>OX596213.1:3533661-3870926 GCA_951394215.1 Glyphodes perspectalis | reverse complement strand
ATATCCCATGTTGGTCTGGGACTCAAAAATGTTGTACCTACTGTGTTTCTTGCCTAGCATGTCGTAAAAGGCGACTAATAGTGTATAGAGTTCGATTTGTGATTACATAGGCGACGAGCTAGCCACTTGTCACTGCTTTTTCACAATTATCCATCTATCCGAACGCAGTTTTTGGTTTAAGGAGCTTATCGCTATTTGGACTCTGCCTAGTACTCCAAGGGTTATGGGTGTGATGGTGTAATAAAAAAAACATATAAGGATTTTCGTACTATATTTGAGAATCGAGTCAAAACATCTAACATGTTTAAAAAATCCAGATTTACAAACGCTGGTTTATATTAAACGTATGCGAAGCACATGTCCATATCATTTTTTTTTTTTTTTTTTATATAATATTCAACGACATCACATACATTGATCTGACTCCGAAGTAAGTAGCTTAAGCACTTGTGTTACGGATATCAGAACCAACAGTGGTATTACAAATATATACTTATATATTGGATATGAACACCCAGACACAGAACAAACACAAGTATTCATCACACGAATGTTTGTCCTGGGTGGGGATCGAACCCACAACTCTTGGCGCATGGGGCAGGGTCACTACCGAATGCGCCATCGAGCTTGTCAATTGAGCTCTCCCAGCTCGTATAATAAATAATAATAATTCATTTATTCAGACAACTAAAAGTCCATAGTGTTAGTAACAGAGATCTTATAACTAGTGTTAGTATACAATTATCAATTAATTAATAATTTTATTAAAGTTAATTTACATAATATATTTGCCCCGCATTGGGGCTCATCAGAGCAATGATCCAGTGCCTTCTCAGGCCACTGTCCCACCTTTCCGCCAAAATCCTTAAAATACTGTTGGGACTGCCACTCATTGTGGTTCTTATTTATTGTATTTGTTTTTCTAATTAGGGCGTGGAAACCGACTACATGAGTATCGGCAAACCTATGATAAAGCAATTTGTATTATTTAATTTATTTATCTTTGTTCTTTGTGTACAGGTCGAGCGTGTTACGCGCGAAGTGGCGGCTAACGCGGCAGCCGCTAACTCCAACGGGGATGCGTCCGCCAACATGAACGATAAAGCGATGAAACAGGTAACACTCTAGTAGGGGAGCCCACGAAGCTAAATGTGGATTTACTCGAGCGCCGTGGAAAGTTCCATCTGTCCCCTTATTAGCGATACGGTGACAGATGGAACCGTTAAGCAATCAAATAAGTTCCAACTGGCCCCTTGTCGCTAAAGGGGGGACAGATGAAACTTTTTATTCCGTTCTGTCCCCATGAGGGGACTGAGCAGAGTGACGGAAAGGAATAATTCGAAATCTATTAGAATTGGTAGATTAGATGACTGGAAGAATAAATGGTCATATAATGTTTTCACTTTTAGCGATGGGGGAAGCGTCTACAGATTATTTTTTTGAAATTTTATAAAAAATAGTGACAATGCGATGCTCAAGTGTGTCAGGTATTGATATTTTTTTTTGCTCCAACATGTCTCTGATATGAAATATATATTAATCTGATGAATTGCATGATGGGGGTTGCCATGCAAAAGGGGTGAAAATCAAACAAAAAAATGACTCCCACCGCCCTAAGTTACGCTCAAATCGTCAAATTAGTAAAATTTACACTTATTAGCTAGTAATTAACCCCCCTTATCTTAATCTGACGCGCTCGAGGACTATTTACTAATCTGACGGGTTTCCCTGAGTATCCCTCTATATTAAAGGCTCATACTGGTTGGAGGTACTCATTAATATATAAAGTATCCTCCGTTATATTAATCTGATGCGCTCGAGTAAATCCCAAAGTCGTTCACTCCTTGGCTCCCCTACTACTATGGTCTTGATTGTCTTGTGACGGAGTAGTAGGGTTGTCAGATAGAAACTTATCACACACTACACCGCTTCGCTTCGGCGTGATGGTGCATAAAGCATTCCCCGTGTGAAGAAAAAAAACGTGGCTACAAAATTTTTATATGCTTTACACCGGATATTGCACACAAAGAAATGGATAGAGTATTCATGTGGATTATTCAATTAACTCTCTTTATATATTGCATACCAACATTTATTGTTTTGAGATGTTGACAAGTTTTATGTCATAATCATTCATATTTAGCAGTTATGTGCTGTTATATTGCGTATAAAATTGTTTTATGAGGCGTGTGGTAAAAAAAAAATATTTATTTTCTTTATGAATGAAGTTAGTCCCATGTTGGTCTGGGACTTGGCCCATGTTGATCTGGGACAAAAAAAAAAGAATGTGCCAACTGTGGTTCTGGCCTAGCATGTCGTAAATGCGATAGATCCTACCAAATATTACCAACGCAGTAATGCCGCAGAAATATCGGTAAATATATTTTATTAGCTGAGTCCGCGATAGCCTACTTAAAGCCTTCCTCGATAAATTAACTATACAACAAATAAATTTTTTTTTTCAATTGGGACCAGTAGTTCCTGAGATTAGCGCGTTTAACCAAACAAATAAACTCTTCAAATTTATATACATATTAGTATAGAATATAGCCTATGTTACTCACTGATAAAGTAGCTTTTTAATGGTGAAATAATTTTTCAAATCGGTTCAATAGTTTCGGAGCCTATTCAATACAAACAAACGAAAAATCAAATCTTCCACTTTATAATAGGAGTATGAAAGATTAGCAGACATTATCTCTCTAGCGTTATGTGCTTAACCGGGGTCCGGGTTAGACCATAATCCAGGATTCAGCGAGTCTGGTAATTACACTAAAGCGACTGCCGATCTGACCTACGTAACCCTAAGATAGGGCAACCAGACAATTTTTGGATCATAGTTACAAATCCAAAGTTGTTTGAATTTGCAGGTTTTATCACGATGTTTGTATCTCCCCGGAGCTAGTGGTGGTGGCGTGCTCGGGTTTGAACTCGCACCCCTCGGCTGCGAGGCGCGTGTCCTTACCATTGAGTTACCGCCGCTCCTCGTTCTATATTAGCAGACTATTATACCTTTTATATATATTATACACAGGAGGCGGTTGATGAGGAGATTACTGAAGAACAAATGGAGGCTGACTTAATAAAGGAAGGTGATACAAACGACATAGAACAGGTATGTACTATGATTTTAAATCAATAGATTTAAAAAATCGCTTTTCATATCATATAATACCTTTTTTTATAGCACATAATAGTTTGCTAATGACTGTCATCTCGCAAACCGGTATTTTGTTCACCGATGTGTATAAGTAATGAAACTAAAATAGTGATTATTATTTTTTGCTTAGCCACGCTTTTCAGGTAATTTATATTTTATTCATATTACTTAGTATAACTAGATATACTGAATTAAGTAAGTGTTTTTTATTTGGGTATACGGCAGGAAAACCTCGCATCTGCCATGTCTGATTAATAGTCATTTGGTTACTTTTTCACAATGTTCCATCTAACCCAGCCCAGTTTTGTTTTTGCCTGAATATGGTTAAAGGGGCTTGCTGCCCCTTTGACTCTGCCTACCCCTTCAGGGATTATGGGCGTTGATGTTATGTATGTATGTATGTATGTATCAAAGTTTTAAAATTTATTCCGAAAAGATGAAATTTTTACATAAAGTGACAGTGTCCCACCGGGTGTACGGTACGGTAGTATGAAAGTCTATTAAATGGTACAGTACTATACCATATTAGCTTCTGCCCGCGGCTTCGCTCGCGTGGTACATCAATGAAACATAGCCTATATATTATTCTAAAGCTTCATTGAAATCCATTCTGTAGTTTTTTTGTGAAAGAGTAACAAACATCCATCCATACATACAAACTTTCGCATTTATTTATAATATTAGTAGGATATAGTCGGGTACATCTAGTACATACCCACCAGGTCCCCGACTCGACAGACGCCGGCGAAGAGGATTACGACAAATCGGCCCGATCCCGCATCACCATGATCTCGGCGACGCAGCTGGAGGCGGTCTCCGGCAAGCTCACCGACTGGAAGAAGCTCGCCGCCAAGCTCGGGTACAAGCCCGACGAGATACAGTTTTTTGAGACAGGTATGATATTAACTTGAGACGAGTTGAGCCGCCGAGTTGAGACGCTTGAGCCGCCTCAACTGCATGTAACATGCAGTTGAGGCGGCAGTGACATATAGTTGAAGTGGGTTTGACATTTAGTTGAGGAGGATATGATGTTAGTTGAGATAGGTACATTTAGCTGAAGCGGGGAACATCTAGTTGAAATATGTATAATATTTATATTTGACGTTATATAATGGCGTCTAATTTTAGGTAAAAATATATTAACTTTTTAAAGATATATTTCTTTTGTATATATTTTTATACTCTAATATTTTTAGGTGATTGTCGTACATCATTCCTCTGCATTTCGAATGAAAATAAATTAAAAGCTACTTTTTCATGGATCCGTTTCAAATCGATATATTTTCATTTTCATACGACCTTTCCGTTTGCCAGAAAACGCGACAGACGCAGCGAGAGCCAAGAATATGCTGCAACTGTGGTTCGACGACGACGAGGACGCGTCAGTCGAGAACCTGCTGTACACCATGGAGGGGCTCAAGATGGCGGACGCCTGCGACGCGCTCCGGGGCGCCAAGTGACGAGCGCTTAGGCGCACGACTATAGTGTGTACGAGACAATAAATTGTGGAATTGTGATTCAATGATTTGTTTAATTTACAGTATAGTTACTTGACCATTATGTAAATATCTTATGTTTCTATACTATAATGCGATGGATTAGCTAACGAAACTATATTTACTTTAATAAAGCAGTCGTAAATATGTAGTCGTTTAATTGACTTTTAATTGAAAAGGTCTAGGTTCAGAAAGGATCCTCTCTTTATAAATTGTTATATGAGTTGACATCAAATTAATTAAGTGTTACATTTAAGTTAAAAACACAACTCATACTTATATACCTACTAAAATAATTTTCCTATACCTTTTTAGTAAAACAATATAACGTGTGTAAATAATTTTGCATTTTTTTTTGTCCTGACTACCGAAATTGCTAACGAAACTAAACTTCTTATTTACTACATGGACTAGTAAAAAAAGAAAGACTCCGCGTCACTTAGACGACGAGATAGACGTTGAAGCTCCGCAGGTGCTCCAACTTGACACGCAACTTACGTCACACATTGACTTATGCGCTCCAAATGACAGAGTTCTGATATCTCACTCACACATGCATATAAGTGACTTCACGCTGTAGTATGACAGCGCGGAGTCCTTCTTTTCTTACTAGTCCGTGATTTACTATAATAAAGCATATCAGTGTTCCCGTAAGTATTGTAGTCGTTTAATTGATAAGGTCTTTCAGAAAGGATGCTCTTTTTATGAATTGTTATATGAGTTGACATCAAATTAATAAAGTGTTCAGATTTAGAACACGACTTATACTTAGGTACATAAGTAAAAAAATATAAAGTGTGTACATAAATAATGTTCTTTTTTTGCATTTTTTTTTTGTCGTGACAAAATTGACAATTCAGTCATCTTATTTGTTCACCGACACAACATTTAAGAACATTTTTTATGTAGTTATATTTTTAACTTAGATTAACCTATACATATACTGGTCACTATATACCCGAAGAATTTTCAAGCATATGTACCTTAATAAACTTGCATACATACATACTACACGCCCGTAATCCAATCCCGTAAATACTAATATATTTATACAAATCGTCTGTTTACGCGTGTATGTTGTGACAGTTGTTTTAATTTACGAAACAACTACCAAGTACCGAGACCGTTCGAATACACAATTTGGCGGACTGATATTTCAGAGTAGGTACCTAAATTAATGTTTCATAAATCTTGGATTACTAAGGATTGCTTTTTCCTTACAAGCTGGCTGGCTAACGCGCAGACTGAGTATACTGCTTGGAACACAGTTAAAAAACCGTGATATATTTTTTTTCCGATTTTCATACGAAATCTAAGTCAATACTAAAACTAATATACTTATGCTTAAAATTAAATAATTGATGGAGTCATCAACCCCTTAGTGCTAAAAAAAAGTTCGGTCTCGATGTTAATTCACATATACTAGCGACCCGCCCCGTCTTCGCACGGTGAGCATAAAACAATATGAAATTTTACCTTCTTATAGACCTTCCTCTTGAATCATTCTATCTATTGGTGAAAACCGCATCAACATTCCTTGCGTAGTTCAAGAGATCTAAGCGAACAGCCAGAAGCGGCGACTTTGTTCTTTATTAGGTAGGTATCTAAAGGAGAGCATGAGTGTCGATTTAACATACTTTTTAATTATAGAAAATAGGTTTATTGTACTTGAAATAATGTGAAAAATAACAATTTATAAAAAAATGCATACTTAGCCTGATAAATAATTTTGGGTGCCATTTAACTAACTGCCTCAATGGCGCCGTTTTGTAAACTGGTCGGGCTATAGGTACATTAAAATGCTAAATAGTCTGCCTGCAGCGTAGATGTATACCTAAGTACTTAACATTTTAAAAACTGTACGTACTTAGTATTTTTATTCAAGTCCTTCTACAACGCAGATTCGACAAGATACATCCATAGTTACCTATAGATACCTACCTACCCTAGACAGGATATAACTTTCACATGGAGGATAGTGGTAATTAGCTTTATCTAAATATTACCTGGTCGTGAAATACGAATGTTAGTTGCATTGTTCGGTGACAATGTAAAAGATTGACTTTACGGCCCCAAAATAAAAGAAAAAATATTCATACTTCACCGTAAGTATAGACCAGGAAAAATAGGTAGACAGATAGTGAATCTACATTTTTCCAGCACTGGCACATAACGTCTTTAGACTGGCGGCCCATCTTGACCTAGCAAGAACGTTATTTATTACTTTCGAAGTCGTAAATCAACTATTCAAGGAATTTCGTTCCGAGATTAGTGTGGAAATTATTAATGTATGAAATTATAAAACAGTCTGATGGACTGTGAATTTGGGACAGCTGCTGACGTAGGTACTTCGGAAATAAGGTTTGACCTCCTCGATCGCCCAAATGGATACAGACACTAGCTTTCGATCGCTGCCGAAAGATTTATAAAACCATTCAACAATGTTGGCCGCGCCGAAATTACACTCGCACGCATTTCCTCATCCCGGCTGACTCATGGCGTGCCCAAAACAGAACTTATTACGTACATACTTCAACACAACTCTTAAATCAACGATTTTAGCCCTTGCGTTGCTACATTTAGAGTCTACCAACTATTTCCTTATAAACTTGTAAGACTGCGGAGTGGCCAACGTAAGTTGGCTTATCACGCCTCCCTCTCCCGATGGGACGGAAGGCGATCGCGAAGGAGCCGGCAATGAGCGGCGTGTCAGGATTCCCTGGACTTCGTTACCACCGCTGCGATGTTTACAGAATCGCGGAATACTAGCTGCACCGAAATTAGTTTGAAACGAATGCGTCAATGGGCAGGCGGAGCGCGGGTAGCGGCCGCGCGCGCGCGCCGCTCCTGAAATATTTATATTTTTATGATTCGATGCGCGATTCGAGATTTTTATATTAAAAATATATCAGGGTAGCACTGCTCGGCGCTGTGACGTGCGTGCAGGGGTGCCGCTGGAGAAGGAAGGATTTTTGTGTTTTACCGATAATAACGTAAGTACCCGCTCTATTTTATTGATAAATCCTAAAACGCGCTAAATATTACTAACACCAAAAAACAACCCCATAATTCATATGTAAATTGACTAATTCCATATTGAATATTCGATTCTGATGTGTGCATTTATCGGCGCGTAAATCATTATACAGTTTCGCGCTAATTAACTGTTGAAATCTTTGAAAAATATGATAACAAAAATAATATTTTCACGTCTCGGTGAGCTTTCGGTTATTTTTACACATTTCAGCACTTTTCAAAGGTATGCCAAGCCGTAAACTTTTATGACGTTATGATCTCACTAAATCACCTAGGCATGTTTCGGTTGGATACAGAATTCTAGATTTATGATAGGTTTGTTGCACGGTCTACATGAAATCTACCTACATACGGGTTGCAACACCAGTGTGTGCACGCATTTTATTTGGAATTTCTAAGTATGAAAATTGTTAGATATAGAATTTAGTTAGTACCTAAGTACTGGCTCCTAGCAGAAACATAGCATGAAACTTTTTAACCGACTTTTAAAAAAAGGAGGAGGTTCTCAATTCGGCAGATTTTTTTTATATTTATATTTTTTTGTACCTAGTCTCTCCATATGCCAAAAACACCTTTCTTAGCATTTTTTTTTATCCTAATGGTTTCATAAGATGTGTATGTGGAACCTTCTTTATTTTAATGTTACCTAGGTATAGATACCATTTGTCATGTATGTAGGTAGGTACCTATGTACTTCCTTAACTCTCGGGACCGGCTATTCAAAGAGAAGTTCCTATTTCATGCCTATGTAAAAAAATATAATTACCAAATGAATACATATTTTTAGTAACTACCGACCAAAATAAGTAGAATAACAATAGACACAATTAAATAGTGTCGTCAATTATATTTCTTAAATGACCTGGCAATACTAAATCATGTACCTACCAATAAATAGTAAAGTTATCTCTAGATGTGGGTAGTTTATATTGACTTTGTAAGCAATATATAACTGCAGCTTTGGTGGGTGAGCAAACAAGTCTAAATATTCCCAAATTATCTCCATTAAAATAATATATTTAGCTTACCATGTTTTAGATTGGTAGTTTTCCACTGGAAATGGTAAGATTGTTCAAAACAAATCTCAACTTTTCAGACGAGGTTTATCCTAAAGTTTATTCGTATCTCCAAATCCAAGTATTTAACTAATCATATTGAATCAACGAGCCGTCATATGGCAACCACGTGAAGTCAATTAGATATCAAAATTAAACCACAGAGTTTGTAATATGGAGTTAATTGGACGATTGATATATGTCTTGCGCACGCTGCACGCTCAGTCGAAATCAATTGGTTACATTTATCTGCAAATTGGTTCCGTATCCAGAGGCACCGAAATAATTCTGTGCCAACCTCTGACTGTTTCGGAAGCTTCATCTTTTGGGATCATCATGATCATTTTTGATCCGTTAACACTGAAGCATATCGTACTTAATGCCTCTTTTAGACTTTTCTATTATAATTCATACATAGACAGTATTCTTCGATCTTTTCTCAAAATCTAGATGACTTCCGTAATACATCAAACTCCAAACTTAGCGCTCCTATATTTTTACACCGTTTTCAAAAGTAGTGAGAAAGGAAGATACACTTTCTGTCACGAATGACAAATCCAAAAATTATATTTGAGCGTATCTCTTTTATTATTAGGATTGCATCAACCATAGACCATTTATTAAAAATATTTCTAATTTAATTAAAATATTCCTAAGTGTAGTTTCCTAAGTGGAAAATTTGAAATAGCTGTTCAACGTTTAAAAATGTATTTAGTAAATCGGTCCTGGGTTACAATGCTACTTACTGTCGATATATCTTCCCACTACGACGATATTGATGGTCTGTTAACCTGTTATGTTATGTTTTATGTTATTATGTTAACCTTTTCTAAAAACTGTGCTACTAATAAAATATTTTTTAAGACGAAAATATCTTCTCATCTCATAATTATTTTTACCCAGATTCAGGTGTTAAACTGTGGAATGGGTTCAACACCCCCGACAATTTTAACGTCTAAAATAAAAAAAAACAAAGATTTACATTTTGTTATTCCGCCTTGAATTCCGTGTGCCTACTTAATCTCCTCTAAAAATAGTCCAAAATGATTTAAGAATAACGAGGCCTGATTAATACGTTGTCTGGTTTCATTTCCAGTATTCCAGTGTTTATTTGTTTTACAAAGAACGGAATGTTGTATGCTGGACTTGTATTCAGTCTGGAAGATTTATGTTCTGATCACGACACGATGCCACCGTAAAATGTGATGGACAGTAGTGCGGAAACAGTTGACAACAAATAACACCAGATGGTTTTTGTCTTTAAGGAAAATATAAAGGATAAAATCTTCGTTTGCGTATCGTAGCTCTGCAGCTCTGGTCGATTCTGTCCTTTATAATGTGAGCAATATGAGGAAATCTTTCCTACGGAATAGGAAATATAAGGAAATATTTCCTATAATAGAATTACCTATTCATCTCTAATAGAACAATTATGTACTTACCTAGGTTTTTCAGTGGAATATATTTAACTATTTTTTTGTTTTAAGTATTCCGCGTCTTTTCGTTCCATGGTATTTACTTAAAGTTGATCCTGTAAATAATTTCCCTCCTAACCGATATCGGTCACGGCGGCCAATCTCAACGAGGATTACCAACTACGGAGGAGATATTATAGTACACGTGTGTGTGCTCAAACACAGGTGCACTCTCTACCCAGCCACAAAATGTTGGCTTGACCTGGGACCTGGACCTCTATGTCCTTAGGCGGCGGTTGCTACCACTAGACCAACGAGGCAGTAAATCCTGTAAATATAGGAGCGAGATAAAACTTTTAAAGACCAACCTTCCAACTAACTTAGATAAATCTAGATAATTTCAGGAAACTATAAGAAATGATTACACTAACAATAAGTCTGTCATTTGCATTCAGAGACACCTAAAAGCCACACCGTAGCCTATTAAATCTTGAATAGTATGTGGAAACACACTTCTGTTAGGAACAGTATAAAATAATAGAGAAAACAAAGAAGTTAAGATTAGCAGCGTGAAATAGCAAATGGAAATATATTAGTTAGTTTAACGCAGTTGAACTAAACAAGAAATTTTAGGATGCACTTCAGCAGACCCTAAAATATTCGACCCGGTTCTTATTTAACGATTTCCTACAGCTCCTTTGCTGTCCTTAGTCTTTGAAGTCTGATCTAGGCTGGCTCCAGCTTAAAGCATAGCTTTCGTTTACTGCCGTCTGTGCGTTTAGTTGGTTTTTACTGTCCTGTAGCGAAAAGTACCTAAATTCTTTTGAATTACGGAGCCAGATGACATTAAAAAAGTCACATGTTGAGGATTTGATCGGCCCGGGCAGATAAACAAAAAAATTTTGAAATGAAAAACAAGGCAAAAATATTCACCTCATATTAGACCAATAAAATGACAGAACTTTTAATAAGATGATCAGCTATGAGATTATTACATATCTATAAAACCTATCTTACTTATTCAGATAGTTTTTACAAATGTTAATAGCTAAACTATAGAGTCAAAGATACCTAAGATATAGGTATAGCCGATTCGTTTGATGGTGCGCTTACACAGTAAACAACTTTTTAAAATGCACAAACTTTCCCGAATGCTTAAATGATTTCCCAATAGTAGTAAGTAGTTCAGAACTTACACGTGTATACTTTAGAATCAGATCAAAAACACTTCTTAAACAAACATATCGTAAGGATTCTTTCGATTTGTATTTACAATTTGTGTTTATAATTCGAGTACTTCAGACACTCATATTTATTCCTCAGATAAACCGTATGTCTATTTAGAACATTTGTTCCAAAACCGGCGGGTGTCGAAAGAGATACAACGAAGGCTGAACGCGCTTCCAGACGGAGAAGTTTCGAATAAACACGAAAATAACGTTTCATCACATAGGTACTAACACCACTGAGGATAGCAATAAAGAATTGAGAAGAAATCTAGGGCATATTACGATCTGTTCACATACGGCTGTATACATGCATATATTTTTTATACCATACACAAACATCCGTCTGGGCTGTAGACGGAGTTTCAGCAGCCCATTTTTCTTACGATTTTTAAGGCGTGTATTTTTGTAAAGTGGAGCGCCAGTAGTTATAAACATTTCGAACAGGTCTATGCGTCTACATTTGTGCATAAATCCATAATCATCGTTTTCCTCTTGATTTCGAATGTATAAAAGCGTTCAATGTAAAAATAGCGAGTAACATTCAGTCCGGTTAGATCTCGGCTTAGCAGGAGTTATGACACGGAGGCGATGCTCTCCTGCGACTGGAAATTAATTTTAATTGACGTAATTTATTGCTTCGGAGGTTTTTCTTGCAACATTTGAAGCTATTTTTGCCTGTTCGATTTTTCTGTAAGCCGAAAGTGTCATTTATCGTACTCGCGTTTCACATTGATCATTTAAGTCTTTCGGCCATCCATGATAATGATATATCGATTTTTATTTTTGTAGGTGTATGTTTTTGTCTATATAGAAATTAAAAAACACGTGAAGTACCTAAATAAACCATTTTTTTTTTGACCAAATAACACATTTAAACAACTAAGTACATAAATCTAATCTAGAATGTCACCTACCGATGTAGGGGTAACAGGAGATAAAATTCCGAAACATGTTCGTTACTTACATACATACTTACATAACATCACGTCCATAATCCCCGAAGGGGTAGGCAGAGTCAAAAGGACAGCAGGCCCCTTTAACCACATTCATAATAATAATGTTAGTTACTTGCTACTTACCTAATGTCAACAGATGTCTACAGACCAAATTAATTATTCTTAGGCCAACAATCAATACCTTGCTATGGTAAACCCTATAAATAGACTAGATTTGATGGGTTAGTTAGGTTTGGCATCTTAGGATAATTAAATAATTATTTAACGTACTTTTAGAAACTACTTATCGAAACATTTTAATAAAATACATGGTGTACAAAATGTTTCCCTACACTGTCACTTAACGTGTCTCACCTACGAGGTATTGCTGAATTTTCCTTTATACTAAACTTCTCTTCATCTCTACCAAGCCCAGGCCAAACTCCACCCAATTAATTCGCGTTCACAATTCTGAGTACTAAAACTAATGGAGATGGCATAACTACGAAAAAGTGAGGCCCAATTTGAGTGAGAAACAAATATGGCGCCTTTGCGTAATGTCATTCCACTTTACTTATTTACATACTTTATGTCTCTGAACAATTTATTTATGACGATGTTTCTGAATGTTACAAGTTAGATAGTCACAAATTTTATCAATATTGGTACAATACACTGCAAATTCCACTGACATTGACAACTTAAAGCGAGAAACCAAAATGGTAAGCCGGCTTCACTCAGGTATTTCTATGACGTCACATGATGTTACCGAAAATAGTTAAGTCAAATATATTGTTGTCTCTTTTTACGTGCAGTATTGTTAAAAAGAGATAGATAGAGGTTTATGAATACAATATCGATATTAATCATATTTGTATAGCAGATTGTTCCTATAGAACATTATGTCGTCTCCATGTGCTTCAGTACTCAGAGGTTCACACTGACAACTCCGAAAAACGAGCCCCATAATTTGACATCACGAACAATCGCGTACTTCACATTTCTATAAATAGTCGCCTACCCGCAAGATTTGTGAGACAAGTCTAAATCCGCCGAGATGGACTGCCCCGTCACTCAACGGCACACTTAACGCTACACCCGTAATTTTAACTTCCAAACTTATAATAAACTCTTCCTGGTGTAATTTCTGAACCGCCGAGTTTATCGCACCTAAGATGTTCAGGATGGTTTAACATAATATAAATACAGAAGATAACCGTTCTGAGATTTCAAATATTTAAAATTCTCTTCATTAAGTAGGTACTTATCTACATACATAACATCATGCCTATATTTATCTATTTTTAATAATATTAGTAGCTTGTTGATCTGCGTAGAATTTGTAAATACATATTTACATAGGTACTATCGGTCCTACACTCCCCGTAAAGCAACCAGGGTCTAAATAGTAGCAAGTTTAGGAAAAGTGGTCAAGAGACTTTTCCCAAAAAAATTATTGAGATGGGTGTCTAACCCATCTCTATAATTTCTCTAAAAAGATACAAGTGGCTAGCCCATCGCCTACACATTCGCAAACCCTTTACACAATAAGTCATCTTTTAGAATGCACTAAGCACCACATATACCACCACATATATAGTACATTATTTTTAAGTCCCAGATCAACATGGGACAAGGGGTAGATTACATAATTAAGACAAATAAAAATATGGTAATTAAATGATTTACAAAACCTACCTACATACCTCCTCCTCTTTAAATTTTTCATAAATTCTAAGTCAAGGATTCTTCCCTGCAACTTCTGGACGACGTCATCTTCATGTGTGGCCGGGACGTAACGGCACGTTCAACAATTCAGATTCAGTTGACAAACGCCGCCTGGCACCCAGGCGACCATGTGTCACGCCCCGAATGGCCGCCTGTCGCTAAATTAACAGAATCTCCCAAAAAACCTGGATCTTACTGCGTTTAATTTGACAGTAAATGTTTTATGGGACATTGATTTATATTTGATCTAATGTTCCCGAACAAGTGAGACATAAAATACCTGGAGAACTGACAAACGCATGCGCTTTTATTGGTAAATTAAATGAAGTAGATTAAGTACCTTTTTTTCTTCTACGTCAAAAGACGTGTAATTTGTTTTCTGTTATTTCTGTGGATGTCATGAGCTTGGAGGACGATGGAACATAGGTATGAGTATTGAGTATGGGTTTCATTACACGTTAAAAGGTTCCTCTTGAGCAATTTGTAAGTGTAGTATTAAATGTGAGTTGTTTGAGGAAAAAATAAGTCCTAATTTTCACGTGTTGCTATATTATAAATATGTGTTGGGAAGTTCTATAACTTTCTAACTAGATTGTTTTGATGCATTTACTTTAAGTACCTGTTCATAACTGTTAGATAAATCTATATCCTGTATATAATAACTAAATTACTTTTCTTTTTCATTAATTAGCATTCCAATTAACTGACAGACAAATGTACCTAGATATTACACAGTGTCAAGAAAACAACGTCAAGCCCTGTTGCATTCTAATCGCACCCTGCCAACAGAGCGAATGAGAACAGTATTCAAATAAAAAATGTTCTTGATTCAAGATCACGACATCCACAACACAGCCGAGACAAACAAATCGTTGGAAAGTCAAAGCGCCGCGAAAGTTTTCATAATCCGCTGTCCACAACAAAATGAACATCGCCACATCAACGCTTTATAGGCCGTTAGTGTCACGTTCACGTGTTTATTGTGGAACGGGAACATTTACACTTTTATTATTCGCTTTAATTTCATAATCACGGGTGGAATTGAGTGAATAATGAGAATTATAAAGTGTCCTGTTCCTGTGGATGTTTAGATTTAGATTCGTCAATTCAAAACGTCTAGAGCCAAACTTGGATCATCCATTGAGGTATGAAACACTAACAAGATTAGGAGACTAAGTTTTAAGAGACTAAATCTAAGTCTTATAGGTCTTAATCGAGATTAAAGACCTGGAGTGATAAGAAGTAGCTGAATTGATCTGTAAAATCAGATGTGCAAAGTAGCTGTTATGATAAATCCCTGACCACTTACCTACTTTCAAGCAGGCGGTATGCTTGTTTAATTATATCTAGTTATATAAAAATCAATTAAACAGAACCTTTAACGACGATAACAATTCAGCCACCAGGAATCATAATATAATTAAAAATTTTGAAAAACTGACTAATTTCATTTAATTAACGTCGATGGTTTGGCGGTGATTGAAACACCAAGGTTTAGAGACTTTCCGTGAATCCGGTTACCACTAACATGTGGACACATGGGCGTACGCAAGGGGGGGGGGGGGGGGAGGGTGGGAGCAGCCTGGAACTCGTGTGCCAAGGTCTATTTATTTTAAGAACCTGTCATTATTATTGTATTGCCCCCCCCTGGACTAAAAGCTGCGTACGCCAATGTGTGGTCATAATTATTAAAGTCTCTTTTAGTATGTGCGGTCGTTTAGCCCTCATAACATACCGATGACAATCTCACAATAGTAGTCACTCAGCTTCCGAAGCACAAGCGCCAGAATGTTTTAAATTTGACATGCATTAGTCAGACTCAGAGTTACTCTCAAAATCTAGATCTTCGCGACCGTCAGTTGACATCGATTGGTCTAAGACTAGACTAAGATAAAATTAAAATAAATATCAAAGGAAACATTTGTAATGTGTTGACATCAAAAATGTTGGTCGACAAGGAAATATTCCGCCTTTAAGTGGCTTCCCAAACTGTGGCGACGAATTTTATGTGTCCACCACGACACTTCCTGTGGCTTTGTCTCTGGAGACGTGTCCGGTTAAAATTTTGGGAATATTATTTTCCTTCTTCTAGGAAACACAGTAGAATGTTTTAGTCGCATGCTGTTTGTTGATCAACACTCGTTTACCTTAAAATGACGTCAAATGTATGTTTACAAAGAACTTGTCTTTTATGTCCAGTTTCATTTTGTTTCGTTCAATTATTGTTCAATTGCATCTCGGCTCATGATCTGCATTCACATCTATGTTGCTGTTTCTAAATGTTAATGGTAGTGATACCTGGAACAGAACCCGTTGCTCCAGAGACGAGTTATTCCTATGGTAGCAGCGCGAGGTTGCAAATAGGCGAAGATTGCACCTCTCCCTCCTAAGCTTACCAGCTACCCTGAAGCGCAACTCACCTCGTACCCGAAGTGAGTTGCGCTTCAGGGTGCTTGTCAAAACTTACCTAGGGCGGTCTCGACTTAATCTGATTTATCTGGACTCTGAGTTGCTCTAGATATCTGAGTGATATTTCATTTTAAAGTTTGATATTTTGATCCTACCTTGAAAATCAGACGCGTTTCAGTACCTTGGCAAATATGCAATTGTAGGTGATTACCGAATGGTGGCCCAGGCAAGGTAGAAGAAGGGCCACTAAATATAAATCTCAGAATCATGAAAATACGAAAACGGTGTTGAAAACGCAGCAGAAAATGGTGGCGATTGATTGAACGCCGAGATGTGGGCAGCGCGAGACTGAAATATTCCTGTTTATAAACGTTGCGCCAAACTTAAACCGTAGACCTATTTCGTGGTGTTAAAAATTTGTTACATTTTATTTTTTAACATTATTCTTTTAACTATTCAGACTGGTCGTCTCAGAAGCATCAACTAACTTTTACGATATCCTACACAAAGAAGAAAGTACAGACAAGACTCCGACAAGGTTATCTACCTTGTTGACTTTACGCCTCTTCAATCTTTCGCAGAAAACCGATCAAGAAAACTATTCCTACTTAAGTCTGCCTTAAAGCACATCCTTAATTTTAATCGTTACTGTATGTAACGATTAAAATCCTAAACGCCACAACCTCGCAGCGATAAGCAGAGTTTAATGAGCATTAACTTCGGCAGTTGGAATACCGTTGATTTTTAAATCCCAGACCAACATGAGACTAACCGTTTTTTCCGTTGACGTGCTATATCGGTAGCACTTTTTTGTAGGTATAATCTTTCAAAGAGCATCTCACAATGTCGCGTCAGGCACGATCAGCGCATCCCCGTCACTTAATCGAACTCGATCCGCTGACGAGCGCCACCCGATCCCGGAACGAGGGGCGTTACCCTGCGTCCGGAATTAGCTCAAGTACAAGAACCAGCTATGCCAGAGCAGTACGCGAATAGCCCGCCAGCTTCCCTTTACCGTTTATTCTCCCTATCAAACTTTTATCGGGTTTCGATATAGTTTTATGTCAAACAGTACGTGGTTGTCGGCATCCGTTGTTGCAGGCAAATGATGAAAGGCAGAGTCCAGCACTGCCATCTTTCACCTTTCTAAGTTCAAGTGTTCATCGTTGTACTAATTCATACCATTGTCAAGAAGGAACTGCATTATCGGGTTTCGATGTATGTACTCAGTTATAATTTCAAATTGGTCCGTGTTTGTCGGCATCCGTTACATATACTCAAATGATGAAAGGCAGTCTCATAATACCATCTTTCACCTTTTTAAAATTCAAGTCAGAGGTTGAACTTATTCGAATCTTAGCCAATAGGGAACCAGATACCAATAGCTGATAATTCCAGGCCACTATTCATATGAAATATAGGAGAATAGATAGAAGGAGATTGAGTAATTATAACAGATGCGTAAGTTTTGAATATTTGTAAATATCGATAAAATGAAAATAGTCGGTATATTAACTTTGGAAATGATAAGTAAATGCTTCAGAAGTATTTTCATATACAAATGACAGTAAAAGTATATTATAGATCCATTCTGAAAGTACCTACTACAGGCAACTAAGTCAAAATAACAGTTTCGGTAAACGTTCCTGAAAACCAACACATCTGTCATATTAGCTGCAACAAGCATAACATGGACAAGAAACGTATTTACAACACACTGATTTTGATGGACTTATGCCAAACAAATGTTTCCCAAATTCAGAAACTACTCTATCGCATCAGATACTTACTTGTAGGTATATCTACCTGTTAATAGAGTAGCTTAATTGTTTAAGCTTAAATAAAATACCGATAATTTTTTTTTCTGTTGCAGATGTTATCTTCAACACTTCATTTTGGACGTTGCGTAAGTGAGTATTATGGAGTTAAGAAAAGGAAAGTACAAAACAGGTAGGGTCTAAGTAACTGAAAACTTGTTCAGCTAAAAGCATCAGCATAAAAATACAAATACAAGTGATAAGATATGAATGTAACTACTTAAATTCTCTGTGCGACTCGTAACGATATTTTTACTCAACATGTTTTTGATAGATGATTTTTCGTACAAAATCTCCTCCATTTTGCCTACTTAATATGTTTATGAAATAATCTGTTGCACGATGGTGAAAAACAAATAAAATATTTACATTCCATTAGCAATATCTACTGAATATAAAGTAATTTACTTGTTTTTATGCCATAGATAAAGATGCATTAGATTTTGACAGATTTCAGACGCACGTATAATATCCACTGCTGGTATTTGAATCGATAACTCAATACAGTGCAGATTAGCAAAACGCCAGCTGACACCTGAGTAACCGCAAATGAATGGTCCAGCTGACAATAATAAACGCAAGAGGTGTCCGACCCATTAGATGTATTTTGAGAACGAATTTTGAGAGCGAGCTTACACATGCGTTCATTCATAGTGTCGCTTGCAGCTTGCGTATTCTGTGTAGATTAGCAGATGATGTTGGCCGGGCTTACGATACGATAATAGACAGTATTGATTCTAACGTAATAAAGTTTGGTTGCAGTAGTAAAGTTTACCTAATCAACGCGTGGTCGTTTTATTCGGCCCAGTAATTTGGGCGCGCCTGTGTCTTAATTATACATGCTAGAGCTTCCTTTTTAACAGTCACAAATTACACGACTAGATTTCTCGGCGGCAGTAACAAAGACGAATGGTAGAAGAATAGGAATGATGACAGTTTAAAAAACTATATTTCTATTTAGTTCGTCAGTTAGATTATACAAAAATACTACACACATATTTTTCGCTTTATGAAATTAAAAAAAAACACAAAAATATTTATTTTATTATGAAAGGGCATTAAAGTTTTGGACTTGCGACGTCATAAAAGTAAAGAAATTATGAAATTGTGACGTTACGGGCAACTTGAATGCATTGTATCTTCGTAAATGTTTGTTTGACAAATAAAAAAAATACGTGTTCAATATTTTTTTATATTCTAACTAATGGACTAAACAGAATTTTGAAGCAATCTTGCCTGTTATCATACCAAAGCTTACATTTTACTATCCATATATTTCTTCCTCTTAAAGCTAAGTCTCTACTCGAAGTAGTTCGCTTCGATCGTGCTCTCAAAAATCACGGTCTTGTTTTTATATGGAATTTGAAACATTGTCTCCTAACCTTCACAAACCTTATCTACACAAGGACTACCAAACAAATTTCTTCATGAGACAAGTAAAATTTCCTACTGTTCGGAAATAGTACCTACCTAAGTACTATTGTTTGAATAAAAGGTACCCTATTTTCGTTTCCACATCTATGAAAACGTGTATGCAACATTTAATGAGAATCAGGTAATGACGTGAAAGAGTACCTAATCTTGATCGTGGGCTGCAAAATCCACATAAACATTATATTCTATTCTCATTTCGCAGTTGAGAAGTACTTTTTAGGTATTATTTAACAGAATATACAAGTTGCAAGATCTATTTTCACGAATGTTTGAAATCTAGTTTAAACACGTCATCCGGTTTTCCGTTGCTCCCTTGCCAAATCACAACGCATGTAACTGCCCGACCATTAAGTAATTTGTTTCAATAAATTAGTTAGCTGTAATAAATAGCTTTCTCCTGTACATGTGCGATATTATTGGTAACCAACATTGGTCTATTTGCCCAACATATTCGTTCAAGAGCTTCATTATGGCTTGATGTTATTTTGGTTAAAACAAAAAAGCTCTTAAGTCATCGTCATTTGTCTATTTTCATGCGGCACAAATATCACGATTCCATTGTTTTACTCACGATCTTTGATGGTCTTTTCGATGATTATTTCTAGTCTAGTAGCATATAATAATAATTAAATTCATTTATTCAGATAAAATTGATCCATTTATGGTTTATGTTAATGAGTTTGAAAAAACACCCCTTACATAAAGTTCGGCGCGCGTACTCAGACTCAGGTACTATTATAATCTTAGTTTGACAACACTAAATAAGGAGGTGTTCTCGTGACGCCATCTAAATTTTCCCTTAGTTGACGTTTAAAGTGCAACGGAAAAGCAAATTATTCATATGTAAGTACATATTTAAATATTAGAAATATCCGAAATCAGAAGCTAAGATTGATGAATCACCGTCTAGAAGTAAGAGGATAGAAAATTTTTGTTTATTCATGTTAATAGCTTTAGGAAGTAAGAATAATGTGTATTTAATTATGAGCGGTGGTAGCTCAATGGTAAGGACACGAGCCTCTTAACCGAGGACTGCCGGTTCATACCAGGGCACATACCTCTGGCTTTTTCAAATTTATGTAAGTACGTATTTATACCACTAGCTTGACGGTGAGAGAAAACATCGTGATGTAAATTCAAACAACTTTGGATTTGTAACCACGATCCAAGAAATGTCTGGTTCCCCTATTTTTGGTTTACGAAGGTCAGATCGGCAGTCGCTTCAAAGTAATTACCAGATTCGCTAAATCCTGGATCATGGTCTAACTAAGCAGACTCCATCTAAACACGGAACATAACGCTAGGAAGATGATGAATGTGCATTTAATACCCACTTTCTTAGTCTTCCTAGGTTGTTTTCTTGCCTTACGAAATAGTACTTAATAGAAAAAACAAATAAAAAAAAAAAAAAATGTACATACTATCTCGCCTACAATTCACGAAAGGGTTATACAGAGCACAAGAGTAAGAGATCCTTTACCGCTTAGCCTAGAATAAAAATGAGCTAGGATACCTAGATGCCAAAATGAGTGCCTAGTCAGTCGCCACACAAACACATACCCAATATACCATTAGTCGCCTTTTACGGCAAAGATCGCACTTAGTCGATTTAAGTCCCAGACTAACACAGCCTAGGTATTCGATGACGTTGCCGCTACACGTGTAAATTCTGAACTTTAACCGAGGAGCCCAAAATGGGGCGCCAAGTTACGGAATATTACAACTCTCTTCAAAAACAACCGCGAGACAGTGCGTAGGCCCCCGTCGACAGACGTTCTCACTCCCCACCTATTATTTAGGACTAGTGTGACGCCAAGCCAGGCAGTCCAGGAAAGATGCCGGTCTTACGTCAACCACCTACGTACGAATCAATGACCCTTGTGTAAAAACACGGGGGCACGAGCGGACGCTAAAAAAGGACGACCTACAATCCATACACGTGGCATTTTTTTGGCAAATAGATTGGGAATATGGAAACAGCTGTTGGCATGTGTAATTTTTATTTAGAACGTCAATGTTTGTACATAGTTTGAGAGTTTGGGGGTGTAGTGACGAGTGCAATGTATACTTGATAGGAAAATCAAGGAAGTTTTAGATTTGTCACAGTTTAACTCCGTATTCTCAAGCTGTGATTCTGATAAAAACAATAGAATGCAAAGTTTCATTTTAATTTCGTTATTTTCGAAAGTTGTGGAATTGCAGTACCTAAGCCATTTTAGCAACTTGACCGTAAGTAAACAATTTGGATTCGTATTCTTTTAAACTTTAGGTACTCTATGGAATACAAAGACAAAAGAGGGGTAAGAGGAAAAACGCATTGGCTTAAGAAGGACGGGCCTTAGCCATGTACGCGCCGAATACCTAGGAGCAATGAGCAAATATAGACTGCCGAACCAAAGGAACTAATGCAATTCCTAAGATGTATCCACAACTCGTCTGACCCAAGCCTATAACCACATCCCGTATTAAGAAGTCTCAGAACTACGACGTTTAATAACTATTCAAAAGTATAAATTCATAAGACGTATCAAACTCATGCGAAACCTACGCTTTCCTACCAAGCGGTTGATTATTTAGAGATCAACCTTGGCTATTTCGAACCCGATCAAGCAGACGGTTTAAAAATACATTGCACTTTTTGAACGGGCGTATAAAACTAGAAATCGGTTTAGTGCACACCTGTATCTCAGAGTTTGGGTAACTGCCAGTATGATAACGGGAATTTATTAAAATAACATTTGTTACTATCTAAATATAAAATCGGCCATAGATCAAAGGGGGAAACTGATAGTTGTTCCAAAAGTATATGCTGTGTGTCGTTTTATTGGAGATGTAGAAGACTTCTTTAAAGATGGAACGTGATAGTCATTTTAAATTAGATAAGATTTCAAATTAGATGTTGATACCACACAGCGCCTACTTATCCACACTCATTGATAGTTTACAATTATTAGTAAATTTGGATTTTAGACTGTTTTGAAATCATGAAATAGTCGTTTGAGTGCCGCACGCAATGACGTCACAATGTCGTCTATAGAAGTGCGTCAAAGATTGGTGATGTCAACTTTCTACGCCACCTCAGAGTTCATTTTTGTCATGACAAGACATAACATAAAAATGGTAAAACGACGATTATATTTCATTTTTAAAATTGACATAAGTGATCAAAGAATTTTATTTTTATGATTCAGTACCAGAGAAATTACGCCCATGAGTGGTTCCCATCAAGTGAAGATGGAATTTCAATGGGTTTAGTAATTTTAGTATATATAATATGTATACCTATTAGATAGAGTCCAATTTAACAAATATACCAGGGATGCCCAAACTATGGGTCGGGACCTACTGGTGGGTCGATACTGAGTGGGCCCTGCCTGTAGACCAACACATCAACCGACTGTACCAACCTTCTTTCTTTTATTCATATTGATATCGGTTAAATTTCCTAGAGGTGGGTTCCGAGTTTCTAAACTTCTATTAAATGGGTCGTAGCCCTAACAACTTTGGGAACCACTGAACTATACCTTTCTTTAAGATCATGCTTAACATTTTGAATAGGACGTCACATCAATGAAAGTCATACTTATTTACAAAATATGTTTTAAAAGGTGCGATCAGTAATTTGTTTAGTCATCATGTTAGATAAGTTTCGTCGCGCCATAACGATACCGAGAAAACGGATCCCCCTGACTTTACACTTTGGAAAGGCGGGCAATCTCTTCATAGAACTGGCATTCTGTCAAGTAGGTACCATCTATGATAAAAAATGTGCGCAGATATTAGACCAAGATGAAGATTCTAATAAATAACAGTGGCTT
The DNA here is from genome assembly GCA_951394215.1 of Glyphodes perspectalis. Lineage (NCBI taxonomy): Eukaryota > Metazoa > Arthropoda > Insecta > Lepidoptera > Crambidae > Glyphodes > Glyphodes perspectalis. Next base: position 3,847,394 of record OX596213.1, on the reverse strand, counting down.
CATCATCCATTTCGCTATCACTCTGCAAATATAGCAAATGGTAGCCAAAAATCGTGCTCAATTTTATTACCGACAACCGCAGACATGACCTACGCATAATAATAGTAGATAAGCCTTGCCTTGAAGCGCGGAAACAGATGTCGCGACGTTAACGACGCAGTCGCAACATAAAATGTCGCATACAAAACTAAAAACCGGCAGTCGCCCTCTCGATTTCCAGAAGATCTATGAGAGCATTAGCCGAATTAAATAGCTCGTGAAAGTCAACGTTACTCATTGTGAATGCCTCTGGGTTTCCGTCCAGGCTGCGTCTGAAGCTATTCTAATTCAAATCGCTCGTTAAAATGTCCACGGTGGGCCGGTAAGCTATATTTTTCGGATGTTTCAATTAAGTGTCATTTGTCCAGGTTTTGGCAGCGATAGCGAAATATTGACACCAGGAATCGATTTGGGAGTTCTACGGAGTCCTATTTTATTGTTGCAGGAAGTCGATTTGTTATCACTTAGTCCTGGGCGAACAGCGGTTTATATCCTAATTTTATTTTGTATGTTTAAATTTACCTATTTACCACAATCAAACAAATTAACATTTGCAAAGGGGCAAAGACTCAATACAAGTCAAGTCCATGTGATGCGAACTATGTACTTACATAGGTTCTATTACCCACCTACAGCATTTCTTATTAATAATACTATAAGTTTGGACAATCACTTGACGTTTTTAAATAAATAGAATCGATATCAGTAGTATTGAAATAACGCTTATGAAAACGATTAACTTAGAGCATTCCCAATCACCAGTTACCGACCTTCGCATTCTGCCCGCCGTGTATTTACACAAACAGAAATGTTTACATTTTCCCCGCAATGATATACAAGGCACTTTAAATAGGATGCTTGCCTACTCGGGCCCGCTGGGCTGCCAAGAGCTAGCACCCATAGACTATGGTATGCGTAAAATGCGCGAAGTCGTTTAAAATGATCATGTCTACCTAGGTAGGTAATTCTCGTTCTAACCGCGTATTAAAATGTCAAGTAATCCAGTCTAGCGCTAACAACTTCATGCCTTGGACGGCACGCCTAAATATTCGTTCTCAGAACGACGTACATTCAAAATATTGCACTCAAAAAAGATTTATCACCAAACGTAACCACGTGAAAAGAAAACGTCTCAATAATCTGTTACTAAACCGTTAGGTGATTGAATTCACTACCTACGTTTTTGAAAATATAAAAAAGGTAAAATATTTTAGGGTCCATTAAGCCACCATCATCACATCACATACCTACGTAGTTTATTAAGATTAAAAATTTTAAAATAAACTTATCTTATATGTAAGTATAGAACTTCCACTACTAAGACAATTATATTGCCTACATCATAATTGTAGATATTATTTTCAGCAGTAAGTACCCACCTATGTTTAAGTATAGGTATATTTGTAATACCACTGTAGTTTCTGATATCCGTAACACAAGTGCTTAAGCTACTTACGTCGGAGTCAGATCAATGTATGTGATGTTGTGGGATATTTATTATTTATTTATTTATTACCTACTACATAATTTATCTATTCTGTGTTGAGCGAGGTACAAAGTCGACAAGCAGTCGCATAGTTTAATATATTAATGTAAAATGTAATTTTACTTCTATAAATTAATGTAATAAAGTAATGTAAAACGCATACTTTAAAAAAAATATGTAAAACGACGGACCAAAGAACAGTTTAAAAAAAAAATAACTTCAGAAAACAAACAATAAATCAGCAAACACTAATGAAACCAATTTAAATTACAGCATGAGGAGGAACGAATCCTGCAAGAAACAGAAGAGTGCAGAAGAAAGAAGCGAAAGTTCTCCATAAAATTGTCTTTTTCCGCTTTGCTGCTGATAATTGTTGGCATGTCAACAGCAAAGTGAAAAGGTCTCCTTTATGAGAACTTGCTCCGAATGAACCGAACCTTAGGCATCGTCTACGGCGCTCACGAAGAAAACATAACTCCAAGCAAGAGATATGAAAGAGCGAAAATCGAAAACGCAGAAAAAAGTTCTTATATGTAATTATTTGTTAATCTTGTTGTGTCAAAAATTATCAAGTTTACACAGATTGTTCATTGAACTATAGACGTTTATTTTTAAAAAATCTACACAATATTCGCAGTATAATGAATGCATAAATTTCGAAGTTACCTATTGTCTTCATCGACGATATGCAAAGTTTATAGCTTTATAATTGCACTATTCACGCAATTTGCAAGGCATTCTGGTTTCAAACTGTATAAATAACTGTAGATAAATTTTATTTAAATCTACTTTAGGTACCAGCTGATTCATGAGCCCTTTCAGCCTATCTCTACATCAACATGTTTTTACGATTCTATCTAAAATCCTAGTAAAATCATTCTTGAGGCTTACCAAACAGTCACGATTTTTGTGAGCCATTGTTATTGCAAGATCAACATACTTCTACAGTTCATAAAACGGTTTCTAATAACCTATAATTTATTTTTGTACCGAACCAATAAACCGCCAAGCCACTATATAGTTATCTTAGTCAACATTTGCTACAGGATGGCTTTACCCTTCTAATTTTAGTTAATTTTAATATTGATATAAGCAGTTTACCACCACTAGGTACTATTCAGTGGCGGATTTACAATCTTGGCCGCCCTAGGCTCCACCCAGGCCATAATTCTCAGAACTACAGCGTCATAACTTAATTTTTATCACGATTAGCCGCCTCTAATATCAGGCCCGGGCCTACTGGGCCTTAGGGTAAATCCGCCACACTATTGTAATTCTGTTAGAGCTTAATTTTGATACATGTGGGTAATTCAATCAGGCCGGTACGTCTTGCACGGGTTACATCTATGTGCAATTTTCAATCCAATAATCGGTAAATAAGTGTTTTTGAAATGCGAAGACTATAGCAAAAGTGACATAAACTGTTTATTGTTATTAAATAAATAAATTTATATTCTTAGCCGCCCTAGGGCCCGGGCCATATAGTAGCCGCCCTTTTCTTAGTTCTCTCAGTTCTCACGGAGGAATGCGTGGACGCGTTCTTATGGTTATTTTTTACTAGACTTAGGCCGCCCCACTTGGGCCTACTGGGCCTTAGGGTAAATCCACCACTGTGTGGGTCTAATATGAACTAGCTTATTTGTCTACAGAATGTTTATTTTGGTTCTGCATATTTCATTGTGTTTGTGAACCTGTATTGTATAATTTGTATGTACATCTAACACGAATTTTACATCTATGTGAAAATCTAACACAAGCTCATCCCAGTTAAAAGCTGGGTAATAATCCCGCATAATATCGATATAAATTAAAATAATTACGGCTTAAACTAGTGTTTATCGATACGCATGGGCTCGAAACAGTGGGCGCGTTAGATGTTTGTTAATGGAGTAAGTTTACATATATCTTAAATGTTATTAGCGTGTTTACGACGGTCGTAATATTAATAACGCTTTCGTATACATGCTGCTTGTACTTGTGCATGGTAAGTGCGTTTGCACATGAGCGCAGGCGGCGGTACTGCGACGGGCTACGCTTCGGTAATGTCGCGGCGGTAATGTCGCATCATGCGACGTTACCGCCGCGTACATGAAGCGTCATATGAAGCATGCTGCATGCCTCGAGATGTCATATCTACGTATGAATCTTGACGTCAGCATATTCGGCATTCATCATGGTGTATGCTGCATACTGTATAGTTCGTGTTGGCATAGTCGGTAAGGCCTATGGGCCATTTTCAAGTATATTTTGAAGCATAAGCAAATGTTTAATTAATTTACCATTTCTAAACACGCGCTGCACCCATCGTGTGATGACACGTGGTGCGAAAATGCTGATTAGAGATTGCGATCCAGCGGCATTTTTTGTTTGATCTAGCGTTATGTGGTCCAGCGGATCTAAAATTGTGCTAGACCCAGCTGGATTGCTGGATCCAGTATTCCAATCTCTAGTAGGGAGTGAAATCCAGCCGCATTGAACCAGCACATATCGCTGGAGTCAGCACAGCTAAAATTGTGCTGGGCCCTGATTGCTAGATCCAGCATTGCAATCCCTAACACTGATGCATGTGACACACCTCGCTTTGACATTGCGACGTGTCACTGTCGCTGTCAGATCTTAATACTTAAAAAACACAACATTCATTGATATGAGGGAATTTTATTTTTTCTTAGTCACATTTAGTGTCCAATCGGGGTCCGCTTTAAAACCAATTAGGTATCTGCGATCGCACCTTCGTAATCTTCAGAGGGGCTTCTAAAATTAAAAGAATTACTGCTAGATTATGCGCAGCCTGCAATTGTTTGCGAAAATATGAAAATATGAAAAAGACGACCGAAAATATGAAAGACGCGTTCGACAAGTATGAACAGGGGCTAAGTGAACGTCCCCATTATCGTTGTCGATTTATACGCTTTTCGGACGTAAAATCAACCACTCGTCTTAAATTAGCGACCGCCTATAAATCAAGGGATTCGGCCGGGCATTACGCCATAAGAATTCCGCGCGTATTTGTGTAACTACGTGTTATTTTATACATAAATCAGATTGATGATATCGGCCGAAAAAATATTTAGACGCCCCGTCCGCGCCGCGGCGGACGGAACCGATGACGAACGGACAGCATTGACACATTTTTATTTATGTACTAATGTCTGGCGCTGTTGAGAAATACCGATACACTTATAACTTTAATTTCGCGTTGGAGTGTTACCATATGGCTTTCGCAACATCGTGGTATGTAAAAACTCTATGCTCTATTGCGTGGTAGCTAAAATAAAGTAAATTCCTCACAGTTTTTTTTTAAAGCATCGGATATATAGAATTGCAGGCATTATAGTTAACGCTAGACGGTTATTCCGTAAATCATCATAAATAATATTTCGACAAAACTGCGAAAAAAACATTCTTTCATTTACTGCAGCCGCATATTTAAAATACCTATTCCTAAAAATTCATTACATAATAAGTAATTAAGGTATCATCTCTACCAAAAAAATATTGTTAGATATGATCCAACGGAACTCGCTTTCATTCTAACAATGGTGACATCCCCCATTAGCACAGAGACAACAGACTTTACATGACAAGTAATGAAGCACGTTTAAATACCTGTTACGAAAAAAGACGCTCATTGGTCAAACGTCGACGTCTTCCGGTTTTTTAATAGCTCGCACGTTTAAAAGCATCAAAGGAATCGTATTAGTTAGGCCTGGTTAGTTACGAACAGAAATAAACTACATAATTATGCCAGTTTAACTCACAATTTTATTGCTATCATTTACGAACATCACTGTCGCTTCAGATATTAAATGCAAAGAATATTTTACATCTTATCACACCTTAACTAAAGTATAAAATTGTATACTTGTATACTTAGCCGAAATACACATGGCGGTTATAATAAGAACAGTGTAAAGATATTTTTGGTGGTGTAACAATATTTTTCGGCCAAAGTGTAATGGCTCATCTACATAGAATGTTGTTATTTTCAAAGGGTTTCGGTATATCAGGTTAATGTATTTATTTTTGTTGACAAAAATACAGTCGCGTTAAGAACCTTCTCCATTTTATGGAGTCGGTCAATATCATTGATATTGCACAAAGAAAAATAAGGGTAAAATACATATAAGCGCACCTAGATGTCGCTAAACTTTCAATGCTGCATCCATACCACAGTTGCTTTCTTGACTTGTGTCCGATATAGAAAAACGACGAAATATTGATCGTTTTCATTCGAAACGAAAAACGTTCATGTCTACAATAGATAACGATAGAAAGTATTTTTTTTAATAAATGTTGCCATGTAAAGGAACGATCGAACTTTATTTTATTTGACTGGCTCGATGACTCATTCGGTAGTGACCCTGCCCTAGCGGCTAAACATGTGGGTTCGATCCCCACCCAGGACAAACATTCGTATGATGAATACTTGTGTTTGTTCTGTGTCTGGGTATTAATATTGAATATTTAAGTATATATTTGTAATGCTACTGTTGATTCTGATTTCCGTAACACAAGTGCTTAAGCTACTTACCTCGGAGTCAGATCAATGTATGTGATGTAGTGTGATATTTATTTATTTTATTTACTCTCTTACATATCTATGGTAGTTTCGCTACCTAATTATTGCTTCACAAAAAGTAGCTATGGTGTGGATGCGTCATTAGACATCAATTACTTTTTCGTGGAAAACAAGATCTCTGACAATAGCTGTCAGTGTGTCCAAAGAACATTATTGGCTTGTCAAAATATAACTGATCCCTATTTAGTATCTGTAGGTATGTATCAACTTGCCAAAATCTCGGGACGAAATAGAATTTTATATCTTTTAAAATTGAATGTTTCATTAATTCATTAAACATTAGCTTAAAGTGTTAACACCATTCTAAGGTTGTATGTTATTGAAAAAAAGGGTCCGTCGTTACATTACAGGACTTAAAACTTAGTACGGCCCTGTGAAACCTACACAGGAACACAAATATAAATCATATTTTACCTACTAACTTACGCGGGCAGTATCACCAAAAATCCTACTCTAAGTACGGGCAGCCTACCAAATATATCTAAAACTGTATCGACATCACACATATGTTGAACTTTATCATATACACCAACAGAGCCGGCTTTAGGAGTGAAATTATGGGGAGGGCGCCTAGGGCGCCAGTTCGGGGCGCTAGACCTTAAACGAAGAGGTGTGAAATACTCAAAGGCGACAGTCCTTTAGTCTGGTCAAGCGCTATAAACCAGCCAGGATAAGTCCACGCACTTATGTCTGATCTTGACGTTAAAAGCATGTTATGAGTTTCAATTGGAAGTAAGTTACAAACGGGCTCAATTCAACCCCACTTCCCAGGCGCCCATACTGCCGTGGTATAACAATCCCATCAAAAACAATACTTGTTAAAAAAACCAAGTCTCGCAACTCAGTTGTCCTACGGTAAAAAGTTGTGAGATCCATGTAATACCAAGTCGGTTATTAATTTATTCAGTCTCTACTTAAGCGACTTTCTGTCTTAATACGTCCAGTCCCTAAGACCACGATCGTGGTCCATAACAATTGAAAATCAATTGTGTGCCGGTTTCTTTTTTTGATCGTATATTAATAAGAATAATTAAAAGATATTTAAATTGATTTTTTTTGTTGGTGCTTTCAAATCTCAAATTGGTGTTGTCATTGAGAAGTTACGTAGGTTTGAATTTTCACCTCCTTTTTGGCACTTAATTTCAAACCAGGCTTAGGTAAATAACGGCATTATAGATATATCACGGCAGCATAGCGCTATTGAGTTTAAATTTGATGTAAGGTATGAACATGCGCAATAGACCCCCTCGCCCCCCACACTCAGGCGCCGGCCAACCCAAAAGCCTGGCTTGTACATCAATGTTCGTCCAGATGGTGGTACACTCTCCTGAGCTTCTCTCTTTTGTTTTTATTCGCGTGCTTCTTCTCTTGCTTCCATGGTTTAGCAGTCTGTACGCCGGCTGGTTGCGCGCCGACTACGCTGGAAGGAAATGGGGCTTATTACAACGAGATAAGATTCAATTTTAAACTCCTACTTTAATGGGTTGATAGTAAGGTAAAAGATATGGAATGAGAGCATGATTAATATTGGGTAAGAAAATGGTCTGACTAAACATGTATAAATAGCAATTATTTAACACCATCCAGCTAACCATACAAAGATCATTCAAAGTAATTCTTATTTACTAAATTCTTACAACATCTTCAACCATACACTCTTCCTTACTGAACTATTTCTTAATTTTTCCAGACGTAAAAAAACCATATGAATTGGTTTTTTTTTAAATCTCCCGCCCATAATATACAACTCTCCATATTATACAAATCCCTTACACCTCACCAACCGTATAACATCCGTATCACAGCCGTTACTAACCCATTTAGCAATACACCCAAATAGAACGGGACCTAACCCATACAAATCCATACAGACCTAATTATAATACGGTCTCCGAGCAATTTTCACGATCGTTAACCCTCCGCCGGCTCATAAAGAAGTTGGGACTTTATGAATTAACACTTGGCTTAGGTCCAGGGTGCCCATTCCGTCCGCAGTTTATTTAGGTTCCCTTTACTCTAATTGATAATATACGCAGGAGTCTTTCATCTCCGCCGGTTATAAATGTGGTATTTTCGCATGCACTTTTTTTCGAGACGTCTCACTAATCTGAGGTTGTGCTCAATGTTTGTACAATGTAAGGTGTATGCGTGTGTGAATGCAGTTCTGTTTATAATTGAATATCGTGTTTAGTAATACGTTCGTTATATGAGTGACGTATGATTAACATACACGCGGAAAGTAGTCGGGATAATAACAGAAGTACTTAATTAACATAGTTTATTTCTAACGTTGATACTAACATAGTGTTAATTTTCATTTTTTATTTTTATTTAAAATATTACTTATTGAAATATAGTTAACAGAATTGATAAATACATAAAAATATGACTATTCCATGCTTTACATGGAATTAACATATAAATTCCAGTATTTGCTTATAATGTGTTGAAATTTTTAATTCGACACTCACTTTGAGAAACATTGCCTATCGGTTTAATGACTTTTGCAACAAGGAAATAGGGATGATGACTGTATTAAAAAACTACGATTCTATTAAGTCCGTCAGTTAGATTATACAAAAATACAAGACACATATTTTTTGCTTGAACAAATTAACAAAAATCACAAGTTATAGAGCATCAAAGTATTGGAATGGGGGCTTGCGACGTCACTATTTCGAACAAATTGTACGAAAGAGTGACGTCACGCGCAACTTGAATGCATTGTATCTTCGCAAATGTTTGTTTGACAAATAAATAAAAAAATACTTACGTGTTCAATATTTATTTTGTAATCTAACTGACGGACTAAACAGATTATTTTAATCACCTTGCCTATTCCGACGAGTGAAGCCACAGGCAGATCCTTGTGCACACATTAGCACTGGCCGAACTCCGGGTTTGACTTTATGTATACATTATGTGTCTAATGCTTTCTTTTATCTCGACGCATTACAATTGTGATATTTGTGTATGCACTTTTTTCAGACGCGGGGGCGTTTGTGGCCGTCAAGAAGTTAATAAACTCGCAATAATTTACAGTGACACAACGACACGATAATATAAATAAAAATAAAATAAACAAATCATTTTTCAGACACATACACCTATTCCCTAGTTCCTAAATCTCCAAATTAAGCATTTATACTTGTACGACATACTATTGTATGAAATCAAATAACTTTATGAGCATTAATGACATGACTTGATTGTACAGATAACGGTGTTCGTAACACAAACATCTCCTCTAGCGGAATTCGTGAGCTATGTTTCATGACCAGGGTCACTGATCACTTGATTAAGTGACCTGTCAGATCAGTAGAACGCTAGACTCATGTTTTATTGATAAACGCGACATGTGCAAAAATAAATTTGCAAAGAGGTTTGGTCACAATAACAGTGGCGGACTAAGCTTGCTTGAGGCCCGGGGCGGCAAAGAGGAGCCCCTAGTAGGGATACGAGCGGTGATGCTTGCCTGAAAGGGGGGGGGGGGAGCACTGTTTGTTATTGGATAATTGCAGGAACTTTGAGATAATATGAGGCCCCCTAAGATCTGAGGCCCGGGGCGGACCGCCCTTTCCGCCCCCCGGTTAGTCCGCCACTGCACAATAAGAAACAAAAAATAAAATAAAAACTTACCCCATGATGGGTTTCCCTTTAACGTGTGCGGTACTCTTCTGCATCGCAAAGAACGTGCTGTCAATCTCAGCTGATTTGTTCAGCCAGCCCTGTAACAAATGACTTTCATTAATAAAGAATTGGAAAACAACACTAAACCACCCGTACTTTGTAGACGAAACACCTTTTCAATTACGCGAAATTGGAAAACCTTAGAAAACTACTTTTTCACAATTTTCTATCCTCCATTTTCCACCCAATTCAATAAATTGTATTTTTAGCTGAATGTGGTTTGAGAAGCGTATTGTTCCTAGCTCTCTGCCTACCCTTCCGGGATTTGCAGGCGTGACGGTGTACGTAAATCTAAAAGACTTGCTTATTATTTACAAAAAAAAAATGAGTATGGCAACCCCATAAAGGCGGTAACGCTTTTCCTCTGATTTTGCAGTTGTCAATGGAAAGCGGTTATTGCCTTCTTATGATCAAGTGACATGTTAGCCCGTTTGCCGCCTCTAATATAAAAAAAAGGAAATATTTTAATATAATAAATTATTTTTAATTAGTCCATCTAACCCTATGTTGGTCTGGGATTTAAAAATAATGTGCCAACTGTGGTTCTTGCCCAGCAAGTCGTAAAAGGCGATTAATGGTATATCGGGTTTTGGGTATGTGATTGTGTAGGCGACAAGCCAATTGTAACTAATTTTTTAGAATTTTCCGTCTAACCCGGGCGTGATATTATTTATGTAGTATTTAATAAATCCATAGTCTAAAGGGGAACCGCAGCTTGTCAGCTTAGACGATTCTACCAACCGAAATCGAATATCTACTGAAATTAAATAAAATGATCTTTATTTATATAGACTTCAAAAAACGCACTTATAAATCGTCAAAACAAAATAAATATAAATTATACATTACAGTTTCGCACGGTCAATGGAGACAATACTGAACGCCTGCTAACCTGTCTCAAAATCCCCTGGGACTACCAAACTGCTAGATTCCATTATTTTCCCACCCACTCCCACACCACTGGGACCAATGAAATGACTAATGACACCCATCCGTTCTGCGCACGAGCTGTTTTGGAACGTGGGCGTTTGATGTCGCCACATCCATTCGCCAGAACTGTTTAGTGTACAATAAATAAGGAACAATGTTACAATGTCTTTTGTTCGGCCACCAAACGACGTGCGATTGACGGAAATCGTATGCATAATAACGTTTATTATTAATCTACAAGTGTAATAAAATAATATTTAGTACTGAAAAGTTAAAGCTATTTAATTTCCCCGATGACGTAACTATGTAGATTGCGCTTTGTATTTGATTCAAAAGTTTCCTATTACTAATATGGATAATGTTTCAATTTGGATGTTATGGTATTATATTACATCATCATGATCCTCCTAGCGTTACACATCATGGTTACACATCCATAGTTGTTGGAACGTGCAGGTTTCATCACGATGTTTTTGCTTACAGCAGAACTACTGGTATGTATAAATATGTATTACTTAATAATAGCAGTATGTAGTAAAATATAATTTTAAGTATGTATATCCATGTACGTGCATAGATTTATAAAATCCAGATGTACGCGCCAGGTTTTAAACCCGCACCCCTCGGTTATAAGGCTCGTGTTTTACCATTAAACTTCAACTGTTAATATGGTATTAAATTATGTACATACAAAAATATTTGAAGTTTTGCTCACTTATGCCCCTAAATCCCTACCCATATCCCATTTTCACAGGGAAAACATGAACCCCTCCCTATTATAAGTAGAATAGAATAGAATAGAATAGAATAAATTTTTATTTGGCACATTACAAAATTTGCTTACAAACTAAAACTATAACTATACTAAACTATATGTAGCCAAATAGGCCTTCGCTCAGCTATTGTCGAGACACAGTGTGCCACGACGCTGGTTTTCTGCGGACACCTTTTCTGAAGATGGCGTCTGGTACATGGTAAACAGTACATATGTTTATGTGAGTTTGGCGTAATGTAAACACCGGATTAAATCAAGAAAATACTATATTTTCTTAAAAGCACAGAAAATACAATTAAGTCCTTTAACACCGCGTTCGTCTCTAAGACACACACCAATTCCCTCTCTTTCACTCCCGTTCATACTATTCCACGAACGTTCTCTTTCACTCATTCGTTTCTTCTTACGTTCCATTTCACTCATCCTACATTTATGTTTATATAAAAAAAGGAATTTGAAAATCCAAAAAATAATTACCAGATGCACGAAGCTACATCACTAACAAAAGCGTTATTTACGTTTGATCCCACTCGCCTGATAAACAAAGAGGCAATCTAAAATTATCCTATTCACTCGAAGTCCTGAACTGTTGCATTGTGCAGATCGACTGTGGAGTATCGTAAAACGTGGTCTGACATGTCGACCGCTAAGGATTCCGCGAAATTTAGAGTGTGAATATAACGCGGATATAACTTCAAAGAAAGGTAGCGGTGTTAGCTCAACGGTAAGGACGCGCGCCTCTTAACCGAGGAATGCGGGTTCAAACCCGGGCACGTACCTCTGGATTTTTCAAATCTTTGTACGTATTTATACCACTAGCTCGACGGTGAGGGAAATGAATCCTACAAATTCAAACAACTTTGGATTTGGAACCATGATCCCACTGCCGATCTGACCTTCGTAACTCTAAGACAGGGAAACCAGACAATTTTTGGATCATGGTTACAAATCCCAAGTTGTTTGAATTTGCAGGTTTCATCACGGTGTTTTTCCTTCACCGTCGACCTAGTGGTATAAATACGTACATAGATTTGAAAAATCCAGAGGTACGTGACAGGGTTTGAACCCGCACTCCTGTTAAAAGGCGCGTGTCCTTACCATTGAGCTACCACCGCTCTTCTAGATATCTGCTAGAAAATAAAACTGGGGCTGTTAGATGGAAAACTGGGAATAAGTAGTTACAAGTCGCTAGCTCGTCGCCTACATACATTTCATACTTACTATTCCACGTAATCACATTGATGACTTCTTCACTTCTTTAAGATGATCGCTTAGTAAGAAAGAGAACCTGTTGATGTCACTCATCTTAAACCTCGGCATAAGTTTACTTTACTTCTAACAACTTATTTAGCACCGGCTATGCTCCAGAGCCCGCTTATCAAAACGAGAATGACGTATTGTTACCACCTCATCAAAACCATTCTCGTCTGCCTCGTTATGGATTTTCTCTATTTGATCTGGCTTCTTCTTTTGTATCAACTGTCTAACGGCATCGGCTAAACTCTTTGAGTCAACTTATCGAAAAGAGAAAGAACTGTTCTCTCACCTCAACCAACCACGCTTCCCTAAGTATGGATTTTTCTCTACTATCAACTTTTCTAAAACGTAGGTTATATACATACATACATACATAACATCACCCCCATAATCCCCGAAGGGGTAGGCAAAGTCAAAGGGGCAGCATGCCCCTTCAACCACATTCAGCCAAAAATAAAGCTATATAAGTAACTCTATCAGAAAGAGCAAGACCTTAGTTGGTATCCCACCTCAACCATCCTCGCCTCTCTCGGCGTGGGCTTCCTCTTCTCGGACCTCTTCTCCGCTATTAACTGATCGAGCGGCTCGGGCTGCGCCCCCGGCGGCAGCTGCGCCCACCGCAGGCGCCCGCTCGCGGCGTCCTTGAGCAGCAGCCGCGCCGACCGGGACTGGTCCGGCTGCCCAGCCGCCGTCATGAAGCCGCGGTTGTCTAGAAGTAAAAATTTGTTAAGTACTCAATATATATTGGATCGTGCCATATGGCGTTCGGTACTCTCTGCTTACCCCGCTAGGGAAGTGGCGTGAATATAGTTAGTTAGTTAGTTTTACTCAATATATCAAGTATCGGTGGTCAGTCGATAGATACTAGTCATAGGCGTTTTGAACCTTTTGGAGACCATTAAGAAATGAATGATTTTTGGTAATAAATAACACTGATTGATAATCTGGTAGTAGGGGGTCCTCTTGATCTTGAGGCCCTGGCCACTTGCCCAGAATGGGAAAGATGGACCTGCAGATGGTGATGTATAATCTCAAAATACTTAAAAACCGTCAAATTGTAAACTGACATTATACTTTATTGAGACGGAACGCACAGGAGCGCTGATTGAAAAAACCCATCAATCTGGGACGGTCCATTTAACTAACAGCCCCTGAAGGGTCATCACTGGCTAACTCAGTATAGCTGATGACGACACTTACATGCGTGCGCGGTGAGTATCTGCTTGTAGTCGACGTCCTGGCTGTCAGTCTGCGGCAGCAGCAGCCCGTATTTCTGCTCGAAGGTGTGCCGGCTGACTAGCTGGCAGAGCCGCGCCATGGCCGCGTCGTGGGATCGCATCTGGTGGAAAAAAGGTTTATCAAATACTTTAATTTATTGGTCTAAGTATTAAAAGGTTTAATAAACTACCACAAAGTATTATAACATTACCCCTATTAAGTTCAAATTATGCATTAAATAATTTTTAATGAGTAAGGGTTATTACAAGATACAAGATTACCTTAATGACAAGGTTCTATGGTTAACTTCGCCGCTCGTCGCCGCTCGTGCGAGCGCTGCGATTGCTCAATACCATAGCGGAGCAATCCGATCTATTTTATAGTTCGCCGAGTGAGGTCATTAAATTAGCTAGTCATATACTATCAATAACTACACAATTGCATTAGGTATAACCTGTAAGGATTGTGTATGTATGTTTTTATAAATAAATAAATAAAATAAATAAATAAATAAAACTTCATAATGAAGTGTTCATCTGCAGTGATATCTAGTCTAAGTATAGATTAATTAAGTTTATAAATTTGTAAAATTTGGCATTTAAAAGAGTAACTATCGAGTTTCTTGCCGGATTCTTCTCGATCGAGTCTTCCGAACCGGTGGTAGTATTATTTCTTATCCTTTTTTATGTATATTGACTATTTATAAGTGCTTTCTTGAAGCCCATATAAATAAAGATAGTTTGAATTTGAATTTGTCTTTTTCTCACTTGTCCATGCAGATCTAAAGCTACTACGTAAATGGGCGCACCACGCAATTGCGCCAACTCTATTCAATGTGTTTTGTGTTATCCACTTGCCGAGTACTAGCGCAGTATTGAATGATCTCAATGAGCCGGCGCAATGTCACAGTTGACGCAAAATAAATGATTAATACCTATAGAGGTACCATTTGTGCGAATTTGTAATTTATTTTATCTAATAATCGAAAAATTACAAAGATGCAGCGGTTCAAAGACCTGAGGGGCGTTTTACGTCACTTAGACGGTCAAATTTTACACACCTACTTACGTTACGCGGTACTTTAACGCGCTGTATCTTCATCATTGTTGGTTTGATGAACAGAAGAAAAAACACATGAGCAATATTTTTTTTGTAATCGCAATAATGGACTATGTACTTTTTTTGAGTAACTAACTAATTCAACTTCACGCCACTTCCCTGGCGGGGTAGGCAGAGGGCACCGAACGCCATATAGCACGATCCTTACACACCTCACTCGCCTCTTCAACATTTTTTTGAGTAAACTAATCTATTTCACAAGGAGTCTAATAATCCTTACCTGGTCTATAGAAAGCACGGCGGTTAGCGTGAGGTCGGGCGCGACGGCGTACGCGGGCAGCACGAGTCCCGGGCAG
Source organism: Glyphodes perspectalis (assembly GCA_951394215.1). Taxonomy (NCBI): domain Eukaryota; kingdom Metazoa; phylum Arthropoda; class Insecta; order Lepidoptera; family Crambidae; genus Glyphodes; species Glyphodes perspectalis. The sequence continues at coordinate 3,832,002 of OX596213.1, read as the reverse complement.
TCCAGCAACTCCAGTTGCTCTTCCAGGATCAGGCTCTGGATGTGCCGCGTGTGCCCCGGCATGGCGCTGACGCTCACCTGTCCAAAATACAATTTAATAAAATATGATACAACATAAACATACATATATAGAAAAAACATTCATCTCCCACAGTCATTGATTGTATGATTTGGTTTAGAACATTTAAAAAAAGTGTATATTACTCATGTATATTTTGACGCTGAAAAGAGTAACTGCCGAGTTTCTTGCCGGTTTCTTCTCGGTAGAATCAGCATTCCGAACCGGTGGTAGATTCACATTGTAGATTCATTTTGTAAAATTGACGATTTATAAGTGCTTTTTTTAAGGCCTACATGAATAAAAAAATTTTGAATTGAATTGAATTGAATTGAATTCCTTAATCGACTAATTGTTAACCCACTTGAAATATTTTTTTCTGTCAAAATTGAATTCATCTATCGATTTTTATGGCATTATGTGAACTGAACGTTACGTTTGTGCTATTTAATGAGTTCTAGTTCTAGAAGATCATTTAATAAATAATGAGTTCAAAATAATAATAAATGGAGTTAAACAATTAGTTGACGGCATCATGCTGTACATCCTCATGTAATAGACCTTGCCATTCACTTTCCTTAGGCATTAAAGAACATTGGAGGGGTAGTTAACGTTGATCTGGATTTATTCAGCGTTACAAGCGTCAGGAATTCAATCCCCTCGTAAAAAAAAGGCATTAAAGAACATCAGTAAGAAGCAATATATTTACCTTCTTACTCTGCATCAACACATTGACAGTGCTAGACTTCCCCACATTTGGGTACCCAATCATCCCCACAGATAATCTTGGGGGACATTTCAAAGTTTTTAGTTTTTGACTCTTTAACATGTCCAATAGCATGTTTCTGCTAAATATTTCATAAGAATTACAAATGTTAGTAGTCTCTGCTGGAGGTTCAGGAACACTTTCAGTTTCTACATTTTCATTATTAGGATAAGGTTCCACAGGCTTTCCTAATCTCAAGTTCTCTACAACTTTATCTAAAACTTCTTGTATCCTATCTAATTTGTCTGCAGTGGTCGAGACAGCCTTGTCAAGATCTCCTAATTGTCTTTTAAACAATGCTATGTCTTCTTGTGTACTCTTTAAGTCTTCTTCTTCCAAGTCACTCTGAGTGACATCATCCAAAGATGTAACGGATACTGTATCTGAATCATATTTCTGACTCTTTTTGGATGATTGTTCACTACATTCTGATATTTTTCTTTCATTTGTCTCCTTGGCAGCCGAGAAAAATACAATTGGCATATTCTGAAAAATGTAAGACTCAGTATTATTAAGATTTTTATGTAAAACAACTAAAGGTAGGTACCATAAACAAATAGAAAAATAAAAACCTCTTTGTTAAAATATTCAGCCCAACATTTTCGTTCATATTCAGTAGTAAGGTCTGCTTTATTTAGTAAAAGTATGCATTTGCATTTTTCTTCTGTGGCATACTTTTCCAAATCTTGACATCTGAAAATAGTATAATATTATTTATGTTAAAACTTAAGTATGTTAACAGCTGGTCTTGGAGCTAGTTTTAAACAATTTTTTTTCTATCTTACTTGCCAATTTTAGATGTCATGTTCAAGCAATTCTACTAATTCTACTAAAGAAACTTAAGTTGTATAGACTTATTATTGTCAATATTGAGAACCAAACTTAGCTTTAGTTTAAATATTAATTTTACTATTTCTTTTTGAGTAATAGAACAAACTAATCTCCAGTATCACAAAATGATCTTACTGAGTGGAAGAATAGAACCTTTACCTGAACAAAAGTGGGTTCCTAGCATCCAACAGAATCAACACAATATCAGCTTTCTCCACAGTCCTCCAGAGCTGTTTCCAAAATTCAAGGTTACGTTCATATGGTGTTAAAGCAGCCCCCAGTTTGGCTTGCAGCTCGTTCAGTTTTCGACGCCAATCCAAGAAGGCCTCTCGCTCTCTATCCATCTGCTCCTCAGCTGACACACTGGGTGACCACCGAGGTCTGAAAAAACAGCACTTCTTATTCTGTAGATTTAGATAAAATAAATCACAACAACAACAATGAACATTGTTTTTTAGCAAAACTATTTTTAACTTTAAAAGATTCCCTTTCAACATTTTGAAATTTATAGCACATAATATATTGGAGTTTAAAGCACATATTGAAATAAAATATTTTTCTATATTATAAATCATAAACACAAATTATGAAGGAACCAATTCAGGAATGAGTTATAATGAAATGAAATAAAATAAAATTCTCTTTATTTATATAGACTTCAAAGAAGAACTTATAAATTATGAATACAAAAGTAAAATTACCATAATAAATTTATTTTACCCAGCTTACCTTCTTGGAACTGTCAATGGCTCATCGAAATTTGGTTGGGAGGTGACAGGTGCCACCTCACTTGGCACAGACTTCACATACTTCAAGTTCATCTTCTCTGCTGTGAACTCCCGCTGGGCTAACTCTGCTGTTGAGAGGAACTCTTGGAGGGAGGACTCAGCTGTGACGGATTGGAGATTGAGCCGCCCCCAGTCATAGCCATCATTGACTTCCGTAGTGTGCAGCTAGGTAAGCAAATTTAAAGCCAGATTTTAATCAAATAGGAAAACTATATTACACAGTCTAATAAGACATTATTAGACGAAATAGAGCTTGTATGAAAAGGATTATGAATGTTGAAGAGGCGAGTGAGGTGTGTAAGGATTGTGCCATATGGCGTTCGGTTCTCTCTGCCTACCCCTCTAGGGAAGTGGCGTGAAGTTTAGTTAGTTAGTTAGTTAGTTAGACGAAATAAACAATAGAAAAGAAAGGTGAAAGCAATCATTTTCATTTTATCACTTTTATTGCTAAATATTAAACAATTATGATGGATTTTTATATATTAAGCAAGTTATCTAGCGACATGCGACTATCTCGTTTTCGATGCATTGAATCAGTATCAGAATACAATAATGTCCAAATAATCAACAGAAAAGTAAAAAACTAGTTAATAGAGCTATGGCTTAATGAATGAATTTAGTGTCCGACCGAAAGTTTGGTTTCGGTTTCGGTTTCGGCCGAGTTTCGGCCAAAAATCAAGTTTCGGTTTCGGCCAAAATTGTCCGAAACTTTTGCCAAAACCGAAACTGATTTCGGAAGTTGTCGTGCACGCTCGCCTAACTTCGTTTCTCGCGGCAACGTTTTGGCGGACGCTGGCGGCCCTGTGTTTTTATTTGATTTTATAACTGTTTTCAATATAAATGTTTACTGTAGTTCAGTAGTAAGTTTCTTAAATCTAAATGTAAGTATGACTGTCCTAATAATTGTGATCTACTTAGGTATCTTTATTAATTGTAAATGTGTGATTTGATTATTTTTAATTAATAGCGGTGGTAGCTCAATGGCCTCGCGCCTCTTAACCGAGGAGTGCGGGTTCAAATCCGGGCACGTACCTCTGGATTTTTCAAGTCTATGTACATATTTATACCACTATCTCGACGGTGAAGGAAACCATCATAATGAAATGCAAATTCACGAAGGTCAGATCGGCATTTTATACATGACCACGTGAGTTTCGGTTTCGGCCGAAACTGAAGCCACGACCGAAATTTCGGTTTCGGTTTCGGCCGGAAAACCAGTTTCGGTCGGATTCTAAGAATAATCATAGAAAAGCCCAATAATTTGCGTCAAATCCCATACAAGATACATACCATGGTATTGTCCTCGACATGTTTTCTGTGACGATTTTTGGAAAATCTATCTTTGATGAGGGATCGCCCAAGGGATTCTTTATTCTTTTTACCCATTTTCACATGTGTAACACCAGTATACTCAATTTATCTTGAAAAATAAACCAAAATCAATGTGCTAGGTACTTTTATTGAAAAACAAGCCGTCACAAACACATGTTTTTCTAAACGTCAGTTTTGACATTAAGTCCAATGAAGCATTTCTGTCCGAAATTAATAAGAAAAAAAAGCATAGTAATTTTTAAATCAAATAAATATATTCTTTCACATTAAATTTAATTTAAACCACTGAACTAAGCTATTAAATAAGAAATTCATTAAAATAAACATCAAAACTCAAACACAAATCAAAATTTCTGCTGTTTTTTGGAAAACTTGTGTTTCTTTCTACGTAAAAGTTGTTCGTCAACTACTCGCATTAAGAATAAATAATTTCAAAACACGAGTAACGGAACGCGCCATGGCCCAGAACAGAAGTAGGATCTTCGATTTTTTGTGATGCTTTAAAAATAATGATTTAGTGAACATTGTAACAAACATTTTCTCATAACTCTTGCCCATAACAAAAGTGTAGTTACGTTAATCAAAGAATGATGTCGGAATACTACGATCATTACCATAGATGGGAACCACTTGCTGAATTTCATTTCTTGATCAATGATCATAATGATGATGAATACAACGATGATAACTATTTCTACTGCTTGTGTAGTAGAGCATTTATCAGGTATATCTTCCTTTACCTCTAACCATTCAAATACTAGGTTGAAAGAGCTACATTTCATGTGAAAGCTAAGAGTTAACATTAGTAATTTATTATTGTATTGTTTTGATGATTTAGGGATGCCGTGAAGACATATTACGTTGATAAGGAAGAAGCTAGTGAGAGTGAAGTAGAAGTATTGCGTGAGTCTCAATCTCAGGAGTGGGAGGATCAATCCCATGTGCATTTTTCATTAGACACTTCTTATAAAGTGAAATGTGAGGTAAGAAATTCCATATTATTGTTGAGGTTAGGTTATTATTTTCCTATTTCTAGTAAGTACAACCCTAATAATGTTTAAGTAATCTGAGTTTCAGTATATTCATTTTATTTGTACACCAGTAGCCAAGAACTGGCTTCTTTTATATTTCTTTGCTAATAATAGAAGTTAATAAATTGCAATATGATTTCAGAAAAAAGTTTATATTGTTTACTGTGGATTGGAAGCTGTCCCACCCATGTTATGGTGTATGGAATTATGATATGTTAAATATTGGTAAATGTTTTTTTCCACAGAAAGATGAGGGAGCCAGTTGTTATTGCAGTGCATCACACACAGATAACTACTGCTCGACTGATGAACATGATCCAGCACAGATCCAAGGCACCGTCTCCCATGCTTTACAACCCAGTGACAGTGGAGCAGATCTCACATATCAAGACTGCCACTCTGACTACACCACCCATGATAAGTTGGAGAAAATGGACCAAGACTCCCCCATACAAACACTTGAAGAATTTGATGAAAACTATTTATCCGAAGAGTCTTGGGAGAAATTCTGGGCTGTCAATGGAGAACGTCTAATATGGGCTTCTTGGATAAAGAAGTATAGTGATTACATTAACCCAGCATATTTGGATGAAAACAATGATCTAGTAATGGATGACAATAATATACCCAAACAGCATTCAGTTGACCAAATTTATAGCAATGATCAGACTGATATGAACCAGAAGCTCATTGATGATGATGAAAATTTGAGAGAGAGAAAATTCTCTTATGACTCCAAAGTGAATCCTTATAAAAAGGGAAATAAGGTACAAAATCCAATGGACAAATCTGAAGTAGAGAACAAGGATGATACCTGGTTGCCTTTAGCTCGTAAAAGGTCTTGTTCTGAACATGATAGAATACTAAGTCCTAGAACTATTGCTGGAACAGATTCAATGACTAATGTTACCAAGATGACTTTATCTAGTTATGATGTTACATCAAGTCATGTAACATCAGAATCAACACCCACTGATGATTATAGCATGTCATCATCAACGTCAGATGATCAGAATGATCAGACAAGAATTGCCAATTTTGACGATAATCTTGCACAACCACCATCTGAAGAGATGGATACAGAGCAATATTGGCAGTTTTTGTGGAAAAAGCACTTTGGAGAACAATATGCCCTACACTATGCCAATTACAATCAGAGCCAGAGTGAAAGCAGTAAGGAGGATCAGCAAGATCTGCCTTCAATCAATATAGAAAATGTTCCTGAGGAGACACAGAGAACAGAAGATAAAACTTTAGAAATAGAGTGTGAGAATAGTGAAGGGAACTCCCAGGAGATGCCAACTATTATAGAAGTGCAGGCTCAAGTAAATAATATCAAGTTAGATGATAAGGTGACTAAGCCAAAGAAGAGGAATAAGAAGAACAGTAACAGAATTATTGGTTCTGTTGGGGTGTTGCTACAGAACTTGCTCAAAGAAGAACAGAAGAAGAATGAATTGAATAAGAGTAGTAATGTTGTGGAGGCTGGGGAAGAGAGAGCTGATAAAACTGAAACAAAAGCAAATGATGTTGTTAGTGGGACTGAGAATTCAATGAATATGCAACAACCTGCTGTTGACAATACTTGTACATCTTATGATTATGATGAGGGTGACGAAGAACCACCAGAGGATAAGCCTGTTTCATTAAAAAGAAGGTAGATATTTATTTGTTTTGTTTTTTTTTATTATAATAATCGAGAATTTTCCTGGCAAAAAAAAAGTAAATATTGGTAAGAACAGTAAGGCAAATTGCAGGGAGCGGTGGTAGCTTAATGGTAATGACACGCGCCTCTTAACCGAGGAGTGCGGGTTCAAACCCGGGCATGTACCTCTAAATTTTAAAAAATCTATGTACATATTTATACCACTAGCTCGACGGTGAGGGAAAACATCGTGATGAAACCTGCAAATTCAAACAACTTTGAATTTGTAACCATGATCCAAAAATTGTCTGGTTCCCCTATCTTAGGGTTACGAAGGTCAGATCGGCAGTCGCTTCAATATAATTACCAGACTCGCTAAATCCCGGATCATGGTCTAAGCGGACCCCGTCTAAGCACGGGACATAACGCTAGGAAGATGATGAGTAAGGCAAATTGCAATTTATGTTTATTAATTCATTTCTAAGTTTAGCATGTTTAAACAGAATTAGATATGTTTATTTTTTTGAAAAATTTGCATGTATGTAGTCATATTATGACTAGCAACATTATTTGCCTTAATTTGCGAAACTTACATATCATTTAATGATGTACAAATAAAGTTTAATTCTCCTCTTGAAGTCTAAGATTTCAAAAACATTACTGTAGGGGATTCCCCCAATATAATTGTTTCATTATTTATGGTAACTGTTTATGACAAGGAGGTTCCTATTATAAGATCTATCAGTGCAGTCTCTATGTTATGGAAGTAAAGTCTATTATTCTACTTTGCCCTTTTCAGCCATGAAGTTGATGAAGAAGAAGAATCATCAGAGAAAATAAAGTCTACATTTGAAATAATGGGCTTTAATATTGAAGCAGAGAAAATGCCAAAAGGGAAGTTAATGTACAGAAAACGTATCGGGAGGCTGCGCCCACCTCGCTACAAAAGGTCTTGGGTCAACAGAAAGACGTATTTTGACGATGACGGGAACGCGTACCAAGTGAGTTTCTTCGAAATGACATTGTTTCTATATGTTTTCAGTTAAACAGTATTTGAATGATCTTTATCAGTCACCTTGTTAACACAATTATATAACCTTGATTTATTGCAACTGGAGATTCGGTCACAAGGTAGCCTTTCCAGGTCAGGGTGTAAGTAGTAATTTCTTAAAAGCAGAAGTGCTTTTATTTACACTTCTTTTACATTTCGTTGGTCTAGCTAGTCATTCTCTAACCACTAAGCCAGCGAACAATCCTGTTATTGTGGCGCAGCTAGGCTTGTGTAATAATAAGCGATATATCGATATTTTTTTTAGAAAATCATTGATTTATATCGGCTATTTTATTTGTTTGATATATCGGTTTTCAAAATTTATTTTCAGATATCAAAACCGATATGTTTTTAGCCGACTAAACATGGTTTTTTTTTTTCGTTGTTTGTTCTATTAATTAAAAATATTGTCTGTTCGTTTAAATAAAATACGATAAGTACTTAACAGCCTCCTGGGCAAATATCGATATATTGAAATATCGATATTTTTTTGTCGATGTATATCGATACATTTGAGAAGTATCGATACGATATATATCGATTAGTGTTGCCGAACCATCGATAGTTGACCTCGGTAATCATCTATAATATCGATCAATAGGATACTATAGACACTATTGATAGTATTGATAGGTCAGTTTGGTAAAATAGTAACAGTATACTACAATACTATCGCTAGTGTCGATAGTATTGAAGCTCAATAATGAAATTACTATCGATAGTAATTTTGATAGTATCGGCCATGACAATTATAATAATAATTGATAGTATCGATAGTATCTTCGAAAAGATATTCGACCGCGCAAAAATATGTTTGCGCAGTCGATTTTCTGTCATCCACTAGACAATTATTGTATTAGCAATACTATTGAGGAAATGGTCACTATCGATAGGACAAAAGTATCGATAGTAAAGATACTACCGATAGTATCGATTGTTGTTGCAATATTTAGTAGCAATAGTATAGTATCTTCGAAAAGATATTCGACCGCGCAAAAATATGTTTGCGCAGTCGATTTTCTGTCATCCACTAGACAATTATTGTATTAGCAATACTATTGAGGAAATGGTCACTATCGATAGGACAAAAGTATCGATAGTAAAGATACTACCGATAGTATCGATTGTTGTTGCAATATTTAGTAGCAATAGTATCGATACTATCGATAGAGCATTCGATAGTATCGATACTAGCGATAGTATTACTGTGTGTTGATAGTATTGCCACTCACGGGGCTATCGATACGATCGATGGTATCGACACTATCGATAGGGCTATCTATACTATTGCTTTTGCCCAACTATCGATAGACTATCGAGCGGTAACACTAATATCGATATATTTTATCAGTTTGCCCATCTCTAGACGCCGCCTTTTCGGACAAATATTTATGTGTTAAGCTTATCAAATATCCAATTATAATCGAGTAGAGAGAAAGCATAAGTACATTTTGTGCTTAATTTAGAATTAGAGAATTCAAAACAATTGACATCCACAGAAAATGTATGTTGGTTTATTAATGGTGTTGACTATTCGTTCTTCAAATAAACAATTTGTCTTTTATTTTTACAGCCTCAAGAATCCAATGATGAAAGAGAAATGCAAACAGACGATGACTGTGCCGATGTCAAGTCTGACATTGAGAAATCTGAACAGCCCCAATCATCTGAACAACAAGAATACACAACTAATCCTGTTAGTCTGGAGCAGAGCAAATCCCTAGACGCTGACAGCGAGGAGTCGAAAGAGATGAAGACTGAGGATGCAAGGGTTCCAATTGACTTGGGTTCGTCTGTGAACAGCGAACAAGATAATGAAGAACAAAAAGTTGGAGATTCTCAAATACAAGAAGGTGAGAACTTATTTCCCATGTTGGTCTTGGACTTAAAAATAATGTGCCAACTGTGGTTCTTGTCTAGCATGTCGTAAAAGGCGACTAATGGTATGGTTGGGTATGTGATTGTGTAGGCGACGAGCTAGCCACTTGTTACAACTTTTTCACAATTTTCCATCTAACCCAGCACAGTTTTTTTTTTTGCTGAATGTGGTGGTGGTGTTTGTGAAAGGGCCTGCTGCCGCTTCGCCCCAAGGGTGGTGCGCGTGTTGCTATGTATGTATGTATGTATGAGAACATTTATCTATGGATTTCTTTCTTTCTGTGATTTGATAACAAACACTAAATGATAGATTGTTTATCCAAGTACATAATATATTCAATGATTGTAATGACCATAGCACAAGCATAAATACTTACTTTAGAACTAAGGAATTAGTGTGTCAATCTAGAGAGAAATTGAGATTAAATATTGGCTGATTCAAATCAGCCAGTGCCCAATTTCAATCAATATCATTTTGTGTGATTGACTGACAAACATACATACCTTATAATATTATAGAGTAAGTACATAATATTTTATGTTTATATATCTAGGGACAGTAAGTCAAGTGGATTCAACGAAGCGCAGAAGAAGACAAAAGCGCCAGCGCGCCGCCGACGCCGCCAACGACTCCGAGCTGCCGCCTGAGCTGAGAGACGACCCGAAGATGATGAAGTACTGGAAGAAAAGGCATTCTCTATTCCACAGGTAAGTCCGTTACATGGTAGACCAATACCAAGTATGAGAGGTTATTCAATCATATTGGAATAACTGTCACCACTAATTATCAAGAGGATGCTTGGAAACAGGTGCCACCTTGGGGGACTGGTCTGCTCTGGTCTGGTTAATTTAAGCTTAAATTTTGTAAATATCGTTATTTTATATTTTGGTGTCTGACAAGCTGACTTCATGACATGGTTCAGATGCAAATATGATCTATACACCCTTGTAAAATATGTTGTTGAAAAGAGTAACTACCGAGTTTCTTGCCGGTTGCTTCTCGGTAGAAGCAACATTCCGAACCGGTGGTAGATTCATATTATTAGTTGATTTTCCTGTTGAATTGTCGATTTTTATGTGTTTGTTTCAAAGCTATATATATAAAGAGTATTTTGACTTTTGACTTTTGATGATGACTTAGTGGTGAGAGTTATTAAATGTACGGCAGTTAAGATTACGCGTCGAAGTTAAGAAACGCCAGTTCGAAGCCTACACCATCCCTTTAAAAAAAAAATACAAATATTTGACGACGAAACTGGTATTTGTGATGTTTGTGGTATTTAAGGACAACTATAATAGTAGAAGATTTTACATACATACATACACAATGTCACGCCCTTTTCCCATGGTAGAAGATTTTGATTGCCATAAAACAAGCTTATGGTACTTTGAAATCAAACCAATGTTCATACATTGGTTTTATTTCAAAGTACCATGTGTATATTTTTGATCAATGTCAGCCAAGCTTATTAACAAATTTTCAATAGATGTCGCCACAGTACTACTTTTATGTCGATACTTCTGCTATACGAGCTAAACGTTATGATGCAGGTTCGACGAAGGCATAAAACTGGACCGCGAGAGTTGGTTCAGCGTGACGCCGGAGAGCGTCGCGTGGCACATCGCCAACAAGTTCGCGTACGACGTCGTGCTGGACGCCTTCTGCGGCGCCGGCGGGAACACCATACAGTTCGCCAGGACCTGCAGCAAAGGTTAGCTGTACTGCTGTCGGGTGTCTTCACCCCTGGGGCGCGGTTACGGACCTCGAGCGGGGTGCTCATTGCCGGGACGTCTTCTCCCGAGCTCTTGTAGCTCGGGGTGTTCTGGGTCTCTCGGCTGGGAGAGTCCTCCCCTTACGCTATCCGGCGCACCCTCGGCGCGGGCGGACCCATCGGGTGGAACCCGTTGGGGAAGCCCAGTGAGTCTGCTGTACTGTACTGCTGGAGAGCGACAGCTGGCTCGGCGTAACGCCGGAGAGCGTCATACCGCCAACAAGTTTGTTTATTCACGTACGACGTGGTACCGGACGACTTGTGCGGTGGATGTTTCCGTGCAATTTTTGCGCTCCGAGGGAAGAGACATGATCAAGCTCAATGACTTGACGTGACTAACTGCACACAACAGTATGCGGTAAGCGATGGACCGCGTGCGTCGACACTAGTGATGTGCCGGATGGTGAAGTTGTATATACGCGGAAACGGATCCGAGTACGGATATTTGGTGCTAAGATCAGCGGATACTGATACGAATCATTATTTTTTTACTTTTTTTTTATTTAGGCGTCACACCCGCCCGCAATGACAAACATGACATTATTTCGACTTGCATAGCGCGGGTATTACTTGTTTTGTTTATGGTTTAGTGTGACACTGGGCCGCGTTGATAACGTTTGTGTATGGTTTTGGTACAAGAGTTAAAATAATATCTACTATGAAGTTTTCTAGTGTAATTTGGAATTATTTTGAGATAATAAATTATGTGCAAAGTGTAAAATTTGAGACAGGAAGTATTCTCGTAAGGGTAAAGGCACAAGTTCTTTAAAAATCAATTGAAATTAATAAGGTTAAAGATCTGCTAAAGATCCGCGAGAAAAGTATCGGATACGGATACGGATCTTTTTTCTCCCTCGGATATCCGCGGGTACAGATATGGATATCTGGAACATCACTAGTCGATACTACACGACTGTAGCCGACTGCGTAAAGTTGAAGTCAGGAACTATATTGTAGTTAATATTGACTTCGCATGACTGCAGCCGACTGCGACTGCAGCCGACTACGTGAATATCAGACTGAACGAAGGCGAATGTACAACTGCATGCAGTTGAATATATCGACTGCGCGCGGTTGCTGCGATGCAGTCCGTCTGTTAGCAGCCTAAGTATTTGTAAGAATGTATTTATATTAGTTTGATAGTTTCACGTATGTAATGTATGTTTCGTGGACAGTGATCGCGATCGACATCGACCCGGTGAAGATCGAGCTGGCGCGGCACAACGCGGGCGTGTACGGCGTGGCGGAGCGCGTGCAGTTCGTGGTGGGCGACTTCTTCGCGCTGGCGCCGCGCCTGCGCGCCGACGTCGTGTTCCTCAGCCCGCCCTGGGGCGGGCCCGCCTACTCCGAGGTGAGCCTCCTGCTGCTGGCGCGGCGCGACAAGCGCGTGTGCGGCGTGGCGGAGCGCGTGCAGTTCGTGGTGGGCGACTTCTTCGCGCTGGCGCCGCGCCTGCGCGCCGACGTCGTGTTCCTCAGCCCGCCCTGGGGCGGGCCCGCCTACTCCGAGGTGAGCCTCCTGCTGCTGGCGCGGCGCGACAAGCGCGTGTGCGGCGTGGCGGAGCGCGTGCAGTTCGTGGTGGGCGACTTCTTCGCGCTGGCGCCGCGCCTGCGCGCCGACGTCGTGTTCCTCAGCCCGCCCTGGGGCGGGCCCGCCTACTCCGAGGTGAGCCTCCTGCTGCTGGCGCGGCGCGACAAGCGCGTGTGCGGCGTGGCGGAGCGCGTGCAGTTCGTGGTGGGCGACTTCTTCGCGCTGGCGCCGCGCCTGCGCGCCGACGTCGTGTTCCTCAGCCCGCCCTGGGGCGGGCCCGCCTACTCCGAGGTGAGCCGCCTGCTGCTGGCGCGGCGCGACAAGCGCGTGTGCGGCGTGGCGGAGCGCGTGCAGTTCGTGGTGGGCGACTTCTTCGCGCTGGCGCCGCGCCTGCGCGCCGACGTCGTGTTCCTCAGCCCGCCCTGGGGCGGGCCCGCCTACTCCGAGGTGAGCCTCCTGCTGCTGGCGCGGCGCGACAAGCGCGTGTGCGGCGTGGCGGAGCGCGTGCAGTTCGTGGTGGGCGACTTCTTCGCGCTGGCGCCGCGCCTGCGCGCCGACGTCGTGTTCCTCAGCCCGCCCTGGGGCGGGCCCGCCTACTCCGAGGTGAGCCTCCTGCTGCTGGCGCGGCGCGACAAGCGCGTGTGCGGCGTGGCGGAGCGCGTGCAGTTCGTGGTGGGCGACTTCTTCGCGCTGGCGCCGCGCCTGCGCGCCGACGTCGTGTTCCTCAGCCCGCCCTGGGGCGGGCCCGCCTACTCCGAGGTGAGCCGCCTGCTGCTGGCGCGGCGCGACAAGCGCGTGTGCGGCGTGGCGGAGCGCGTGCAGTTCGTGGTGGGCGACTTCTTCGCGCTGGCGCCGCGCCTGCGCGCCGACGTCGTGTTCCTCAGCCCGCCCTGGGGCGGGCCCGCCTACTCCGAGGTGAGCCTCCTGCTGCTGGCGCGGCGCGACAAGCGCGTGTGCGGCGTGGCGGAGCGCGTGCAGTTCGTGGTGGGCGACTTCTTCGCGCTGGCGCCGCGCCTGCGCGCCGACGTCGTGTTCCTCAGCCCGCCCTGGGGCGGGCCCGCCTACTCCGAGGTGAGCCTCCTGCTGCTGGCGCGGCGCGACAAGCGCGTGTGCGGCGTGGCGGAGCGCGTGCAGTTCGTGGTGGGCGACTTCTTCGCGCTGGCGCCGCGCCTGCGCGCCGACGTCGTGTTCCTCAGCCCGCCCTGGGGCGGGCCCGCCTACTCCGAGGTGAGCCGCCTGCTGCTGGCGCGGCGCGACAAGCGCGTGTGCGGCGTGGCGGAGCGCGTGCAGTTCGTGGTGGGCGACTTCTTCGCGCTGGCGCCGCGCCTGCGCGCCGACGTCGTGTTCCTCAGCCCGCCCTGGGGCGGGCCCGCCTACTCCGAGGTGAGCCTCCTGCTGCTGGCGCGGCGCGACAAGCGCGTGTGCGGCGTGGCGGAGCGCGTGCAGTTCCTGGTGGGCGACTTCTTCGCGCTGGCGCCGCGCCTGCGCGCCGACGTCGTGTTCCTCAGCCCGCCCTGGGGCGGGCCCGCCTACTCCGAGGTGAGCCTCCTGCTGCTGGCGCGGCGCGACAAGCGTGAGTGCGGCGTGGCGGAGCGCGTGCAGTGCGTGGTGGGTAGGGACGGACCATGAATGTGGGTTGACTTTACATTGGGGCCTAAAAAAGATTTTTAATGACCTATTTGGGATATGGAAAAATGCGAAATACTGATGCATAGTCTTCTATGGGGACCTTGTTATCTATGAGGCCCTGGGCTGCAACCCAATAAGCCTCTATAATAGATCCGGCTCTATTGATACCTATATTTAGTAAATATTTTCCCAAAGAGCCTTGTAAACTTACTAGCAACGACAACGAACTTAATCAAATTAAATTTATTTCAGAATTCTGAATACGATTTGGAGACGATGTTGGAGCCGAAACCTGCGTCGGAGTTGATGGCGGTTGCCAGGACGATATCGCCCAACATCGCGTTGTACCTGCCTAGGAATACCAAATCTGATCAGGTAAGAGACATTAAATACATATTAGCTAGGGATTGCAATGCTGGGTCCAGCAATTTAGCGGAACCAAGCTTAATTCTACCTTTTTTTTTTTATTTATACGCGGAGAAATGCGTTACGCACCGTCACCCTACCCGGGGGACCAGGGTGGTGTGTGGGACTCCCGGGGGCCCTTGAGTAGGGGTCCCCTGCTCCGGCCGAGATGGTAGTGGCCGGGGTATACCCACTAAAACTCCGCGGTACCCCTCATCGCTTTGGTGGAAGTGAAGTGTGGGTGACTCGGCATAGCGTTCGCTTCCACAAATCACCTCCGGCGACCGGCCTGCCCCATACCAGTGCATTATACTCCAGGTGGTATGGAGGGGGAAGCATAATTCTACCTGTGCAGGATCCAGTGACATGTGCTGGTTCAATTCTGTTGCTTTTCAATCCCTACTAGGCTGGAATGCACAATTTTGGCTCTGCTAGATCCAGCAAAAAATGCCGCTGGATTGGAATCCCTTATACTAACTAGCTGCCTCGGCGAACTGAGTTTTTCACCGTTTATATTGAGCTCAATTGAGATAAAAAAAAAACTTTTTTTGTTGGACCAAATTACAGTTTGTTACGAAATTACAGTTTGTTACAGTTTTGTTGAATTAAGAACGGCTCAGTAGTTTTGTAATTTATCCCGAACATACATCGTGATTCGTGACGCGGGATTCCCTGAAAGGCTACCCTTAGGGCAGCAGAGTTCAATGGGCTACTTTAGCTACTTTGAATAGTACTAGTAAGTTTTAATGGTTACCACTCAAATTATGCCATAACATCAGAAAAGCTATAAGCTGATATTCATACATACATAACATCACGCCCATAATCCCCGAAGGGGTAGGCAGAGTCGAAAGGGCAGCAAGCCCCTTTAACCACATTCAGCCAAAAATAAAGCTGGGCTGGTTCAGATGTGAAAACTGTGAAAAAGCAGTGACAAGCGGCTAACCTGTCGCCTATACAAACACACACCCAAAACCCAATATACCATTAGTCGCCTTTTACGCTGATATTCCTTAGTAGTAAAGACAAACAGATTAATAAAGCCTTGTATATTTTGTATATTTTGTATATCTCATGTATATTTTGACGCTGAAAAGAGTAACTACCGAGTTTCTTGCCGGTTTCTTCTCGGTAGAATCAGCATTCCGAACCGGTGGTAGATTCACATTGCTCTAAAAATTTTGTAAAATTGACGATTTATAAGTGCTTTTTTTTGAGGCCTACATGAATAAAGAAATTTTGAATTTTGAATTTTTTGAATCTTGTAACCACCATTGATATGCTGACTTTAGTAAGTAGATAGTACACAATTATCGTATAATACGTATACGATATTACGTCTTCAGTACACATTATTGTAATTGCCAGCAATAAAATATCATATGCATTCATATACATTCAATCTTAGACGCCCCCGATTTACTTTCTCAAATATCATTGAATGCCAAACACAGTGCTCGTAGATGTAACAAAACAAACCTCTTTGCTCTTAATACTTTTAAAAACAACACTTCGTTTTGCAGTCCCCTAGTCAGAATGGCTCGTCAGTACAATGAAACGGCTAAGGATAACCCCGAAATTGATGTCTTCGAATCTAAATTTACCCAATATATCAAAATGGTGACTAGTATCCTCCATCCCACACCCGACGGAGCCGAATCCGGCTCTGGGTCTGGTCGGCATGCATGCTGAGTATAGTTATTAAAATTTATATTAAAATTATACACTCTTTTATTTTACGTACTATTTTTCTGCATACACATATTTTTGGATTATGATCTAGCTTAATACTGCCTATATCTTATATGTACATCTCAACAGTTGTAATCTGTCATGTGTATTAAATAAATAAAAAATAAAATTAATAAATATGTTTATTTTTTTCAGCTGTTATCACTAGCCAAGGAGGTGGGAGGGTCATTGGAGGTGGAACAGAGCTACCTAGACAGGCGATTCGTAGCTATCACAGCATACTTCTATTAAAGTTAGTTTTATTAAGCAGGTTACTCGCATTCCTGGTAAGAAACTTCTGTGAGCATGTAATACCCTTAGAGAAATATATAAAAATGTCTAGCGTGTTGTCGTAAAACTACAAGGAAATGTCAACTTTTTTTGATACATAGAATGATTCCTTAATTGTGTGATTCTTAATTAGTCAAATTATGGACAGGGAGAAGAATGAGTCGCTTGAATTCAATATTTTATCTATATATTAAAATATGTCTTTTTTTATTTCCATTCTAAAGAAACTTATCTATTTATGATTATAAAGTGATTATCGATATCTGATTATTAAGTCGAGAAGACTGAAGTCTTCGTCAGACTAAACTGTATTAACAAATATATTTAATAAATTCAGGAATTAATCAGAATATTGTCATAAATGTCTTTCTTTGCCCCATTATCTTCTCCAGCGAATTCGACAAAAAAAAACGATTATTCAGTTACAAATAAGTAGTTTTGTTTTGGCCAGTACTATTATATCAGTTTAATTATTTAAAGGATATAACTTTGTTTAAACATTTTTCTATTATATTTTTAAATCTTATTCTTTTACTCTACACAGCAATAAAAACTTAAGTTTAAGAGAGCTCAAATTATCTATTTTAAGATGGAAATGTATATCAACGACTTAGTAGAGTCGTATACCTTTCAGTTTTTATTAAAACAAGCCATGAGATCTGGTAATATTAAATTTTAAATATCATCATATTATGAGAGTAATATTTCTCCATTGTTCAATACTATTATTTGATTTCTAGCTGCATCATTATACACAATATCTTTATATATCTAGCCAATTTTTTATTTTGATCTGTAAAGAAATAGAAAGGGCAATTGACTGGTTTCTTGATTTAATCTATTGTGATGTTAGTTTAAAAAAGCTTAAAAATATCGACAACGTCCAAATTTCTACCTGCTTATTATTTCTGCTCACCTGTTATTTCATTACTTTCCACATGCTAAATAAAAAGCATCGTAATAATATAATAACATCAGTAAAATTTGTAAATGCATACCCGCATACTAGTGTTATCGTATTTATAAATATTTGAATCGGAAACTTTTCTCATCTTTGAACTTAATACATAATATACTGCGCTTTAGAAGGGATTCAAACGCCATTATTAATTGGTGCAATTTGTTATGAGCAAACTTTTTCCTTTTTAACAAAATGGTGTCGTTTTTATTTTTTAATGGTGTCTGTTCACACTTTTAGATGATTATAATCCCTATTTGACAACTGATGATGTGAACAGACTAAGTCATGATGCACACACTTTTACTTAATGCCAAGTGTATGTGGCTTTATTCATTTAGCACCTTGCTGGCGACCAACCAAAGACTCCTGGTGCTACGTGTGATTTTAAAGCAATTTTTTTATATTATTTACGAATGGTTTATTATAAACACATTTTAAAAGGTTTTACTATACCAAATCTATTAAAAAGTCATCAATGACTTCCAAATAAATAGATAAATCTCTTTTCTGCGCACATTTATCGCACTTTGTGATACATTTTTTCAAAATTGTAATAACTTAACTGTGTGCGTACCTGTTTATTTGTGTACAAATATGTAACATAATTATTTTTAAAGTTACAGTGTTTCTTAATTGTTTACTAGTATTTTTAACTAAGTTTTTTTTTTGTATCACCACAGATAAGTCAACACTATGATAAAGTTCTGTAATGAGCAATTAGTCGAAATAAGAGTAACAAATGTTTTTAAAGTACACATATAAGTTCCAGTTTAATATCGCGCATATATGAAACTTGGTAGGCCTTGTATTGTGTGATTGTATAAATGTTGTGACCTGTAAATATCTGTTGATGAAAATATAAACAATCAGTAATAAAAATTGTTGTTTTTGTTAATTGACATACATACATAACATCCTCAAATGGGTAGGCAGAGTCAAAGTTCAACCACATTCAGCCAAAAACAAAGCCGGGCTTGGTTAGATGTAAAATTGTGAAATAGCAGTGACAAGCGGCTAACCTGTCGCCTACACAATCACACACCCAAAACCCGATATACCATTAGTCGCCTTTTCTTTTTTATTTGTCCTAGATCAACATGGGCCAAGTCCCAGACCAACATGGGACATTAATTCACCTAGTAATTTTACCTTTAAATAAAATTAACTGACCACATTTTTATTGATTCAATGCACAGATCTAATGATATCGAATTTTTATAAGGGTTACAAATCGGTTACCATCGTAAGGGTTTCGACGATCGAACTAATGAATCGAACTAGTGAGAATAAAGGGCGGTCAGAGGTACGTGCCCAGGTTTAAACCCGAATATGAGATTCGTGTCTATCATTACTTTGTAGCAATGTCCATCGCTCTACTCAGCAATTGTTTTATAGTAAGGGCATTACAGCACCAGGCCCGGCTCACCGACGCCATCACCGCCACTATATTGACGACGCATTTTGGTATTCAAACAGGCCCCGCCGGCTCCACCCGGGTTCGGTGGTATCAAAATAAAAGTCCCATGTACGACAAAGGTATATTTCAGTCGCGCCAGGCGACCAGCACGTCGTCGGTGCGGTACCGCTGCGTGATGGAGGAGTCGGCGAAGCGCATGCGCACGCCGGCCGCGTACGCCAGCGCGCCCGCGTACGCGATCATCACGCCGTTGTCGATGCAGAAGCGCTCGTCCGTCGCGAACACCTGCGCACACGCGTATGCATTTTTATTGCTAGCCCAAATAAAATAGATACATAATACATACATAACATCACACCCGTAATCCCCGAAGGGGGTAGGCAGAGTCAAAGGGGCGGCAAGTCACTTTAACTACATTCAGCCAAAAATAAAAACTGGGCTGGGTTAGATGGAAAATTGTGAAAAAGTAGTGACAACAAGCTAGCTTGTCGCCTACATAATCACATAACCAACCCGATATAGGTACCATTATTCCCATTTTACGACATGCTAGGCATGGAACACAGTTGGCACATTCTTTTTAAGTCACAGACAAACATGGGACATATAAAACGTATAACAAAAGGTACCTATTACATTTAAAAAATCACAATCTTACTGACTAACGACCAATTCGTAGCATAGACGGATCTAGGAGCTTTTAATATGACAAAAGTCAGTCTTATACAATGAGTGAACAATAAGAAGGATTTTAAGATATTCAACCCATAAAGAGTTTGAAGTTTTACATAAAAATCTTGTCAATTTTTGAAATAGATTTGAAGCTATATGCAGAGGAACACGACCGAATTCTCGAGTGGCTACTAGTATTAATATTCATAAATAAATAAGTACCCAAATTTGGTGTAGGTAAACAGGGTCCACTTCAATTATGTTATTACAAGATAAAAAACTATGTCAAGAAATGTATGTCTCGTTCTAAGGGAGCCGTAAAATGCTAAGTGGAACATTTTAAATCCATTAGTTACCTTGCCTCCTCGCTCTGTACACATGACGCCCATCATCTCTTGCAGACGCTCGTTGCACCCAACACCGCCTACGATCAGCACCTGAAATCGATATGCAATTATCAAAACAAAATCATCATCTTCCTAGCGTTATGTCCCGTGCTTAGACGGGGTCCGCTTAGACCATGATCCAGGATGTAGCGAGTCTGGTAATTACATTGAAGCGACAGCCAATCTGACCTTCGTAACCCTAAGATAGGGGAACCAAACAATTTTTGGATCATGGTTACAAATCCAAAGTTGTTTGAATTTGCAGGTTTCATCACGATGTTTTCCTTCACCATCGAGTTAGTGATATAAATACATACAGACTTGAAAAATTCAGAGGTATGTGTCCTTACAATTGAGCTACCACCGCTATTATCAAAAGAATATATAATTATCAAAACAAAAGTATAAAGAATAAAAAGTAACACATAACGAACATTTATTACATTAATGTAAAATATATAGGCTGATAATCGCAATGATTGCTTAAATTGCATTTATCATCTATGTATCTATGACTTTCAAATGAGTCTTAACTCAAGTAACAAAGACTTCCTTTATAGTTGAGTTTAACAATGCCATATGGCAATCGTTCTGACTTAGCGCCGAATGTGATAGGCACAGGTTCAATCATAAATACTGATAAAAAAAAAAAAATAACATATCATCACGCCCACAATCCCCGAAGGGGTAGGCAGAGTCAAAGGGACTGATAATTGTCAATAATATAAGGTTGAGCTTTATCATATCATTGTCTGTCATGTATTTATTACAATGTATGTAACATCGTCTGATATTAATTAAATTGTATTTTTATCTGGCCTTGCCTATACAAATATAGCTTTCATAGTTAATGTGGGACCTCTTACCTCATCTGATCCACAATGAGCCATAGCTCTCTCGGTAATCTCTATTAACATAGCAAATATTGTTTCCTGCAGCGAGTAGCAAAGGTCCTCAGGAGTATAGCTTTTTAATAGTTTGTCCGCATTATCTTCCATATAGGACAAGATTCCTGAGAAACTAACGTCCATACCTAAAATACCACGAGAATGGTAATAATTAATTACACATTTTTATCACATTTATAAAAAGTTTCAGATCTAAAATCTTTGAAAATTAAACTTTAATTGCCTATAAATGTACCTATAATTTTTTTTTAATTTAAATTGGGACATGTGCCTCCCATTTCATGGAAATGGCAACCTTGAGCAGTATATTTAAATAACTATGTTTGTGTTACTATGATCCAAGTCTTTTAAGAGTTATTAAAGTTATACAGCAGTGACTTTCATGTAATAACTAAAACATAACTTCATGTAAATGTGGTCAGTTAACTAATATCCAGAATCAGGGTCCACAATGGATCACAACCAGAACCAGGAGATAACACTAGGCAGTGGCGTAGTTAGGCGTGGGCGAAGTAGACCCTCGCCCTCGCACTTGAAGGGGCCTCGCGAGGCTCTTAACAAGCATGTATGGTAAGATAGATTTGTTAGGTAGATCTTGCAAACAAAATAAAAGGAGCTTCGCTGATGCGACTTCGCCCACTTCTATATCAATCTATACTACACCATTGACACTAGAAAAGGGATGATGATGAGATAGTGCATTGATTAATACCTTTCACACAATAAGGCAGTTTCAAGTATTTCTTTCCCAATTTGGCTGCTTGCTCAATATTGTAACCCGGACTTGGATCATTTGATAATTTCAAAACTCTTGCAAATCTGGAAATATTAATATTGTATGGTAAAACAAGTTTTTATTTGTTACAAGCTAGGTTAAATATAACTGACAAACATACTTTGAAGTACAAGTATAAATAGATAACTTTATTAGTAAACAAAGCCTTAGAATATTTTTAGGTTTTACTGATATAAGATAACAGAATAGCTATGATGTTACCAACTTTATCGCAGGAAACATGAAATTCATCTCATTTGTGATTTATAGAGGGTCAGGGCTAGGGTTGACAACTGTACTATAACATATATTATACTATATTTCGGGTCTGCATACTGTAGTGTTGAAGAAATATATAGTATACAAATATACTAACTACCTTTGTATTTTCCATTATTATTATATTATATATATACTATATTTGTCACTACCTTAATCTAAGGGCAGTAATTTGAAAATCAAATGTGAAAAAGCATTATGAATGTGGTCTTTTAAATAAAAAATATATTCAAAACTGGAAGAATTTCCAATAAATATAGTTTTTATACAATTAAATAAATGAGTTATTTTTTATACCATATATTTTTGGTTTACTATTTTTTTGTAACATAGTTTAAAAATACTTATTTCGTCAAAGAAATGTTGGCAACTCTAATTAGGGCCTAAGATGGCATCAGTGTATGATCATACCTATCTAAGCAATTTCCAACAGCTATGTCTATTGTCTCTCCAAAAATTCTGTATCTCTGTCTAGAGTATGCAATGACTTGTGTGTTCCCTCCGCTGACATACAGAACTGTAGGATTA
Organism: Glyphodes perspectalis; assembly: GCA_951394215.1. Classification (NCBI taxonomy): domain Eukaryota; kingdom Metazoa; phylum Arthropoda; class Insecta; order Lepidoptera; family Crambidae; genus Glyphodes; species Glyphodes perspectalis. The sequence continues at coordinate 3,809,341 of OX596213.1, read as the reverse complement.
TTGGCCTTTGTTATTAGCCGACCCATTTCTATATCTGTATACTGCAATGTAAGAGAATCAAAAATTCAAACAAATTTTAAAGCTAGAAATAATACTGATGGAGTAAACGTGATACTCATGTACTACATGAGTACTTATAGCTTGACGTTTTGGCCATGTTGCAACGACCTCGGTCACAAGCGGACTATTGTTACTCCACACATTGGGATATCTTATTCAATTCAATGCAGTTATTTTTCAATGGTAGATATATTAAATATTATACATTTTTAAGCATGTCTAAATAATTGAAAAAGGATACGTCCGATGCAATGATTGACGCCTAAAACAGGTCTGTTCCATAACTTGGCACAGGTCCGAGCTACGATAGCCCCCACCATCAACGGGGCGCCCATTCCGGGCCCCTTTGTGTAGCACACCACATCTATATCCTTGGGAGCGATCCCCGCCTGATCTAGAGCTTCCTTAAGGACCTCATGGATGTTCTGCTGGTGATGCTCTGCTGTTTCTCGAGGTAGGAAACCTGTTCGATAAGACTATGTTTTTAAATCGAATTTCAACAATGTTCACTAAACATTTGTAACTATTTTGAATATCGATAGATATCGATGCCTAGATTATACTTTTTTTGCATCACAATGCAAATAAACAGCGATCTCAAAGTAAGTTTGGTACGTTTAGAGTGGTAAATGATTAAACAAAACATAACCTTCACCGGGCGGCGTAATATACGTTCTCCGACAGTTAGCAAGTATTTCTCCATCTTTCACAATACCGACACCAAGTTTATTGGCACTGCCCTCAAAACCTATTGCCACAACCATTTTATATTAATACATCGAAGAACAAATTTGTTAGAAATATTAATCATCACTCCGCGATCCAAGAAAAGAAACGTATTGTTTTGACTTTTGACATTTATTCTAAACCCAGTGCATTTGACATCTGACGTTTACTTTTTTTTGCTCTGTATCAATGCAACAGAAAGTCATCGTATGATTCCATTAATTTGTTGGACGACTGATATGTAGCTCAAAATAAAATTGAACTGTCTCATCCTAAAGAGCGACCTACGAAAATAGATCATCCTTTTATCGGCACTTAAAGAATATAGAAAGGTTTTGGGCATTAACTTTTCCTACTCCACGATACATTTCGCGAGTCAAGTCTACATTTCTGGGTATGTACTGTACTAGGATCCAACTAAGATCAATAATATGCCGAAACGTGCTACTTAACGACGTTACACTTAATAACTTCGACAAGTTTTTCAAGCAATCTAAAGTAAACATGGAAAAGAGTGTCATCTTCATTCATCAATTTGGTACGGGATTGGAACGGGATGATGAGATTTAAAAAAGTATTCTGTTATAAAACTTTATTTATGAAATCAACCATTTCAATATTTGTTCAAAACAAGGAGTTTATTGCAAACTAAAGGAGCACTACACACAACAAATAACATTACAAACGAAATATTACATTCAATATTGCATTGGTTTTGCACAAAACAAAATGCTGATTCAACTGTGTAAAAATATATGATAAAACTTAACAATTATACTCATTTCCTTACATACATTCTATAGAAATGCAAATACTGTCACCACATCACACACCATTTTGATATATTACTTAAATTCACAAGCCATAAGGCATGTTAGAAAATTTAATTTATTTTATATCTTTAGCTTAGTAAACATCATAATCATCATACATATGCCTGACATACTAACCAGAATAACAGTTTTATTTTAGGTGTTAGATTAAGTAACCATAGCAGATTATTTGTAAGAGCCTGCATACTATACCAAGTGGCTTAAATAACTATGATAAGAAAGAAAATCTAGATGCCTCATATAAATATGTTAATCACTATTTGCAAAATAAAAATAAAAAATATTTTCAAGTATAGACATGGGAACATCAGGTTTTAAATTTTATGATTCATCATCATTACTATTCAAGCAAACTTTTACCTACACAAATTCTCGTAGCAATAAATGTCTTTTCATAAAGATGTAATAGTTAACTGACCCTTTAACAATTAAAAATATAGCAGAATCTTAGTCCTTTGGCCCCTATAACTTAAGCCACTGGCACAGCTATTGATCATGCCGGTTTTATGGTGGCTTCTCACTTTCAAACCATCTCTTAAGAAAAATCTAATGATTTTAGTGTATAAGAGCCATTAGTTAACCCACAAAGTACTATGATGATCACTATTCATACATTCCATTTATACATTGCTATTTCTAGCCCAACACACATTCATTACACCATTTTGTACTACATCTCTCTTGGCAGTAAGTCTTGGCTTAATACATCTGCAGCACTTTTAATTGATGATCCTTGAGCCTCATAAACTGTCTGTGTAGCCATGTAGACCTGTGTACATGATAATCCATGTCACCTGAAACATTAAATGCCTAATGTTAATTCATTTGAGCAATGAAAATACACAACTAATATCTAGAACTTGTATTAATGTGAATTATGATTAATTTTTAAACTGAACTACTTTCTTATCTTATTTTACATGAAAATAGTTATGAACCATTAATCTTTCAAGACTTAGAAAGTGAATTCAAGTATTTCTATAAATCACATAGTTAATATTTTTAATAAAAATTAAATGTTTACCAAGAAACCAGCAAATGATGTCATGAAACCTTCCTTGGTGATTTCCCACATGCCTCCATATTCCTCCTCATCTATACTTTGGAAATTATTGACATAGAAGTATATCACTGCTGCATTTACACAGATAAATCTGGAAAAAAATCAAAATTTAGTAACTGTTTTGAATATCTACTAATTCCTAATCAAGCATGTGCTAGCTAAGAAAAAATCAAGTACTCTAATACATACTTTATCTTAAGTGTTAGTGAGACTCGTATCATGCCAAAGATGATACCAATAATATCAATTCGATAGGATAAATTATACTCACAGTACTAAACCAAAAAGTCCTTTCAGCGGTAGTAAACCCCAAAACAGACCTAAAATTATGCCCATAGCCTGCCTCATCCAATAAATAACATCTAGGAACTCTTCCTGAAAACAAATAATAGCATATTTTTAGCATCTAGCTTTCACATACAAGAATTTCGTCTCGTGATTCGATTACTTACCTTGTCTGGCCAATCTGCATTTGCGGTTAGTGTTCTCCGCCACACAGTCTCGCTCCCTTTGCCTTTAATTAGGCCGTCGGTAGATTTATTCTTAGTCGACATGTTTATTTAAAATTATATTGCTTTTAATTCATGAGAACAAATTGCGAAACGAATGAAATAAATCAAATCAATAAATCGTATCGCCTCCCAAAATTTTCGAACACGTCACTGTGACATTTTTATGGTTTCTTCAAATTTTTTTTCCGTTATGTCAAATCAAGCAACAATAAGGTAAAAGGTTTTGGGCCAATATTTTATTTTTTAATATACAGTTACCAAATTTTAGTAGTTTTCTAAGAATACTTATATTGTATAGTAAATAAATAAAACTATAATAATAAGCCTATTTGAAGTACCTATTGGCTTGAGCTTATAATTTTTTTATAAGCATACCTATTCAAATTGTAGGTATTGCCTATGTTAAAAATAAATCTGTATAGTTCCATAGCGTATGTAAGTAAATGGAAGCTATATTTAATTTACTTCAAGTAACATGGATTATCATATACGACTGTTTGTAGGCAGAAAGATAGGCCTTCCTGCCTAAAAATACAGTTTACAATGTACAAGAATGTTATAATAAATGGGCTCCTAGTAAACTCACAGATTGGCCCTAAAGCAAACGTAGCGAAGACTAGATTCCGTCTTACTAATACTAAAAGCTATTTAGAAATGTTTATATTACTTTGTGGGCTTTACTTTAGTGACTCTTAACTATGTCAATAGTTAATCAATAATTGTTGTCCCAAGTTGGTCTTGGACTTAAAAATAATGTGCCAACTGTGTTTCTTGCCTAACATGTCGTAAAAGGCAACTAATGGTATATGGGGTTTTGGGTATGTGATTGTGTAGGCGTTCACAATTTTCCATCTAACCCAGCCCAGTTTTATTTTTGTCTGAATGTGGTTAAGGGGCCTGCTGCCCCTTTGACTCTGCCTACCCCTTCGGGGATTATGGGCGTGTGTTAGGTGACACCTGTGTGTGACACCACTGATTGTTAGGTAGTTTTTATTGACCGGTTACTACTCGATATAATAAATATAAATAATGTTATAAGAAAAAAATATATATACTTAAGATCTCTTCAGTAAATGCATTTATTATATTTCATACTTATCTAACACATCAATGTTATAAACTTACAGTTCATGGATATTATACAAATAAGCTTGTCTTTTAGACTTGGCACAAAATTTATGCAAATATGATTAAGCAGGCTTAAGTCTTATTTTCTTCAACGACTTCATCAACAAAATCGGCTAGCATATCTTCGACAGACACATCCTTAGTACCTCCAATCTTATCAGTCCCAGTTTCCCCTGTTTTGTCCAACTTATTATCTCCATTGATTTTGGGTTCTTCATTTTCCTTATTTTCCACTTCATTGCTCTTCTCAGCGTCAAGCTCTTGCGAACTTTTGAGAACTTGCCCACAAGTTATAGGAACATCGTCAGTGTCATTTGTACTGGGAAGATTGTCATCTTCAGTTTCTATGATGGGACGTTTAGTTCCATGTTTGTCTTGAAGGTCGTATGCGATCTCAACATCCATTGACCGAGGACTCCGAGTTTCCTCGGCTGAGTGTCCTGAATCTGAAGGAGGCATCTGTGTATTTACTTCATGAATATCGCCTGCCTTCTCACTTTGTTCTTCTTGGCTTTCTTCAGTTTCTGTGTTCATTGTATTGGAAGTTGGTGCGGATTCTCTACTCTTGCTCTCTTCGTAAGACTCCACTGTAGTGCAACTTTCTTGGGTTTCATCATTAATAGAGGCATCTTGAGAATCGTCCTTTGACCTGCCGTCTTTAGACGATTCATCATTGGTAACGGCGGATTGCGATTCAGTTTTAGACTCAGTTTCTTTTGAATAATTCGATTCAGATTCATTAGATGCTTCATCGTTAGAATCTTCTGTCGCCTCTTGTGATTCGTTAGCAGGATTGGAGTTCACTCGAGTATCCTTAATAACGCTCGCTTGTCTAGCATCAACTACATCTTCTTCTTCGCCTTCTTCTTCATCTTCTTCACCATCGACCACGTCTGCGTTATCTTTTTCTGCTTGTTCATTAACTGTGACTTCCTGTACCTCATCATCTGATTCGTCACTGATTTCAACAGAGCTTTCACTGCTTACAGTTATTTCATTATGGTCAATTCTAGGCTTCTTTTGAGCAGGTTCATCTTCCAAGTCTATGATTTCAGGTTTGCCCTTGGGTACCCTGCAAGGTAGGAAGACATTTTTAGATTTAAAACATATTCTATCTATGTATATCGGACATTTATACCAGAGCTAGTGTTCAATAAACACTAACACAAATCTATGACGTAAGAGAATTTTGAAGACTCATTTATTACCTTTCAGCTCCCAACAGCGACTCCAGAGCCGCCCTGTTCCTTGAAGACATCTTGGGCTGCTCCACCACTTTTTCGGGTCTCGGCGCCTCTATTGCATAGTTGAGTGACGGAGGAGAGCAGTGTAGGTGGAGCCTTATGTCCAGTAATGCTTGGGAACAGAATATAGAGATCTGAAAAATTGAAGATATTTTCGTAACGTTATGCTAATTGGGATGTTGACACCATTTATATTTAATTATGAAATATCAATTATAAAAAGAAAGTATTGTAGTATGCTGTTAATCCTTATTGATTTTGTATCATATTGAGTCTAAGATTTTTAATTTTACAAAAAGTGCTTAATATTAATTCAGTTGACTATACAAACTAGTGACGTCACACGTTGACAAGCCCATTCAAAATCTATGAAGTGATTTTGTTTTGACAGCTCTTAAAAAGTATCTCAATTGACTAGCCAGTCAACATCCCTATTATGTAATTACTTTGGGCGAGGAGTGTCTAGGTTGTAGCATGCGCGTATAATGCGGTCTCGGAGCAGCTGGAGCAAGCACTGTACAGGCACAGTCACTCACCTCTTGGTCGCGGTGCGTGGCGAGCGCGCTGTACAGCTGCAGACAGTGCTGCGTGGGCGGCGCCAGCGCGGCGGGCGTGCTCTTGCGCAGCGCTTCTAGAGTTCGTATGAGCGCGGCCCCGCGGCGAGGAGCGAACGCGTCTAGGTTGTAGCATGCGCGTATAATGCGCTCTTGAAGTAGCTAAAACCGAATTGCTCATTTTTATTTAAGATTTAACCAGAAATTTATTTAAAACAAATTAAAAGTCTATAATCCAATCTGAATTTACTGAGTTATAATCTAACGAAAATTTAAAAAGTTTAACTTAAACTTTTTAAACAATGATAACCTAAAAACAAGAAGCCGGAACATGCTGATCCTCTTTAAATATGAAACACACGCATTGGTAACATACCTTGTGCGTAGTGGGTTTCAGGAATACGCCACAAACGTCTAGAAATGTTTCAACAAACTCCAGTGCAGTTATTGCTATATCGTCATTTGATTCTTCTGACCTAAAACCAAAATTGTGTTTTGCTTTTAATTAAAATGGTAAGAAAGACATTTTCAGTTTATAATTTGATTTACCGTACACTTGTTTTTGGCTTGCGCAAACCTGTACAAAGTGTGTAAAAAGGGCAATAGACTCTTTAATGTATTTATGAACTGAAACTGAAGTCATGGACATGATAAAAATCTCTCGTTAAACTGATATAAATGACTATGAAATCAATGAAAACGAATGTTTTTTTTTTATATATAAGATAGTAATTAATGACAATATAAACAGTGAAGATACATTCAGCAAAATGGTAATTATACGTACATAGTGACATTGGTGTTCGAGGACGAAGCGATACTGCTCTCCTGAAGCATGGCATTGGCTTGCTTCCTCTTAGCTTTCTTACTCAGGTGCCGACTCGATTGAGGACGCATCTACGGATACAATATATTACTCATGTAACTCCGTTCGTACTAAAGTTAGAGCTTTTTAACGTGTCAATATCGGTCATTCACCTTTCGAGTCTCGGGGGTGAATGATCACTATTGCCACGTTGAGCGACATTGCCATATTTTTATTAAAGTTAGTGAAATACTTAATGTCACGGCAACGTGGTAGCGAAATGTCAGGGCGTGTATTAAAATTGCAGCCACTGGCGCAGCGAGTGGTAACCAGCGTGGCGGACGTCTCTGTAGGTGGAATTGCCCACTCCAGGCTGCAGAACTCGAAGTCTCTGTGGGTGGTATTACCGACCCAGGCGGCCTTACCCGACGTCTCTGTAGGTGGTTTTACCCACCCAAGGCAGTAGAACTCGACGTCTCTGTGGGTGGTATTACCCACCCCAGGAGGCAGAACCTAACGCTACGTCACTGGTTGAAAGCTACGTCGCAAAGACAACATTAAACTTACAGTGAGCTGCACCACATGTCTCGGTGGCGTGATGTCGTTGACGACATGTTGGACCAGCTCGTCCTCCCAGCCGCGCCCGCGCTCCGAGTCGGACAGCCGGCACGTGTGCAGCGCGCGCAGCCACTGGCGCAGCGAGTCGTACGCGCCGCGGCGGACGTCTCTGTGGTATTAGCTGATTAATAACGATATATATCATCACGCCTGTAATCTCCGAAGGGGTAGGCCACTGCTTTTTAGGGTTCCATACCCAAAGGGCAAAAACGGGACCCTATTAAAAACATACGAGAGACGTGTCCGAAATAAAGAAGAAAGAAGAATACGCTGGTAGCATATAGCTGACAGTCTTGTAGTAATATCGAGCAAAAAACGGCAAAAAAATCACGTTTCTTGTATCGGAGCCGCTTTTAAATATTTATTTTATTATATTTAGTATTTGTTGTTATATGGGCAATAGAAATACATCATTTATAAAAATTTCAACTGTCTAGATATCACGGTTTATGAGATACAGCCTGGTGACAGACAGACGGACAGCGGAGTCTTAGTAATAGGTTCCTGTTTTTCCCTTTGGGTACAGAACCCTAAAAAAAAACTAATGACGGGCGGCCTGAGCCTGGGCCTAGGATTGCCTATTAATTATGCCTTTAGTTAAAAACTATTATAATGAAAATTCGCATAAGCAGAACATAAAAAAAAAAAATTATCAAACCTGGTTTCCTCATTGATATTATCCGTGCACCATTTTAGAGTGAGGATCACAAATTTGAAGATGAGAGCGGAATATGGTATAAGATTCGGTCCCAAACTGTGGAAAATAAAATTTTAAATAGTAAGTTTTGATTACTTACTAACCAGCCTCTTAGTGTTAACTAGGCTATGACATAATGCTGAGCGTCATTAAAAAGGAAGCCTCTTTAGCACATTTGAGATTTATTTTTTATTCGTTCTTTATCACAAAAGTCCATAAGTTTATTTTTTTGTGCTAAATAAATATTTGTTCTTTCTTTCTCTCTACTATATTACTCTACATATTACTGCTATAGTCTTGTACTACAAGACCATTGTGTGATAAACAGTGGCGTAACTACAGGGTGGCAAGTCGGCAAAATGCCACGGGCCCTCATCCTGAAGGGGCCCCCCGGTCAGAGGAGAATCCCAGCTTCTTTACAGCTATATATTCAGCATCCGATGAATTTGCCACGGGCCTCAAACGGTATAGTTACGCCACTGGTGATAAAGTCATTACTTACCAAGCAACCAAAGCGTCTAATGTCCTAAGTGCTTGTAATTTAACGCCAACAGCTCTGGTAATATCCTGAGGCTGCTGTACTCCACTCGACACACTCAACGCTCTAACAATTACTTCTATAATGAGCTGCGGTTGAATAGGTTTCGCCACTGGGAATATTTCACTGCAAAGACAGGGAATAATAAAGATATTTTGCAACAAAAATGTGATCAATAATAATGAACTAAAATATTCTAGCCAAAGATCATTTGGACATATAAATTTTGGTGTTAAAAGATATTACCCAATTTTTTATCAAATTATAACGATACAAATTACAAAGTAGTAATTGGAAACTGTAACGGATTTCACCTTCAGATTACATCAAGAAGATTATCAGATCAGGCTATAACTTACACAAGTGACGCCTGGAGGAAGACAAACACATTCCTAAGCCGTATGCCAAGCAGAGCTTGTTTAGTTATGTTGCTGTTCTGTGTTTTCGGAACAGATAGTACTTGAGCTAAAGCAGCACAAAACGGTGACGTAGCTGATGACTGGAGTTGGGTTTTCTGTAAAATATATGTGTAAAAAAAAATTTAAGGTGAAAATCTGAAGTGTAATGATAAATATGAAAACTTATTATATTACTTGGTAGTAAGTTATCATGACACAAATAGATACCAATCTAATTAATTAAATTTAATGTTTACTTATTATATTAACATTAAGTGAAGTTGGCTACTTGCAATTCCACCTTCTCTGTAAATTTTCACAATTATTTTATTAATTAAAATAACTTAATGTTTTGTTATTTTTCAGGTTACAAGTAAATTTAAACTTTCTCTATTGTTACTGCAATTACCAGTGAATCATTGTTCCCTTTGTAGATGTCCACGGACTTAGGGAACATGGCACCCACTAGTTTATGAGCTGCGTTACACAACACAGTCAGGTGTTCTCTCCAACAAATCTTGGCAGTAGCAGTCTTCTCTTGAGGCGGACGTACCTAAAACGACATTATAGTCACTCAAAATAAACACAAAATCGTTTTCTCAAAACATAAGTAATCCTATATACGATTTTAAACTTTCGCGTTGCATTAACAAGCGGACTGAGGACAGAGTCCGCTTGTGACCACGGTCGTTGCAACACGGCCAAAACGTCAAGCTGTAAATACTCATGTACTACATAATGCATATCGCGTTTAGTCCCGTCAGTATTATTTCAAGTAATCCTTTACTTCCAATGCCATTAAGTGGTATTTATTTTTTAACCATTGATATTGACTGGCCTGTTGGTCCAGTTACTTGTATCTATCCTTTTTAGCAAGACATTATATGTGCATAGTTCTTATCCATTTTGTGATTGTGTAGGCAACAAGCTAGACCCTTGTCACTACTTTTTAAGTTTCCCATATAACCCAACCCAGTTTTATTTTTTAGCTAAATGTGGTTAAAGAGGCTAGCTGTCCCTTTGGCTCTATCTACACTTTCGAGGATTATTGGCGTGATAATATAGTATAGTATTCTTACCTGTTGCAAAGCATGAGCACATTTAGCTGCCTCAATGACATTATAGTAGTTGCTTGAATCTATGAAATTGGCAAGATAAGTCTCTATTGTGTTCCTGTGTGATCCACAGAACCTAGGAAAGCTGGAAATTAAATATATTATGTATATTATGTGTACATTCTTAAATATACCTTTACTACCTATAAGTTACTTATATATGGATTAATAGCTAGCCTATGAACCTGAGAAAGCAGGAGCGATTACTATATAATTGTTAAAAGGGATTATCTTAATTTTAGGTCATAATTACATTATGGTACATATAACAAAATGTTCGTTCACATGGTATAGGTTACGTTACCGGTTGATAATGTTTTCTAACGCCCGCAGCCACCTATTGCAGTCCGCTACCGCATGTTTGGGTAAGTTTAGGAAAAAGGAGGACAATGCATCTTTCACCGCGTCACTATTACTGGGATCAACATCACGAACTTTATTTAAAACTTGACCTGAAATATGTATTACAAATAGTAAGTAAAACGTTTAATAACAGAAAAACGTGGGTTTTCGCTCATATTTACTCACTCATTTTGATATATTTTCTATAGTATTATGCAGTTTAGTTGCAGCAAACTAATTTATTTACACATTACAAATTACAAACTGAAAACCATGTGAGAACATTTTCATTTAAAAAACACTGCCACAGATAGAAATAAAGATTTCCACAATTTTTCACGTTTTTCACCATTGACGTTTACAGTTAGAACTTATTTTATTTTTTCATTTTGCTGGCATTGGACAGTTAGCTTTTAGAAAACAATGTCATTTAATGCTATGATGAATAAAACGTTTTTAACAGTAGCCTAATTTCAATTCGAGTCAAAAGCAAAAAAACATAAAAAATCAACTGTCATAAATTTCGATTTGGGTTATTTGTGTCAAATTTCCTGTTAATTATTTTATTTTCCTTGGATGACCTAATTCTTTTAGCGATATACATGTATTTGCGTATTTAGTTGAACATATACTGATCAAATAATATAAACAGTTTAATAGTGCGGCGTAATGGCTACTCTAGATGATAAAATTCTGGGTGAGAAGCTTCACAACTACTGCAGTAGTAGCGAAGATGAAGGCGATTCTGATTACGAAGATAGCCGCAGTGGGGACGAAGAGGGCAATTTACCCGCTCCACAGCAAAGTGCTGAACCTCCGCCTGTGAATAGTTGGTCTGGTTCAGCCAGCAATACAGGTCCAAAAGGAGTTTTGGAAGACTGGAGACGATTCAAGCAACTCGAAGCTGAGAGTCGCGCCGAATTGGAGAAAGAACGGATCGCACTCGCTAAAAAACTTACATTGTCCGTAAAAACTGAGAGGGAGGAAGCTGAGGAGAAGAAAGCAGAAGAATTGGAGGATGAACTGAATGAGCTTTTTGATGAGGAGTTTTTGTTGAAATACCAGAAGCAGAGAATGCAAGAACTCATGAGCCAGTTGCCAAAGACACCTAAATTTGGTAAAGTCACAACTTTGAACAGTCAAGAAGAGTTTTTAAATGCTATTGACAAAGAGGATCAGAAGGTTACAGTGATAATACACATTTATAACAACAAACAGAAAGCTTGTGAAACTATGGATGGCTGCCTTAAAGTTTTAGCGGCTGATTATCCTACTACAAAGTTTTGTAGAATAGCAGTCAATGTGACAGGACTGAGCCGTCATTTTCGTGTGGAAGGTGTTCCAGCACTGTTGGTCTACAAAGCCGGACAGATAATAGGCAACTTCATTCAACTTGCTACTGAATTGGGCAATGATTTCTTTGCAACAGATGTGGAGCGCTTTCTCATAGAGTATGGAGTGTTGCCAGAAAAGTAGAATCAACTAGTTTTCCAACTAGTAGTTTATCAAATCTAAGCAGTATTAATGATAGCTACTAAGATCCTGTTTTGTACTCGTTTGTGCGGTGAACTTAAGAAGATGTGCTGCCAATTAAAAAAAAGTTTTATTTTTTTACTTGATTTGGAAAGTTCTTAGGGTAATATTTTTTATTGACTGATGTGGGCTTCAAATTTGAATATTACTAACTCTAGTTAGAAAATCTTCTTGTACAGTGTGACTGGGACTGACTTGACTGAGTGTAAGACTAAGTGGCATAACTATGCCGTTCGAGGCCAGTGGCAATTTCATATGTGGGCCTTCGCTCTAGAACAGTATTTAATTTCAATTCTGTAGCACAGGTGACTCCCCTCTTCTCACGGGATCGGGGAGCCCCTTTCGGGCGGGGCCTGTCACAGTTTGCCACTCCTGCCACCCTATAGTTATGCTATTGCTAAGACTAACATTGTGTGTCTACTTTTTGGAACTATTAAAATTGTTTGAGGTGCAATAATGAAGATGTATTTTGATAAAAATTTTAAATTTTGAGTGTACCTAGTACCTACCTCACAAATTTTTTTTAACTACTCATTTACCTTAGTTTTGTGAAATCTCTTTGTAAAAGACTTATATTTTAGGGCTATTTTCACATTCCTCAAAGTAAAACAACTCTGATTATAAAAGTTACTTACTTATGGATTGTAGGCTATGATACTGTGTAAAACTCCATATGAAATAAGAATATACAAGGACCAATTGTTGAGTCACATTCACCTCAAGTCTGGGTGTTGAGGTGAAGGGCACCTATTAACAGAGTTGTGTTATAGAAATAGACTATTTCTAATAATATCAGTACATACATAAGCTGACTTTAGAATCAGTAAAATCATAGTTTATGGTGTTGCAGGTAGATGTATTATTACTGAGAAATGGAAAATAAGTCCAAAATACAAGTAATCTACTTCTTAGTGATTATAATTTAGAGTGCAAAATAGACAATAGGTTATTTCTAGTTTTTAATTGTGTGCTAACTTTTAAGTAATAAAGCAGACAATATTCTTGTGGTTTTCCTTATTATTTCCAATAAATATGTAATGCTTAATGACTGTGTTCATAAGGATAAAAAAATGTCTTGCACTAGTTACATAATCTTGAATTTGTTTACACATTTTTATATAATTACTACCTGCTATCTTTGAATATAGCTGTCTGCTAAATGATTCAATAAATTTGAGTATGATCTGTGTACTTTGCTTATATAATAAATGTAGTTGTGTCAGTACCATAATGAATTTCGAATGTTTCATGACCATCTTAGATACATATTTATGTTTTTTAGCTATTTGTATACCTAATGGCTTCAATTCAAATGTGATGTAATCTTACTATTGATGACAGTAACCTAAGTTGTTTTCAGGACGAAAGCTTATACAATACCACTTTTGTGATATTGGTAAATATTTAATAAGATTAGAAATATGGTGTGTTCAGATGTTGGAAGACCAGTGTACCTATGTGTGCTTTATATGTTTCTTCACATTATATAATTGGTAGTAGTTTTATTATGTAATTCGTTTGTTTCACATTTTCGAAGCATTTATTTAGACTGTAAGTTGCAAACTTAAAAATTAAAATCTTTTTAATACTTACGAATAAATTGTTGATTTGTCAATTTATATCCACACTAATAAACTACACTACACTAGCTTACTCGGCGCCGTGAGAGTTGCCCTGCGATATTGGCGCCTTGATCGCCCCCTCATAGGCCTGCGGAGCGGAGGCGCGAGAGGATCGTCCTCCCGGCTTCATTCCGCAGCCGAATCGGTTGCCGCCCAGGCCCTCTTGCTCCGGAGCATTTCCTCCACTAAGTTGGGGAGCCGGAGGTTTAGCCCTACTGCCAGTGGCGGATTTACAATCTTGACCGCCCTAGGCCCCAGGCCATAATTCTCAGAACTAAAGAGTCATCACTTATTTTTTATCACGATTGGCCGCCTCTAATATCTGCCCACCCTAGGCCCGGGCCTACTGGGCCTGGGCCTTAGGGTAAATCCGCCACTGCCTACTGCAGCGACCAACTTGGCCCGCTGAGTAGACCACGACGGGCACTCGCACAAAGTGTGCTCCGCCGCCTCATCGCAACTATGGCACGACTTTTAAACTAGTTTGTGGGCACGACGGCGACTGCTCCGCCGTGTCCGCCGCCGCACCGCAACTATGGCACGACGGTGAGGCGCCTGGCGTCCTTCGTAACTTCCCTAATCCGCATTTTCTATTCTTAAAGATTTTCTCTATTATTTTACTTATCTTTTTGGTTGCTTCCATTTGCAATCGTTACTTTAAAACACAAAGTTGCCGCTTCTGACTGTTCCCATGGATCTCTTTAACTACCTAGGCAAGGATGTTGATGCGGTATTTGATAGGATTTTTTACCAATAGATAGTGATTTAAGAGGACGGTTTATATTATGTACTAGCTGTACCAGCGGTGTCACCCGCGTTTATGGTTAATATTATAAAGACTATTTCCGTCATACATGATTTCTATGTAACTTTAACCATTAAGGCGGCACACGCGACAGATGCTTAAAAAATGGAGTAACTTCTCCCGTTTTCCCAACATTTCCCTTCACTACTCTGCTCCTATTGATTGTAGCGTGATGAAAAGTATACTATAACCTGCCCGGGAGTATGAAGAATAATTGTACCAAGTTTCGTTAAAATCCGTCAAGTAGTTTTTGTTTCTATAAGGAACTATAGGCAGACAGACAAAAATTTTACTGATTGCATTTTTGGCATCAGTATCGATCACTAATCACCCCCTGATAGTTATTTTGAAAATATATTTCATGTACAGAATTGACCTCTCTAAAGATTTATTATAAGTATAGATAATTTCATATTGTTTGAAGCTCTTCGTGCGGAGCCGGGGCGGGTAGTTAGTTTTTAAATAAACGAATATCGAAATTTACCTATTTATTTATTGAAAACTTTTGTATAGTAATAAAATGGTAAGTAATTAAGTAAGGGTCTTGCAAAGATTTACTTCCCGGGGCCGCGCAAAAATTTGCAACCATATCCGGGGCTTACAAAATTCTACTACCTGGGACCCTGCAAATAAGTGACCGTAGCGTCGCAAAGGTATATTGCCCCGGGCCTTGCAAGATCTTTTACCCGTGGCTAACCAAAGATTTATTGGTCAAGGGTTAAAAAAAGCAACTGCAAAAAGCACTGCAACATATTTTTATTTATGGCAAGGAGGTTTGCTGAAAGAATTAAAGGGATTCCCTAGAAATTCGAAATTTATAGGAAATCCCTTTAATTCTTTCCTGTTCTATCTTATCTTTGTGTAGGATTGCCAATTTCTAATTCCTATTTGGCCTCTAGGTTCCGTACCAAAATGGTAAATTTTGATTATGTATTATGGCTTTAGTGACCGTAGGTATGTTTAAACGCCATGTCTGTATTCTAAGCTTAAGCTTAAGTAATTAAAGTCACTATATTTGATATCGACTCGAAATTTGGTACAATTAAAATACGAGGGGAGGTCAAAAAGTTCGCGGAATGAAGGGGTTGGTGGGGGTTTGCTCTTCCAGGTAGTCACTAGTTAAGCATCACATTAACAGTATATATACCTAGTTTGAACAAAATCGATTCATTAACCTTTCGAGTTATCGACCTGCAAACAACTAAATCGGAAAGTAATCGGCCAGTATGGAGAAAGTTGAACACCGCGCCGTTATTAAGTTCCTTACCAAGCAAGGGAAATCAGCTCAGACGATTTTTCAAGAGCTGTTAGCGGTTTACGGGGACTCTGCCCCTGGTAAAACCATGATCTAAAAGTGGCATGGTTTTTTCAAACAAGGAAGAGAGTCCATTGAAGACGACCCCCGCCAATGGACGGCCAATCGAGGCAACCACACCGGAAATCGTCGAAAAAGTTGAAAAACTTGTATTGGAAGATGCCCGGCTGAAGAAGAAGCAGCTTGCAGCAATAGTTGGAGTATCCGAAACAAGTATTTTAAATGTTCTACATCATCATCTTGGGATGACTAAGGTCAGTGCAAGATGGGTTCCGAGAATGCTCACGCCACTGCAGAAACGCGAACGCGTCGAGTGTTCTCGCTTGTTTTTGGAGCTCTGCAGAGAGAGAAAAGAAAAAGTTATGGCCCGGATTGTTACTGGAGATGACACCTGGGTTCATCATTATGAACCTGAATCGAAGCAAGAGTCGATGCAGTGGCATAAA
The DNA here is from genome assembly GCA_951394215.1 of Glyphodes perspectalis. Classification (NCBI taxonomy): domain Eukaryota; kingdom Metazoa; phylum Arthropoda; class Insecta; order Lepidoptera; family Crambidae; genus Glyphodes; species Glyphodes perspectalis. The sequence goes on along the minus strand of OX596213.1, from coordinate 3,792,987 downwards.
AAAGGCACACCGCCTCCAAAGAAGTTTAGAGTGTCATAATCGGCCACTGATCATGGCGACTGTCTTTTGGGATACAGAAGGTATTTTACTGATCGATTACAAGGATCGTGGTGTTACTATAACAGGACAATACTACGCTTCATTATTAGATAGATTGAAAGAAGCCATCAAGGAAAAATGAAGAGGAAAGCTGTCAAAAGGTGTGTTCCTTTTGCACGACAACGCTCCCGTACACACGTGCCATGTTGCGACGGCTGCCATTCACCGATGCGGCTTTGAACAGCTAAACCATCCACCCTACAGTCCAGACTTAGCCCCTAGTGACTATTATTTATTTCCAAAAATGAAGAAAGAGCTGCGTGGAAGGAAATTTGACGACGATGAAGAAGTCAAGTCGGCAATTTCGGCCTATTTTGACACCAAAGATAAATCATTTTTTTTTTGATGGCATAAACAAATTATTTGAAAGATGTGAAAAATGTATTAGGGTTAAGGGGGAATATATTGAAAAGGAAAAATAATTTGGTGTTTAATTTCAACCCCCTCTATTTTCATTCGGCGAACTTTTTGACCTCCCCTCGTATAATGGTAAGTAACATAAAATCAATGCTTATTAAAACATTCATTGTCTGTTACAAGATGCTTCGTAATTGGTACATTATATTAGAATCTCACACCAACATGGGACATTAAAGATATTTAATGGAAAATTGTCCGAAGGAGTTTAAATTTCCTACTATGATACCACGTTTGTGATGATAAAAAAAGGTTCAGTGGAAATATGTTGCGGTCTTAGTTAAATAATTGGCAACATTATTATCGACAACGATGACCGCTGCAAAGCGGCAGCGGCTACAAAAAAAATAAAATGTAAAATTAAATAGGTTATTTTATATTTTGCTGTCAAGTGATAAACATTAACTTTGGTGATTTAAATAGTTAGTTTTGAAACAAAATTCATTTTCTCGGTGTTAATTTTCAGAATACACTATCATCGCTGAAATGTCTAACTTGCGAGACAGTGTGTCGGAGAGAATTGTCGACGTAAGTAGGCCATCGACTTCGTCTACCTTGCAGCCGCTACGATCGAAAAGCTCTGTAAACAATAAGATAAAAGAAAACAAGACATCGCCATCTAAAAAATCCCCAAAGAAAACAATGCCGAAGCAAAAGCTGAAGGAAGAAAAAAATAATTCACGATTGAATAGTAACACATCTGCCGACGAAATTACGGACGAGATTCAAAATTTAAATGTAAGCCAAAGTAACGAAGACGTGCAACAGAGTGAATCTGAAGCTACAAGAAGGAAACCGGTGAAAAAGAAAGAAAGATTAAAAAGGTTAAGCATGCCTTCTCCAAATATGGTACTTCCTCCGTTGCCTTCTCAAAACAGTTCAAATTTCTCTCTATTAAATGGGCCCGTTCAAGAATACTTCTCCAAATGTATAACTCCAATGTATGCTACCGCAACCTCCAGTTATTTGGAAAATATGACACATCATCCCCAATTCCAGTACATGAAATCTATACCTATTGGAGATATGTTCCCAAACAGGCAAGTTGTATCAAGTGCTCCAAATACGCCTCAAATTTACATGACCAATATAGTTGACTCTTCTCCAGTTTCGAACTCGCCACATGTTCAATCTGAACCAGCGACTCCTAAATATTTGCAAAATGTTATGCAACATCCATTGCTTAGCCAGTCTTACAAAGATCGTCTTGGGCCTCGTGCAGGTCATGATAAACAAAGTCCTTCAAGGAGGAAGAAGAAGGGCAGAAATGAGGACAACCCTGAGGACAGAAAATTTGAGCTCTACATCACCCAGGAGGAAGCAGAAATAGGCTTAAAAAACAATACTCTTGTTGAAGGCGTCCTGAGAATTAATCCAAAACAGTTTCATAATGCATATGTATCAAGTAGTGATCGTAGTGAACAAGATATACTCATTGATGGTATTAAAAACCGTAACCGCTCATTAGAAGGAGATGTTATTGTTGTCAAACTGCTTGAAGATAGTGAAAATGAAGAAGTAAATGAAAATGAAAATGAAGTTAAACAAAGAAAAGGGAAAGTTGTCTACATAAAAGAAAGAGTCCATAATAGGACATGCATTGGAAATTTGAAGTTGATGCCAGATAGGAACAGGCAGAAAGCTTTATTCGTACCCCGGGACCACAGGATGCCTCGACTCAATATACCTTTTACATGTTGGCCTGATAACTTCTATCAGGATTCGAAGAAGTATGAGAACACTCTGTTTTTAGCTAAGATTGAGGACTGGTATGATGTTCGATTTGCAATTGGAAGGATTAAGTGTAATATTGGACAGTCAGGTGATATGGTAACAGAGAGCAAAGCCATCTTGGCTCAAAATGATTTGGATGTCAGTCCTTTTGGCCCTGAATATCGGGATTTATATCCACGATTGGATTACACTATACCCAAAGAAGAAATAGCAATTAGGGAGGATTGTCGTAAATTATGTGTTTTTAGTATTGACCCTCCAAATTGTCGAGATATTGATGATGCTGTTTCTTGTATAAAATTGGCAAATGGGAATTATGAAGTTGGTGTTCATATTTCCGACGTTTCCCACTTTTTAACGGAGGATACTCCTTTGGATGAGAGAGTGGCACAAAAAGCTACTACGATCTATATGGTAGAAAGAGCTTACCATATGCTTCCAGATGACCTATGTATGTTGTGTTCTCTTTTTCCTGGTGTTGACAAATTAGCATTTTCAGTGTTTTGGGAAATAAATGAAAATGGCGAGGTGATCAGTAACAGATTTTCTAAAACAATAATCCATTCCTGTGCCCAATTGGCTTATGACCATGCACAAGCGATTCTTGATAATAGATGTGATGCTAAAGAAATTTTCCCAGAAACATACAATGGATTTGGGTTTGAAGATGTGAAAAAAGCCATTTTAACTCTGGGTAAGATCTCGGCTATATTCCGTAAGAGGAGATTTGATGGGGGTGCACTAAAAATCGATCAACCAAAAGTAGCGTTTAAGTTGAATGCTGTCAATGGTTTACCAGAATCCTTTTGGATTTACGAAAACAAAGAGAGTCATCAGCTTATTGAAGAGTTTATGCTGCTTGCAAATATGACTGTGGCCCATAGAATATATTATGACTTCCCAAATTTAGCATTTTTGAGGTCTCACCCGCCACCCAGTAGTTACATGATGAAGCAGCTCGCCAGTTCTCTTAAACCTATGGGTATTAAGTTAGAAATATCCACGGCTGGTGCCCTACAGAAGTCTTTGATGCATCATGCGAATACTGGAGATAAGGGCAGAGCAATGGTTTTGAATATGCTGTGTGCAAAACCCATGACGAGGGCCAAATATTTATGCGCCCATGGCACTGATGAGGATGATTTTCAGCATTATGCTTTGAATGTTCCACTCTATACACATTTTACCAGTCCTATCAGACGGTATGCAGATATCATGGTTCATAGGTAAGGTTCTGTTGCATTATATTTCTTATGGGAAGAATTGTAAAATCTAATTTTACTGCTCTTTTTCAATACACCAAGGGGAACATTCTCCAGTCTCCACATGGCAACTAATTTTCGCCATCAGATCTTTTAAAAAGAGAATAAAAATCAGTTCTCTAGGAATTGGTTTGAACAGTTTTTTTTTTCAACAATGGTTTTGAAACTCAGGCGCCATGGCGACCAGAGGGGGAGCGCGATTTTGTCTTCTATTTTCTTGCACAGGGGGATTACTGTTATTTGATATAGTAGGCCTGTTTAAGAACTGTCCAATTTATTCATGTCATTCATCTGTCATTCAGTATAAAAAAAAACGGGTAGTTGTTGAACAGGTCTGCAATCTGGTGATAGTATGCGCTAAGTTTATAATAACAGACTGTATGTTTTGAATTTTTCCAGATTGTTAGCCGGCAGTATTATGTTTAAGCAGGCACCTCAATGGCAAGTGGACAAAGTTCGCATGGTGGCGGCGCAATGTAATAAACAAAAGTATAATGCAAAGAAAGCGTCAGAAATGTCCACAGAAATGTATATCCTCAAGTACATAGAAATGAATACACCGTTTGTGACTGACGCTGTGGTAGTGGAAATTCGCGATAGATACATCGACACTATAATAGTCGCTATGGGGTTGAATAAAAGAATCTTCTTTAATAGTGTAAGGAATCATTTTATATATTTTTTTAATCAATTACTTGTTTTGTTATTTACTATAGTTAACCTACTAAGTTATAAGACTTGTAGGCAATAAGATGTGAGGAAAGCTATAATTACCTGGAAGTTATATCTTGAATAGCTTGAAATGAGATAGATATATGAGGTTAGACTGCTTAAAACCTGAGCTTAATTGTGTTTTAGTAGTATACTTAGACTTTTTTGAGAATATAAATAAATATTACATACTATGTGGGCCTCAGGGATAGGGTCTATGGCCTTGTAAAGCTGATAAGGACATATCATTTATCGTGTAATCTGCACATTCCTATTTATAAGCATCTAAGTGTTACATGCTTTTTACCTATAATTTACAGGACTTCCCCGGTGAGTACAGATGTATCAAGAATGAAGCTGGTGCTAGACTTTCAAAAATGGAGCTGACATGGAAAGGTCCTGAAAACCTTCCCAAGATAACACAAGTTATTGAGGTATTTTCTACCCTGAAGATTGAGTTAGTGAAAGGTGACGATAATAATATGGCGAAAGTAGAGACAAAGCTTATATGCCCCCAATAGGATAGATTTTCCTGTTAAACTTATTTATATTTTCAACAGCACTTTTTGACATAAGCATTGGGCTAATAGTGATAGCGACATTAAAAAATATGAATTTCTATTTTTTATAATGTACAAAATGTAATAAATTACGTTTTCATTAATATTATTTATTTGTAGTTACTACAACATTGCGGGTGCGCATTCAAATTATACATTTACATCAAAATTTGACCATTTTATAACATAGAAATCTTGCCTTGTAAAAATTTATTTTAGCACAATTTTATAGAAAGTAATATTTTTTTATAATAACAATGATGTGGTGTTTGTTTTATTGTAATTACCTATATGTGTATGATTGAATATTTTTGACGTAATACAATGTTGTTTGTGGATTGCGTGGTTAGTTAACCACATAATTAGTACAAGTAATTAAAATAATAATTTAGTGTAAGTTGAAAGCTCAATCAGCTTGGTTGATAACGTCGCCGCTACGGAGCGTTTAAAATAAATTTGCGAAGAATATAATTTGTTTTATTTATCTACCATATTCCTGTACAATATGTTTATTATAACCATATTCCAAACATATTGACATTGCACTGTTTACTTCTCACCATATGATTTTATTCGTAATATACCTACCTACCTATTTAAAAACAATAGTATGATGTATTGGCAAACTAAGATTGCGTTATTGTGCAATAATATAAAACGTTTACTTAGTGCATTTTTGCACCATGAGGTAAAGTAATTCTATTCTAGTATTTATGTGCAAAATTTAAATTGTGTATTGTGTACAAAAGTCATAATTTCAGTTCAGGGATGGAGTAAAAACAAAGTGTGATTTTATCTAAGAATTTATTTGGGAGACAATGAAACTGTCCTTAAAAAATATTGTTGTTATACAGTTACGAAAGTATTGTTCTTTTACACTAATCACTTATTGCTATGAAAGGTATAAATCATTATGTCTTACGTTCACATTCGTGTGCATCCACCATCCATAGTAGGTTCGAAAGTAATTTAAAAATGTATAACCATTTAGTGTCCAGTGTTGATTCTTTTAGCTCAGAAATAATACTGTAAAATTGGCGCGATTTGTGAAGTCCTTCCGATTTATCTATCTAAACATCACTAGCAATTAATAACATTGGATATGTTTATGCTAATGCTTATTTAATTGATCCTATTTAGTAAATTACCAACGAACGGTCGAACCGGCAGCGTGGATGCTCAGTTTCTGAAGTGCACCAGCACCGTTATAAGTTAACAAAGTTCCACAATCTCGTCGCTCATTTCCGTGCGCCTGCGCTTCGGCGGTTTCACCGTGGTCTCGTCTTCGTCCTCCTCAATGATCTCCATGTCGCTGTCGCTGTCTGCTCGCGTTCTGGTCCTCGACGGCCCCGGCTTGGGCTCGTCTGCCCCATTGGACCCGTTAGCCGGTTTCTCTTCCTCCTTTGGACCCGGCATCGGGGCATCCGTATCTGTTATGAGTCTCCACGCCTTCTCCTCGTCCTCCTGTTGCAGTCTGACCCTCACTTCGTAGTTCTGCAGGAAGTCGTCGACGAGTAGAGCGCAACCGTCGTTGAGGCCGATCTCTTGTAGGGTCTTGTCGTTGTTGTGGTCGGTCTCGCCAGGCTCGGAGGACAGCACGACCAGCCCCTTGCCCTCGACGGTGGCGTCGGGCGCCTGCATGTTGAGGCCCTCCTTGAAAGCGGCGGTGAGATCTTTGAGAGTCAGCTGCTTGAGATTGCAGGCCAGACCCACCTCGGGTTTGGGCGCGCAAACGTAGCATTTTGGATTTGGTGGCGTGAGTGCTAAAATAAACATTGTAGTTATAATATTTTTAATTTATTAATTTAATAAATGTTTTAACGCACCTGGCATAAATGTTAAGATCAAGCATTTTAGGTCAGCCTTTCTATCGTTCGTTGAACTGACTAATGTTCAGATATTAAGGCTTCTGAATATTCTCAGTCCCGAACTAAATGTAGCAACTTTATGCCGGTCTTCATACATACATATCAACACGCCCGTAATCGCCGAAGGGGTAGGCAGAGTAAAAAGTCTAGCCACATTTAGCCAAAAAAAAAAAACTGGGGTGGGTTAGATAGAAAACTGAAAAAGTAGTGACGAGTGGCTAGCATACAATACAGCATTAGCCATTTTTAACGACGTGCTAGGCAAGGAACACAGTTGGCTTGTCGCATTCTTTTTAAGTCCCAGACCAACATGGGACAGTGGGCTGGGTTGGATGGAAAGCTGTGACAACATCACAAAAAATGTGCTTCTCTTTCATTCTAACTCTGTTGGCAAAAAATGCTAACATTCGCATTATCTTAAAGGAACTGTAACTAAAAATAAAAAAATATATCTCAACTCTTCTCGGGCACGAACAGCTGTCCGCGGTGGTTGACCTTGGGCCGCAGGTAGACGCTGCTGCAGGAGGCGATCTCGCCGCGCAGCACCGCCTGCGCGCGCAACACAGCCAGGCCCGCCACGATGGCGTTCGCGGTCGCTATGGCCGGGATTATGTTGCCGGCCATCGCTGCGGAACAAATCGATCTAAATTCCACATCATCACGACCGCATTCCTTCAAAAGCAGGGTTTAAAGAAGCAATAAACTCATTAAACAACGATTAGCCAAAAATAAGATTGAGTTGGGTTATTTTCTATGAAAATTGATACTGTTTTTGGCTTATATAAAAATAATCACATCGGCGACATGTGAGCGGCAAGTCGGTGGCTTGCGTACCCAAGCGCTCAGTCCCCCGGCCACATACAAGATGCCGATTAGCCCGCCAACCTATAAAGGTTTTGGTGTGTATTGCGCATGAAATTCTAGAAATTATAGTCAAGGCAATGCCCTCAATCGCTATTATTGTCTACTGCAGCGGTTCTCAACCTTTTTAGCCACCCAAAGTATAAATATTTAAAGGTCCTAGCCTTAATATTTTATTCATCTTGTAATTGTACTTCTTGTAATTATTAAAATTGGTGTCATCTCAATATAGTCCGCGAACCGAAGTCAAGAAATGCTTAGAGACTTACACTTGATCTCGAACCGCGACTTCTGCGGTATATTAAAGATGTGCGCGCGTATGTTGGCGCAGGCGGTGACGAAGTCCATGGCGCTCTTCTCGTCCTTGTCCCACACGAGGTGGTCGCCGTCGGGCCGGCTGTGCAGCTCCGTCTGCAGCGCGCTGCAACTTGCTCTTAACACCTGTAATACGAGTTGCATATGAGTATGTGTTATAATACCCAGATATATGATCTGGGAAAATCTTCGTGAAAACAACTTGATGTTCTTTTTTTCCAATGGACCTAAGTCTGTGGTCTAGAACAGGGATTCCCAAAGAGGGTTCCGTGAAACCTAAGAGTTCCGAAGAATAGTCATAAAAACACCTGGAATGGTGCACTGTACATTTCACTTGCAAGAGTCTATGTTATTTGACAAATTCCCATTGACTTTCCCTGATGGATATTTAGATTGCAAAATTTTAGAATAACCCTAAGTCTTTCACATGACTTAAAACATTCTGACAATTACTGAAAGGTAAGAAATTGATTTATTAAAGTAGTTGAGTGCATTGAGCTAAGACACATTTCGGAATAAATTTTAATAAACAGAATTGAGTGACAGTCAGAGTTATTGATTGGTTGATTGTAATCACATTAATCTTACCTGGGCACACTCATGTATAGTCCACACCCGCTGGTCTGGCAGCCCGGAGTGCGGTGCAGGCGACGCGTCCTTCCCCGGTAAGTTGTCCCACACTAAAGGCGTAGGCGGCCTCCGTTTCTTCCACAAATTCTCCATAGACAGCAAGTAGCGGATATCGTCACCAAACAGCTTTGTGAAAAGTTTCTCTGGATCGTAGTTTGTCTCGGCAGCCCACTGTCTCGTGCTCTTCCGTTCAACATTTCCACTTGCGTTACTCTCCGAGGCCAGCGCTGAGCTCCCAGCGTCTCCAGATGCTTCTGGGTCCGCTGTATCAGGGCTGACGTCTTGATCTGGGTCCTCTTCACCGAAGAGTTGGTTGAAGAGATGTTTGGCCCATACAATGCAATGAATGGGTTCGGACGGTGTGTTGCGGATGGTGCAGCCGGGGAATGTTTTTTGTGGTGCTTTAGGTTGGCATTCGTAACATTGGGTGAGTCCTTTTTTAATCAGTTCCACCTGTAACATTACAACTGTTGTTATGTTCTCAAAATAATAAAATTTTGTAAAGGTATCAGATTTATGTTAAATTTATTTCTCTTCTTCATCATTAGGGATCACACACAAAGGATCTTGGTGTACACTTGGTTAAAAAAAATGCTGTTTTGGATCATATCAAGCACATAGCAAGTGAGGCCTTTAAAAACTTAGGATTCGTGATTGGCACGAATATTTTTGTTTGTATACCCTTTAACGACAAAAAAAAGTTATTAAGTAAGTTTACTTCACATACGTCCGAAGCATCTTGGAATATGCCTACACTATTTGGTCTCCGCAATACACTGTTTATAAGGATCAACTTAAAAAAAATCCAAAAGGTCTTAATAGACCATTGTAACTATTGCTGCCGTAACAGTTACCTATCTTACTTGGACGGTTGCAAGGACTTTTGCCTCTGGAACGAAGGCTCTCATTAATGGTTTGCTTTACGACATTGTAAGCAGCAGAAAAGATTTCACAGAATTAGTGTCTAAAATTAAGTTTGTACGCCTAAGTATCACACTCGCAATATATCCTTACTGCACATTCGTTAGCACCGTAGCAATTACTATAAAAAAACAGTTTCCTCTCGAATTATTTCGAATTACAATTTATATTTTGACAAGATCAATATTTCAGGAGGGACAAATTCACAAGAGAAATCAACAAAATATCACAAGAAAGCTTATAAATTAGTGCTATAAAACCTTTATTATTATTAGGCATGAATCAATGTGCATCAATTTTGTTCAAACATTTTTGAACACACTTCATGACACCATTACTGTCAATAAACTTGGATAAAACAACGATTGCTTAGTTTTTAAGTAAATACGAAAGTTTTTGGAAATTCAAGGGGATCAAGAGTCATCTAAACATCTGTGAAAGCACTGTTATCTCCCTTTACTGCGGATCTTAAAGTTTGTTTTTATTATAATATTATCAACAACAGTAAATTTAATTTAAGGAAAACCTGTCATTGCCTATACTTTGGTAATGGTTCGTTTTCTACTACTACTGTACTGTATTGGTTGATTATCTAAGAAAATAAATCAATTAATGAATTGTTTAAGGAAATAAACAAAATAAAACATTATGTATGCAAATATTTCCTTAAGATATGTTAAAACATTGATTAATAAATACTAGTTTAGTTCTTCCAGAGTTGTATTTTTTTAATAATTTTTTCTTATTTACTAAACTAGCAACATACATACATACATAACATTACACCCATAATCCCCGAAGGGGTAAGCAGAGTCAAAGGGGCAGCATGCCCCTTCTACCACATTCAGCCAAAAAAAAATAAAGCCGGGCTGGGTTAGATGGAAAATTGTGAAAAAGCAGTGACAAGCGGCTAACCTGTCGCTTACACAATCACACACCCAAAACCCGATATACCATTGGTCGCCTTTTACGACATGCTAGGCAAGAACCACAGTTGGCACATTCTTTAATTCTAAACTAGCAAATGACTTTAAAATGTTAGTTGATTATAAATTAATGACATATTATGCTGAGGATTGAATATTCTTCATCTGGATAGGTGAGAGTAACTAATTTAGTGATAAATATAATAGGATATTTGTCTACATTGTTATATTTCTTGTACTTCAATGGTAATGTACTATAATACCATAAGAGCATTATGTAAATGTTATTACTAGCTAACTAAACTATTTAGCTTTATTTTAATAACAAAATATCCTATTATCCTACTAATGTTATAAATGCCAAAGTTTGTATGGATGGATGGGTGGATGTGTGGATGTTTGTTACTCTTTCAGTGAAACGTGACCAGACGTCCCGTTTTGAACGGGACTGTCCCTTTTTACAACTACGAGTCCCGGTGTCCCCGAAATGAACTGTGGGACGCAAAATTGTCCCGTTTTCAGAAACCGCGCGAAAATTTGAGTAGCCGCGGACGGCCGAATACAGCCCGCCCGCCGCCGCCGCCGCGATGTGACGCCCGCACCAACCAGACGCGAGCTAGCGGTGTGCGAGAGCGAGACCGCGTCGTCGTCAACATAACGATAGCGGAGAGTTTATCGTATCTATCACTCGTGTTTTGTTGACTTATTGACTATACTATTGTGTGACAAACTTTTCATTTGCTCACTTCTCGCTATTTGTTTTGGTTTTATTTGATGCTCGTGTAGTAAATAATTTCTTTTGTTTTGGAATCACAAGTTAAAATGCCGAAACGCAAGTGTTCGTTCAATGTTAGCTTACAAGCAAAATATCCGTTTATCAAGCAAATAAATACTCCATCAGATGTCAGATGTGAAAAGTGTCGTACAGAATTTAGTGTATCCCACAGTGGTGGCGGTGATATTGAACAGCATTTAAAGTCTGACAAGCATAAAAATGCCGATCGTGCCGCCGCTTCGAGTTCCTCGATGTTAGATTTTTTCAAGAAATCGGACGCGCCAACTTTGAAGGATTTGGATATCGCCGCGGCAGAAGGCGTCTGGGCTTATCACACGATACAAGAAAACCACAGTTTTCGTTCTAATGATTGTGCATCGAAATTGATTCAATCATGTTTTGATCCCAAATTTACATGCGCGCGTACGAAATCAGAAGCTATTGTAGTAAATGTTTTGACGCCTACAGCGATGAAAGAATTAAAAGATGACCTTGATAAGTGCAGTTGTATTACAATACTAAACGACGCTTCAAACCACGGTAACAAGAAAAAGTACCCTATTGTAGTGCGCTTTTTTCAACCTTACGTAGGTGTGCAAGTAAAAATTTTAGATTTCCAAGGCCAACCTGGTGAAACTTCTGACATCATTGTCAATTATTTAAGCCAAGTGTTGACAGATAATAATTTGACAGCAAAAGTCGTAGCATTTTGTGGGGACAATGCCAACGTCAATTTCGGAGGAGCAGCTAGGCGAGGGATTAACAATGTATTAACGAAATTACAATCATCTCTGAAAAAACAATTAATAGGTATTGGATGTGGAGCCCATGTAATTCACAATGCAATAAAATCTGCTGCAGATGGGCTACCCGTAGATTACGAAAGCGTTATTGTGAAGATATATTCATTTTTTTATATTTACACGATTCGAGTTGAATCTCTAAAGGAGTTTTGTGCCGAAACTGAAACGGAATATCAACAAATGCTCGGCTATAGCAAAACCAGATGGCTTGCTCTTATGCCTGCTTTGGAGAGGGTTTTAAAAATGTATCAGCCGTTAAAAAGCTACTTTTTGAGTATTGAAAAATGTCCCCTGTTACTAAAAAACTTTTTTGAAGATCCTACATCCGAATTGTGGTTTTATTTTTTACACGCTCAGTCAGCAAGTTTTCATCAAGCTGTCTTGAAACTTGAAGGTCAGACTGTATCGGCAATTGAAGCTGCAAAAGAAATCAATCAATTAAAAGACAATTTAACTCAGAAACAGACCAATCAGTTTCTTCCATTTACGGTCCGTCAATTAATGTTAAAATTGAAAGATAATGGTACTGATATCGATGAAGAATTTATAAAGAGGACAGCTACAGAATTTTATAAAACAAGCTGTGAATATCTGGATCAGTGGACTTACTTTCTTACCAAAGAAATGGAGATATTTTATTGGGCAGATTTAAAAAAGGTCCCCACATGGGAAGACATTCAAAAATCTCTGGATGTATTAATTGTAAAACAATATATTGATTGTAATAAGGATACTGAAGTTTTTGACGAATTTTCATTAATTTCTAATTACATTACATCGCAAAAAGTGTCGGAATGGAATAATTTAAATGTTTCCACGGAAACCCGTTGGGTGGAAGTATTCAAACACTTTCGCGCCAACAATCTTCAGCATGAAAACTTTTCGATTTTAATTGAATATATTTTATGTTTGCCTGCTACAAATGCTCCAGTAGAAAGAGTATTTTCGATTATGAACAAATTGTGGACATCTGAAAAAACCCAGTTACAAATTTCAGTTCTAAAGGCGATGTTGATAATTAAGGTGAATATAAAAAAAACGTGCCAAGAGTTTCATTCTTACTTGAAATCGTCACCAGCTATATTAAAACAAATTTGTTCCTCTGATAAATATAAATATAATTAAACATTTTGGGTACCTATATTTTGTGATTCGTAACTTTTAAGCCTAAACTTTTTCTGAATAAATAACTTTAAAAGTGTTTTTTTTTTCATTGACAACCTATCATTTCACCTAAATAAACCCATGTCCCGTTTTGAGTGAAAGAATAAATGGTCACGTTATCTTTCACGCAAAAACTAGTGAATGGATTTTAATAAAACTTTAGAATAATATACCTTATACACCCGAATAAAATATAGGCTGTGTTTCACTGATATACCACACGATCGAAGCTGCGGGCAGAAGCTAGTTTTGTATTAAAAATGTTACCTGTCCAGCATATCCTGCCGTGCCAGTCTCAATCAGTGGCACGTTGGCAGCGAGGCACATTCTGTTCACATGGTTTCGAGCCACACGGTTGTCTAACGCATTCATTACAATGTTGAACTGTTTGAAGTAGCTGACGCCATAATCGTTGCTGTAAACAAAAAATTTCAGTCACAATAAAAGTATAAATGCACTAAATTTATTCTTAGGGGAAAATGTTTCTCAGGCTGTCTTACTGTAGTGATTTATTTATAAACAAACATACATATCATCTTGCCTACTATCTAGGGCAGTGGTTATTAATCTTTTTGTCATGAGACTGCTAGACAAAATTACTAACCCGTCATAGACCACCTAAATAACTTATTGTTCTGGAGGTAATGTAGTTGGATGGAAATAAAGGATCCTTCCCCGCACTCATGAACCTTATTATCTAGACTGGCCTGTTGGTCGAGTTGTTAGAGACCCTGGCCACAAGACCAAAGGTGTCGAGTTTGAATGCCACTAGGGATAAATGTTTTGTGTGCTAATGCAATTTGTAATTGAGTCATGGATGTTTATAAACATATCTATCCTTTTATCTAGTTTCCATAGGACAAGCATCAGCTTAGTTTGGAACTGGGGTATTGGTGTCAGTCTGGATTTATTTACTTACAGATTTTTATGGATGGCTCCACGGACCACTTGTGAGGCTTTCAGGGACTACTGGTTAAGAACCGCTGATCTAAGAGTAGGCAAATTACAACGAGCAACTAGGTCCTTATCCATATTTAACCAAAAACAATATTGATGTTGTTGGGTTATATGTGACAAGTGGCTCGCTTGTTGCCTACTTAATCACAAACCCATAACTCAATACATTTTTGCGTTATTCTAAGCAGGGAATACAGTTGGTACACACACTTTATTTCAGTCCCAGACCAACTGGGACAAAATTTGATTGAAGCTTTCATTAGTATACCAAAAATGTTGACTCTTAGTATTTAAAAGCATGGTGTTCAAAATTCGTGTTTATGTATTGTTATACTAACCTAATAACACTGTCATGGTGTGCAACGATATTGACGTTAGGATTGAAGCTGAGTGCCGAGTCCTTGGCCACCTGGGCCTTCGATTTGCCAACATGCTCTTTGTGGAATAGGAATTGACGGTTCAAGTTGCTTACGTCAATTGTGTCCAGGTCAATCTGAAAATTGTGAATTTGTGTTATTAGTTATCTATATACCATTCCATATTTTGTTGTTTTTAAATTTACATACATTTGGAGCTTTAATGTTTACAAAAACAAATCTGTTTCTTTCCATATTACTCAAAAATAACAAGATATTATATTTATTTATTTTTTGGTAAAAACGTGTTATGAGTAAATAACAAATGTATTTAAAAAAAACAACAAATTTTATGAGCCTTTTTGGTTATATATTTCAAAATATGTTATTTGATATGAAAAAAAATATGCAGAAATATTATTATGTAGCATGTTGAACGTTATTAAATGGTATTCCAAAACATCTGTGCATAAAAATGCTTGATAAGATATTTTGTTGCAGACGTCTGTGCAAAAATAATGGCATCACTGAGAACTGTTACGCGTATCGACGTCACAAAAACATTCCCTGCGCCATAATTATGGCGAACAGAGCATTATGGACCATGCTTGGTCTCAATGTTAATCATAATTTAGATTAATACGTACAATTTCAATCTGAGGAAAGCCGGTAAGCACGAGATTCTTGAGAATTTCACAACCTATACCGCCGGCACCAACCACCAAGATTTTGGAGTTGGCTATCGCCTCTGTCAGTTTCTCGTCGAACACACCGGCCACTCGAGCGACCATTTTAATAAACTATCACTTTAACTAGGAGGAAATATGCAGATCGCAGTGAGATTTATCAAATTGTTCAATGAAAACGCAAACGAGGACTCCTTCGACAACTGTCAAATTTAGCGTCAGTTCCTTGTTGCGTTCAGAAATGTAGAAATCTTTAGCAACTTCTGTGTCATTCAGCGGTTCCGAACGTATAAAGTTCTTGTGATGGTTCGCTAAATACAACATTGGTGGCGCTGTTATTACTGCTATTTCAAATAACAAAATTGATTATAAAATAACATTTTATTTTTAAAAGTTTCTTTAAAATTAAAATAAATTTAGCAGCTAACAAGTTTTGCTGACAAGAAAACAGAAGCGTATTGTTCTAATATTTAGATTTTAGGTACCTATTGGTAGATAGAAATACACATTATCTTAGCCGATAAAGCAATACCTATCTACCCAAACGAAACCAAATTGAGTTAGTTCTGCGGGCTAGCTACCTGTCAAGTCTATCGTACCTACCTATATACATCATGTCCTATTACGACGATGGATAACTTTTAGCATAAAAGGTGCTCTCATGTGGTATGGCTTACCTACATTAAAATTGCTTTTAACTTTATGGGATAGCACTTATCTCTCTTAAATGTATTTTTGATACTGTGCGGTTACACTGTCGTCGGACGTACCGACAAAGCCAAATTGCCGACAGTTAAAATGCCTCTCAGAGTTCACCCATTTTCGGGCAATTTGTTACAGGCTCGTGCCCGTGTAATAATTTCGTCATTACCTCCGTCGAAATTAAAGGTTATATCGTCGCGAATCGAATTACGTGTCGGCGGATTCACGCGTTTGCAATGCCATTTAAGCGTGCTACTCTGATGCGTGTCTAGCACAAATAAGAAGGGGTCTAATTAGAATGGTCAGTGTAAAGCGAAGGTATTTTCGGACACTATTTTCCGGATCGCTTGTTTCGCCAGTGGACTGTTTGTGTTCACGGTTTGATTTTCGGGTCGTAATGTAATTGTAATTGCGGCGTTTGGGCGCTTAAATTGTTGTTCCGAATTCGGGACGGGCGAAA
This sequence comes from Glyphodes perspectalis, assembly GCA_951394215.1. Lineage (NCBI taxonomy): Eukaryota > Metazoa > Arthropoda > Insecta > Lepidoptera > Crambidae > Glyphodes > Glyphodes perspectalis. Next base: position 3,776,780 of record OX596213.1, on the reverse strand, counting down.
TGCCGTTTTGGAATGATTGCGTTGTCCCGCGCCCAAACATGTTTACGTATGTCGGATAGCAAGCGGCTTTAGAATAGCAAGTCCTAAGTTGTTGTTTGTGATAACAGAGCACTATAATATCTACCTACTTATTCAGTCATAGTCGGGTTCAACTAAGTGTTCTGTCTGTTTAAGTCGTGTTTATCTTGTGTTCTACCTTTTTAGATTAGGTATATTTATACTTAAGGTGTAAAAAAAAAAACTATAGAATATACTTAAATATATATAAAACAACTAACTTATTCAACGTAGTTATCTTAATACCCTTCGTCATAATTATTATCATCATCAGCCTCTGCTCGTCTACTGCTGAAATAGGCCTCCCCTAATTAATCCCGCGAATCGTTTGAATTGACAAGTGTTAAAGATATTTCTAAAAACACTGGACAACCTATTTTTGGAATATTATGACATTTACAGTGTCAGGATTACACACATGCGTGATATGCCATAGACATACCACTTATCATTAAGATGTCATGACTCCGACTGAAATGAATATCTCCTGACTTTTGGATCCAAGCCACAAAATTTCCAAGCTAATGTTAAAACATTTGTACTCGTAATCTTGATACTGATAGTTCCAAATTATTAAGTGTCCATTATGGGTCCGAAAGGAAAAGGGAAAGAGAAGCCCCCGCCCCCTCCTAAGGGGATGGCTGGTCCCCCACCAAAGCCGAAGAGACCACCGCCACCGCCGGCCTGTTTCAATAACGAAGACTTAGCGAGGTTCAAGGAAATGTTCAAGGCACATGATGAGGAGAATATAGATAAGGTAGGTATATTTACCATTACGTAGTAAGTATTTTTACATTGCCTGCGTTATATAAATTTCTAGTGGTATCTATTACTTTATGCTTATTTAGGCTCACTAACATCGTCCTATCCAATATAACCTTCTCATCAGCTTACCATCCCTATCTAGTCTGCTTCCAGTCATTCATATTAGGTCGTTAATTTGGGCTAGCGAGCATTCCATACGTTGTCTTCTAATCGGCGGTAAATCACATAAGTAAATCTGCTACGGCGGTCAATCAGTTCAATGCGCTAAACAACTAGAGATAATGATAGAAAAACATTTGTTTCCATAGGTACCATTAGAAGCGATCCCACTTATGCTCAGAAAGCTAGGCTTCAACCCGAAAACAGCCGAAATACGACAGCTGTTTGAGACGTTCTTAGAAGACGAGTATGTCGACACCGTTGAGTACCACGAATGGTTGTTCATGATAGAAGCGAAGATGGGGTGGGGGGATGACTTCGAGCTGGCAGTCACCAAAGCCTTTGCAGCCCTAGGGCACGATGACGCGGAAACAGGAATCTGCGATTTTGAAGTCCTAAGGGAAGAGCTAACCGTGTGGGGCGAGCCTTTAACAGAAATCGAATTTGTTGACTGGATACGTTTGGCGATCAAGGACAAGACTTTCAACGTTGAAGACGGATCTTTGAACTACGTTAAGTTTATAGAGAACATGAACAGTAAGGACGTGAGATATGCTAAGGAGCCGATTAACTTCTTCAAGTTAGACCAGAAGACGTTAGCTGAAATGGCTATGAAGAAGGCTCAAGAGGAACGAGAAGAACAGGAGAGGAAAGATGCTGAGAAGAGAGCTAGGGAAGAGGCCAAGCGGCAGAAGATGATTGCTGATGGACTTTTACCTCCTGATTAATATAATGAGTTTCTCCCTGATATCGACAAAGTGATTATAAGTGAATATACTTCTTGCCCTAATTTGGATGGTGGGACATGAAACACTTAAAAAATTTATGCAGTCTAAGTTGAAGGTTTTAGGCATGGGGATTAGACGTGTTGTATTGATTTTTATACAATCCATTTTGTGCCTTGCACTTTCAAGATTCTACTGAGTTTTTTTTGGGGAACTAATTTTATCAGCTGGCTTTTGGACCCTGACCTGACCATTGGACCGTTTCAATAATAATTTTTAAAAAGCCCAACTCGTAGGTTTTAAAAACGTTGATCATTATCTTATTTTTCAACTAAGCTGAGGATTTAAATGGTTTGGTTGTTATTCTTAATACTGCCGTTACAATAAATATTTAAAGTTTAATTTGGCTGTTTTAATTTAAGATCTTTATGAATAAAAGAAGGCTCTTTTTTTTTTTGGAGAGGACTATCGTTATTTTGCCGAAGGCCGCCTTTACTACCTACCGGGCTGGCGGGGGAGCAGGAAGCTCTCACCCTTAAAGGCTCTTTATAGTAAATAGACTTTGGCACGCGAGTTACAGGGGGGGGGGGACTGTCCCCCCCCTGCGTATGCTCATGTCTATCTATGCTCTTTTAAGTTGAGTACCATATTTGGAAGCCTACTACCGTGTAAGAAAACGGTTTACGATCGCTTTTTGTTTTAAACTCTGATTTCATTTGAAGCGGCTTAGTATAACTAACAGAGACAGAGAGACAATTACGTACCTACTTAGCGTACTTAAGAATGTAAACATAAACTATCTCCTGGAGGACAAAAAAGGGATAAAAATACAAATTTATTCATGGACTATGAGAATGTAAAAAGTTTTTACAACACCTACTTTTTATCGTTCCTCCAAGCCCGGTTCATCCTTCCGACACAATTTGTTCTGAAAGTAACATCTCCAAGTTTGCCCGGTCTCGGGCTGTGATTTTTCAACAGATGAAACTTTTGTTAGTAGGTAGTTAGGTGCGTATCTTAGCAGAGAAATATGGTTTAACCTCGACCTTGTTTGAACTTGCCATCAAGAAGACGAGAAAGTAATTAAGGTTTAAATTGAAATTTAGCAAGAGTATTTTTTACATACACATAGAAATAGAAATAGAAATAGAAATATCTTTATTCATGTAGGCTCCACAAAAGCACTTATGAATAGTCATAATAATACAAAATAAATATTCTACCGCCAGGTTCGGAACGTTGATTCTACCGAGAAGAACCGGCAAGAAACTCGGTAGTTACTCTTTTAAATCGCCATGTATACAATAACAATGCTACTTTATATCTACTTCTACAAATTTATATAATTCAAATATAATGAATGTAATACATTACAATAGGAGAGTAGACCATGCAAGAATTAGAGCGCAGACTGCAGATTCCTGTCATTGAAAAAGTCTTCAATTCTATAATAGCCCTTTTTCATGAAAAATGTTTTCATATGTGATTTGAATTTATGAACGGGCATTTGAATTACCTTATCTGGTAACTTATTAAATAACTTAATGCTAAGCCCCACAAAAGAATTACTGCTTTTATGAAGTCTAAGATGTGGAACGACAAGCTTGTGTTTATTCCTTCCTGGTATTCAAACTATGATGGTCAGATTTTTTGGAAAAGAGATTAAAGTTCTTGCGTACATACATAATACAATCAAACATGTATTGCGATGCTACGGTTAATATATTGGCTTCTATAAATACCTCTCTAAGCGAATCCCGTGGTTTAAGGCCATATATGGCGCGGATAGCCCGCTTCTGCAATACAAAGATATTTTGTATGTCAGCAGCAGACCCCCACATCAGAAGGCCGTACGACATTACGCTGTGAAAGTAGCCAAAATAAACCAATCTTGCCGTTCCAACATCAGTCAATTTCCGTATTTTTGTTACGGCATATGCTGCGGAACTAAGTCTTCCCGCTAGAGCAGCAATATGAGGGCCCCATTGCAATTTAGAATCAATGGTAATGCCCAGAAATACTGTTGAGTGAACTATTTCAATAGGTTCATCACCCATGTTTAAATTAATATTTGATTGCTTAACATTAGGCATTGTGAACTTAACACATTTAGTTTTACCAGCATTTAAAAGTAGGTTACATATATTACATACATAACATCACGCCCATAATCCCCGAAGGGGTAGGCAGAGTCGAGAGAGTAAAGAGTATTTTTTAATAAATAGTAATGTCCTACCATCCGATATCGGTCACGGCGGCCAATCTCAACGAGGATTAGCCATCGGCGTAGGAGATATTATAGTGCATAAGTGTGTGCGCAAACACAGGTGCACTTTCCATTCCTTCACTTACATAGTCCAGTGACCGGCGCAGGACCAACAGCTTAATGTGCTTTCCGAGGTACGAAGGTGGATTAAGCCGCCAACTTCCTGACTCCTGTCTGGTCAGGACTGTCACTCAGTAATTTCAATATTAAAATAACCAGCCACAAGTTTTTGGCCCGATCTGGGATTTGAACCCGAGACTTCTTGGTCCTTAGGCGGCGCATGCTACCACTAGACCAACGAGGCAGTTAATAAATAGAGTACCTATCTAAAGGAGCATACCTACACATACTACGTGACTTATTTTTTAAGATTTTTCGACCCCCCTCCTCTCGGTGACCACTCCATGCCAAGACCAATAAAAAAATATAGCCATGTTCATTACACAAACATTTGGTTCGGCTGAATTGAAACCCATCGTCTTCTTAATAGATGGCATGTTGTGTAACCATTATCCAATCTAATTCAAATAAAAACAAAATAAATTGGCAACGAACATCGTTACTAAGTGGAAAGTAGGTAACGAAAAAGAAACAAAAGAAGATAGAAAACAGAAAACAAAAATAACAAAAACCGTCACAAAAGACTGAGAAGCGACTCAATTGACGGAAACAAAACACAGATGAGAATACACAAAAAACAGAAGAGAGAAATAAAAGTGAATTGGTATCACCGCATCGATATTGTCCTGCCGCGATGTAAGGAACCTTCAAACGGTAGACTGGAGCGAAATGTGAATATAAAAAACAGCCAAGTGCGAGTGAAACGCTAACGTATTATATTACTTTATTATAGACTCAATAAAACTGTATTACTCAAATAATTCGTTTTTCAAATTATTATCCCTTATAAACATAATCTGGAAGCTTAAATGAATAACTTAAATTTTTTTTTAACATAACTAGAGACCCACTCCGGCTTCGCACGATGAGAACAAAACAATATAAAACTATACATTAAACCTTCCTCTTTAATCACTCTATCTATTGGTGGAAACTGCATCAACATCTCTTGCGTAGTTTAACATCAACAAATACTTTTTATTTTATGGAATTTTGTGAAACCCCCTATAAAATGATTATAAATTAAATTAACATTTTTTTATCAGTGTTTTGGCAAAACCCACTTTGGGCTCCCTGATGTAGTAAACTTATTTCTAAACTAAATACCTAGTTTTGTTCGAAAATAATAATTCGATATCTCAGAAAAAATGCATTATGCAGAGGTTGCAGCAGGGACCGGAAAACCACTTTTTAAGTTAAGTCTATTGAAAGGGTAAGTCTATCAAAAGGTTACCCAATAGATTGTGTTACCTTATAGTTTTGGTAACCTTTTGTAAAGGGTGATTGTCTATCACTTTTTCGCTCATTTGCACGAGTTCTGTCTCACAACCTGTCTAATAACCAATCAACTGCCGCGGCCGCCCGCGCGCCGCTCAATAATAAGTCTTATTATTTGTAGTGTAAAGATTAAAATAGCGTGATCGCATTATAAAAACATTTATTTACAGGGTAAGGCTATCGTAGAGTTTTCAGTGACGGCAAGTTCTTAACAAAATGAATTGGTTAGCATAAATAAATAATAAATAAATATCAGACTACATCACATACATTGATCTGACTTCGAGGTAAGTAGCTTAAGCACTTGTGTTACGGATATGAGAATCAACAGTGGTATTTTTTTTTAATATATACTTGAATATTATATATTAACACCCAGACACAGAAGAAACACAAGTATTCATCACACAAATGTTTGTCCTGGGTGGGGATTGAACCCACAACTCTTGGCGCATAGGACAGAATCACTACTGAATGCGCCATCGAGCCAGTATATTATGCATATCGATAGGGTACGCCGATGATAAGCTTAATTTTTTGATAGTGTTTTAAAACAATTCTAGCAAAAACTTTTTTAAGGGTAAGCGGTTCCGGTCCCTGGGTAGCAGCTGTATCTATCCCAGTGGCGGACTAAACCAGTACTAGGCCAGGGGCGGCAAAGAGCTGTACGAGGCCCCTAGTGGGGATACGACCAGTGTTGCTTGACCAAAATCGAGTTGTTTTTTCACTGTTTGATTTAGGATGATGAGTTCTTGGAGATAATATGAGGCCCGCCCCGTTAGTCCACCACTGATCTACCCTTTACGCTTTACTAATTAGGATGTATTTTGTAGCTGTATTAGCAAAGTTAATGAAACTGTTTGTAGGCACAAAACTGAACTTTCCTATCACTCAGTTGGTGTTATCTCTTTGATTTATTATTATTTCTGAAGAAGAAGGGAATATAATTCCTGTTACTGTGGCAGACAGTCGCCTTGGGATTTAGATTTTAATTTACCCTCAATTTTGACATCAATCATTTTCCCCGAATACAGTGAGCTCCCTACAGACGGGAAACGATAGAAACTGTCTATGAAACACGATAATTAATGTACCTAAAAGCCGATTAGGTACTCGTTATTTTTAAGGGCCAAAAGAAATCCTTTTAGAAAATTAATGATAAGGTATTTGGTTGTTAGTTAATTAATCCTCCTTATATTATGACAGTTTGTAACTATGTTTAGATAGCTTGGTTTATAATAATTTTCTGAATTGATGGTTTTAATAAGGCATGCACTATAGTATAGCAGTGGTTCCCAACCAGAGGTTTTATCATTTGGTGTGCAGAAGACTTAAAATTTTAATAGTTTTGATTGAAAAAAAAGGTATTTTTTCATTTAACACAGTGTATATTCGACCTAGTAGTACCTGATAACTATAATGAAATCAAAGTGGTCCGCAGGGACTAAAAGGTTGGGAACTCCTGTAGTAGAGATTTGATTACAGGGGCGTAGCTACCGCCGTATCGATGATACCGGGCCGGGTCTAGAAGACCCCAAAATCTGTAAGTAAATCTTCATAAAAGACGTCCACAGTGACATTTGTTAATAATAACTGTAGCATATGTTGAGTCTACTCGTAAGCAAAAAAAAATTATGTGTTTAATTCTAACTTAGAAGTATGAATTACCTGTGTAAAATTTAGTGCTTAAAAGTGTGATTGGACCTAATAAAATAATATAATAATAAACACAATGTAATATATCCCTCATATATTTCAGTCAATACACTACCTACTAAATTAGTTTCACATGAACTTTAACTTAAGCCCCATTCCCTGCCGTCGCACTGGCACCACCGTCCAAATTGAATAAATTTCGGGAGTTCGCTGTTTATGTTGAATGCAACTTTGAGCTTGTTGTGCGTAGAAATGGAAACCTTTGCGCATACATATTCATGGCGGAGCGTTTAGTAGGTCGTAGGTAAGCCTGCATAATTTTTGCTTTGCAAAGAAATGGTACGGCGTGATTTGTAGGGCTGATAGCGACGGAATATTTTTTTAAAAAGCAAAAGATCTGTAAGTATATTTAAGATATATTTTTTACTTACATTTAAACAAGGGCTCTTAGCTAATGGAATTCATGCGTCTAATAAATTTTTATACGCTAATAGTACCATACCATAATTAAAAGTATTTTTAAGACGATAGGATTAAGAGAGTCAGGTATCCTAGCCCCTGACTAGATTAAAATTGAAAATAATGTCTATTTATATAGGCCTTAAAAAAGCACTTATAAATAATCAATTTTACAAAATCTTTAGAGCAATGTGAATCTACAACCGGTTCGGAATGCTGATTCTACCGAGAAAAAACCGGCAAGTTAGAGTTAAGACTTTAAGATTTTCAACAATTATTGCTGAGCAAACAACCTGACTCTCAAAATTATCTTCAATCTTCACGGAGCTGCAATTCTATATTGGTTAGTTAGACAGTGTCTGCAACTTGTAACTGAGTCTGACTACCTCTAACTTTCCAGGTTCAACATAATACTGTGAAGCTGTTTCCGTAACGAAGCGGTAAAGATTTTTAAATTTGTAAAAAAAAAGTATTATGTGACAGGTTGTGATAAGAAGTGATGTCACAGAGCATAATATGTGGTGGAATAGCATAGTAACGTCGATGTCTGTTCGAGCTAATTTAGTTGATCAAGAAAAGTAAAAAAGAAAGAAAGAACTGGCACCAATCTAACCTTTGTAACCTTCAGACGCAGCAACAAATAAATTAAGGTATGTTTACACACACGGCCCAATGTTTAGCACAGTGTTACACACGTACATATATCACTCGGCTAATACTGCTATATTACTTACATAAAAGAACCAACGTTTCCATATCAGGATTTTAAGTGTAGATACTATCATGGCGTCAATACTCAAAGGGTCAGTTGAAACCACTTTAACTACTTTTAGCTTAAAACAGAATTGAATTGGTTTAGATAGAAAATTGTTAAAAAGCAGTCCCAAATAGCTCGTTGCTTACATAATCACAAACTGAATAACTAACTTATTCACCATTAATCGCTTTTACTACGTGCTAGGAAAGACACACAGTTGGTACATTATTTTTAGATAAATCCCAGTCCAATATGGAACTTTAATGAGGAGGCTTAAAAATTATACACATGTTTTAAAAACAGATTCATAAGTATAGACTCAATAGAGTTTATCGTGTGTTTCTTTATTATTATAATATGTCGCCCAGTGGTCGAAATTCGACCATTATTTATTCGACATTTATTTTTTTATGAATTTCTAACGTAATATTTATTTAAAATATTTGCTTTCTCCTTTTATATATAAACTATATGTGTCCGAAATTTCATACTCCTCCGTCCGCGTAATCTTCGTAAAAAGAGGTATTAAGTTTGTGCTTCATGTATTAATATATAGAAGACTAGTAGCGCCCCGCGGTTTTACCCGCGTAGTTTTCGTTCCCGTGGGAATACGGAGATAAATATAGCCTGTGTTATTTGCTGATAAAGTAGCTTTCCATTGGTGAAATAATTATTTAAATTGGTCCAATAGTTTCGGAGCCTATTCGATACAAACAAACAAACAATCAAATCTTTCCTCTTTATAATATAAGTATAGATATGCAAATGACTTGTTGTTTTCATGACAGCCCTAGTTACGGCCGATATTTTCTGCATGAACTCTAATTTATGCTAAAAATATGGATTGAGATGAGACGTGGACTGTAGGCAGAAATGATTTCAGCATGTTTACCTAATTCTTGGGATTGCGTACTGCGAAATATGATTCGCAAAAGTAAATTAAGGTCGCACAAATTTGGTCTCCTTAATATTTTAGGGTAGTGAAATTGAAATGGCTGTAACAATTTATTTATTTTGTTTACGTCTGAGATCACGGCGGGTGTTGTGTTAACCTCGCTCGCTTACGTTTAACTTGAGACGTTTTCAATTAAACATCACAAAAGGAGCGTTTGCCTCTTACATAATATATAATTCTAAGTCATAATTTCTTTAATGTGTCTTTAATGTAATTAAATTTATATTTACGACATTAAAGTACTATACTAATGTATATGTTATCGGAAAAGTGTATAATCCAGGCATTCTATACAATACCTAACTAACTAACTAACTAAACTTCACGCCACTTCCCTAGCTGTGTAGGCAGAGAGAGCCGAACGTCATATGGCACGAGTCTTACACACCTCACTCGCCTCTTCAACATTCATGATCCTTTTCATATAAGCTACGGTTTTTATGACTAACATCACCTTCTGTTAATACACGACCAATCTGATCGTGGTAGGTGAGTCTGGGCCTTCCGCGGCTCCTACATCCTTCCACTTTCGCATTGTATATCTGTTTAGTCAATATTTCGTCATCTATTATTTCTACATGTCCGAACCACCGGAGCTAGCCTCTTCTTACCTTGACTTCAACGCTGTCTTTTAGACTGACTCTCTTACTAACATCATCATTCCGAATGCAGTCTGTGAGCGATACACCGCAGATTTTCCGCAGCGCCCGCATCTCAACTGCTTATACAATACCTAGGCATTGTATACCGGGGTCGTTCAGGCAATGCATGCAATATTATGATTTTTTTCGCGTATTTCATACTTTGCCTAGGCATTGTATATAACGCCCAGGGATTGTATAGAATACCTATTGAACGTATTTAATAGGGTGATAGGCTAGAGTCTAGGTTAGAGTTTTTTGGAAAAAAATAGTTTAGTTAGGTTAGGTGATATTTACTTTTAAAAAGTTTTAGTTGGGTTATTATTCAATTTATCAAAATGATGAATGCCGCCTAACTAACTAACTATGTTATATTTATGAATGCCGCCGTTGCCGTTAAAAGTTCATTGTGTTTCGTGCTATTTTGTCATTGCATAATATAACTGCCCCTCCTTGGAACTCGTGTGCCAAGGTCTATTTATTATAAGAACCTATTAATATTGTTATGTTGCCCAACCCGGACCAAAAGCTGCATACGCCCATCCTTATGTACATTAATAGTAAAATGCATACGACTGCTACTAGTTCTTATGTTCAATTATTTTTATAGAAATCATAAATAACTAATATATAAAGAAATAGACACGAATAACTGTGGATTTGCATCCTGCTAGGGAATAGTAGTTATGTGATGACCAATGACTTAGTTGGTTGCTAAAACAGCATGATAAAGAAATTAATTCGTTCTCTCCTTTTGCATGTGTAAAAATACTACCATTTCTACCTAAAATTAGATTTTTTATTATAAACCTCTGTTATCTTTACATGATATCGTAAAAACGTGTATTTATTACCTCAAATGTTTGTAGGGAGCAGGTGTTTGGGCGAATCTCTTTTTATTTACGTTTTTCTTGGCTTCCATATTGTTTTTGTTTTCGAAGGAAAATGCAAAATTAACTGCCCTAAACTGCACTATACGACTTCTGGCAGACTTCCAGGAAATGGAGAATGCAAATAACTAGGCTGTAACAGTGACATAATGGATGTCTGGGCAAATGCGACTAATAGTCTGTGGTCTGAATTATTTTAAATTCTACACAATATTTAAATAGGAATGTTTATATTGCTAATGGTAGATGGGGTTTTAGGTATGTGATTGTGTAGGCGACGAGCTAGCCCTTGTAACTACTTTTTCCCAATTTTCCATCTAACCCAGCCCAGTTTTATTTTTGGCTGAATGTCAATATTTCGTCATCTATTATTTCTACATGTCCGAACCACCGGAGCGAGCCTCTTCTTACCTTGACTTCGACGCTGTCTTTTAGACTGACTCTCTTACTAACATCATCATTCCGAATGCAGTCTGTGAGCGATACACCGCAGATTTTCCGCAGCGCATCTCAACTGCCTATACAATACCTAGGCATTGTATACCGGGGTCGTTCAGGCCATGCATGCAATATTAAGTTTTTTTTCGCGTATTTTATACTTTGCCTAGGCATTGTATATAACGCCCAGGGATTGTATAGAATACCTATTGAACGTATTTAATAGGGTGATAGGCTAGAGTCTAGGTTAGAGTTTTTTGGAAAAAAATTGTTTAGTTAGGTTAGGTGATATTTACTTTTTAACCGACTTCAAAAAAAAGGAGGAGGTTCTCAATTCGACTGAATGTTTTTTTTTTTTTAAGTTTTAATTGGGTTATTATTCAATTTATCAAAATGATGAATGCCGCCTAACTAACTAACTATGTTATATTTATGAATGCCGCCGTTGCCGTTAAAAGTTCATTGTGTTTCGTGCTATTTTGTCATTGCATAATATAACTGCCCCTCCTTGGAACTCGTGTGCCAAGGTCTATTTATTATAAGAACCTATTAATATTGTTATGTTGCCCAACCCGGACCAAAAGCTGCATATGCCCATCCTTATGTACATTAATAGTAAAATGCATACGACTGCTAATAGTTCTTATGTTCAATTATTTTTATAGAAATCATAAAATAATTAATATATAAAGAAATAGAAACGAATAACTGTAGATTTGCATCCTGCTAGGGGAAAATGGTTGACCAATGACTTAGTTGGTTGCTATAACAACATGATAAAGAAATTAATTCGTTCTCTCCTTTTGTATGTGTAAAAATACTACCATTTCTACCTAAAATTAGATTTTTTATTATAAACCTCTGTTATCTTTACATGATATCGTAAAAACATGTCTTTATTACCTCAAATGTTTGTAGGGAGCAGGTGTTTGGGCGAATCTCTTTTTATTTACGTTTTTCTTGGCTTCCATATTGTTTTTATTTTCGAAGGAAAATGCAAAATTAACTGCCTTAAACTGCACTATACGACTTCTGGCAGACTTCCAGGGAATGGAGAATGCAAATAACTAGGCTGTAATAGTGACATAATGGATGTCCGGGCAAATGCGACTAATAGTCTGTAGTCTGAATTATTTTAGATTCTACACAATATTTAAATAGGAATGTTTATATTGCTAACGGTATATGGGGTTTTGGGTATGTGATTGTGTAGGCGACGAGCTAGCCCCTTGTCACTACTTTTTCACAATTTTCCATCTAACCCAGCCCAGTTTTATTTTTGGCTGAATGTGGTTAAGGTGCCTGCTGCCCCTTTGACTCTGCCTACCTCTTCGGGGATTATGGGCGTGATTGTATGTATGTAATGTTTATAATTGTATTTTGTATGTATAGTCAGTAAATTTCAGGTTTTATTTACCTAACTAACTAAACACTTATTATACCTCCAGATAATGTAACCATCATCCAATTTGTCTGGTTTCCCTATCTAAAAAGATCTTATGTGCAGTAGCTTCAATGAAATAACGAGACTCGACAATTAACATTAAGTCAATTTAGTTTGGTTTGCCTACATAATAGTCATAAACAAGAACCAGACTCTAGGTAAAATCTAGGATTATCGTCTATGGCATGTTCTCTAATGAGGGTTCATCAGAGAACATGTCATATCGCTGGACAGATGACGATATAAGTTTAAAATCTTAGAATCTAACTAACTACATCTTAGAATCTATATGTGTAATCATGTTCTTACAGCTACTTGTGTATTTTCATGCGCAAGTAATCAACTTCGATTAAATAATTACGTTTATAAGAATAATATTATTAAATTTAGGGTCCGGGTAATATTGAAATTTTGATGAGAGCATTTATATTAATTCTATATCAAGAATGTTTCATCTATTATTTAATTATACCTTCAACACTTTCAATAAAATCATTTTGATATTTGATAAAACATAAAAATATTTATATATTGCTGAGTGTTTTGATAATCCTCCTATGGAAATATAGAACGTACATGTACAGGTTTGATTGCTGTCGTAATTGGGATGTTGACACCATTTATATTTAATTTTGAAATATTAATTCTGAAAAAGAAAGTATCGTAGTATGCTGTTAAGCCGTATTGATTTTCAATCATATTGAGTCTAAGATTTTTAATTTTACAAAAACTGTTTAATATTAAGTCAGTTGACTATACAAACTAGTGACGTCACACGTTGACAAGCCCATACAAAATCTATGAAGTGATTTCGTTTTGACAGCTCTTAAAAAGTATCTCAATTGACTAGCCAGTCAACATTCCTATTGCTATTATAGATGCGAAAGTAACCTCGTCTGTCTGTCACGATTTCACACCTAACTAAACCGCTTAACCGATTGTGTTGAAATATAGTACACCAACAGGCTAAACCTTAAGAAAGCACACAGGCTACCTTCTATCAGATAACGGGACGCGCAATAGAGTCTTCGTAATAAACCAAATTCCGCGCGGAGCTGAGGGTAAAAAAACAAAATTCTGAATAACGAAAAGCGTCAAGTGCGAGTGATTTAGTGTTAATAAAGAGGCGTGTTTAGCAGCCACACGGTGATCCGGTGTGGTGTGCGCATGTCGAGGCTTGACGGGTCCTTCCTGTTTGGTCCACATATAATCACGCCCGCAAGCAGAGTCAAAGAGGTAGCTAACCCCTTAACGACATTTAGAAAAAAACTACAACTGGACTGGGTTAAATCGAAAATTGTAAAAAGTAGTGATAAAAGGCTACCTCGTCGCCTACACAATCACATACCCAAAACCCGAATACCATTAGTCGTCTTTTATGACATGCTAGGCAAGAAACACAGTTGGCAAGTCCCAGACCTACATGGGACAATGGGCTGGGTTAGATGGAAAATGGTGAAAAAGTAGTGACTAGTGGCTAGCTCATCTCGTACATGATAACATACCGAAAACCCCATATACCATTAGTCGCTATTTACGATATGCTAGGCAAGAAATACAGTTGGCACATTATTTTTAAGTCCCAGACCAACAGGGACAAGTATACTTACTTTAGTAATAAGCTATTATGTTAACAAATTATTTACAAGCTTTCTATCATTGACAAGCTCGATGGCGCATTCGGTAGTAACCCTGCCCCATGCGCCAAGAGTTGTGGGTTCGATCCCCACCCTGGACAAACATACTTGTGTTTGTTCTGTGTCTGGGTGTTCATATCCAATATTTAAGTATATATATTTTTGTAATACCACTGTTGTTTCTTATATCCGTAACACAAGTGCTTAAGCTACTTATTTCGGAGTCAGATCAATGTATGAATATTTATTTATTTTATTTATAATTCATTTAGACACTTCGTTTTTATTCATGTTTATTGATGTTCCAGTGTTTCCATTAAACACTCAAAAATGGTATAAGTATTGCTTGTATTTGTATTTGCATTGTATTGTAAGTTGTCCAAACGGGAAAAACCCGACGTAACGACGGAGGGGCGTGCATATTTGTTGATACGACACGTTTTATCGCCCATAATCGCATCTTGTTATACCCAGTGTGGCGGTTCGTGACTCCAACCGCATTGCGTTTGATTGGTTGCATATGTAAAGCAAACATCGATTTTGAAGAGTGCCGATAATTAATAACACTAGGCTATTTACATATTCACAGGTTTTAAATAGAATGAACTCAAAGTCCCCTCGGCTTTTATCTTCATATGTGCATAGAATAATCATCATTACTATCTTGTGTGTAAATTCAAATTCAAAATATTATTATCGTAGGCCTTAAAACATTTATACTTGTCAAGTTTCAAAAAAAATAACAATCTGAATCTGCCACCCGTTCGGAATGTCGCTCCTATCGAGACAAAATACGATGTATGCTATACAATGTATACTAAAGCACATATGGAATCATAAGTACTTAAATAATAATAATAAGGCCTACATGAAAAAAGGTCCCCTAGTAAAAGGGGGTCGGAATGTGTTATTTAGTTGTTCATTATACTACATAATAACATCACGCACATAATCCCCGAAAAGGTAGGCAGAGTCAAAGGGCCAGCAGGCCCCTTCAAAAATAAAACTGGGCTGGGTTAGATGGAAACTTGTGAAAAAGTAGTACCTAACAAGTGACTCGCTCGTCGCCTACACAATCACACACCCTAACCCCATAAACCATTAGTTGCCTTTTACGATATGCTAGGCATGAAACACAGTTGGCACATTCTTTTTAAGTCCCAGATCAACATGGGACTATATTTATATTAATACATATTAAGTTGTCAACATGGGACTACCTATATCGATATTAACAGATATTAAGTTGTCTGCTTACCCGGTTTAAGTGATACGAACGTTAGATACAAAAACGGTCCAATGTTCGATTCCAAATGACTTCAAATATTTTTACATTTTGATTGTTTCGAAAACATTTAGTAGTTATTTGGTTTTGTATGCTAAACCGAGATTCCACACTTTGGAATTTTTATATAAAATCCATTAAAGCTGAACGCTTATGACAGGTCATGAAATCGTTTTAGGTGTATCAAAAATCTGTGGTGTTTTCTTATATATTTCATGCAAACAGACTAGCGGGAGAAAGCTAGTATGCAATACCACAAAAATAGTACTAACCGAAATACGAAAGTTCCAAGGTTTCATAAAGTTTAGAGGATCACAACTACGGCGGCAGCTGAAGTAATCGGAACACATCCATCTCGCTCATCCGCCCAAATAAAGAAAGAAACAGGTGTTGTAGATTTGTTCCGATGATTGATTGGAGGAGGAAGAAGTGTTAGGGTAGGGATGTAAATATGGTAAAGGATAACATCGATAGTTCTGTTTGCCAGTGTTCGAAAAAAAAAACTTAGAAAATATCGAGATATTTTGTAAGTTTTGAAATTGAAGATTAATATTGGACGAGTCCAATATCAATCTAATACCGTCGATGATTATTTATTACAGAAGATAGAGTTTGCCAGAGAGCTAAATCGTGGGTGATAGCATTTGTAATATGATATTTATTATTTACCAAATCAGAAACTTATAGTGAGTAATTTAAATAAAACATTATCTATAATCAATCCGTCTCCAGGAGCGGTGGTAACGCAATGGTAAGCACACGTACCTCTTAACCCGGGCACGTACCTCTAGATTTTTCAAATATATACATACATAACATCACGCCCATAATCCCCGAAGGGGTAGGCAGAGTCAAAGGGGCAGCTTGCCCCTTCAACCACATTCAGCCAAAAATAAAGCCGGACTGGGTTAGATGGAAAATTGTGAAAAAGCAGTGACAAGCGTTTTCAAATATATGTAGGTATTTATACCACTAGCTTGGCGGTGAGGGAAAATATCGTTATGAGACTTGCACATTCCAATGAGTACGAATGTGTAACCATGATCCAAATTTATCTGGTTCCCTAAAATAAGCGTTACTATGGTCAGATCAGCAGTCGCTTCAATGTAATTAACAGACTCGCTAAAACCTGGATAATAGTCTAAGCGGACCCCGTCTAAGCACGAGACATAACGCGAGGAAGATAATTATGAATCAACTAGTCATCAAAAATTATGTATTTCCATATCTTACAGTTTTTTTTCAAATAAGTAATCTTACAATTAGGCACGCCACATGCAATTGTGTATGTTTGTCATCATCGTGATGTAAAACCGCGTCTAGCTGTATTTTATACTGATACTAGCTGTTTCCCGCGACTTCACCCGCATAGACTAATATTTCTGTATCCTATAGAAACTGTTTCTGTTTGCATTTTTCTGGGATAAAAAGTAGCCTGTATGTTATTCTAGACTATAATATATCTCTGTGCTAAATTTAATCCATATCCGTTCAACAGTTTTTGCGTGAAGAAGTAACAAACATACACACACACACACACACACACACACACTCACAAACTTTTGCCTTTATAATAGTATTGTGATAAAAACAATTTTCAAAGAACATTGACACATATATTGTGGGTTTCAAGCCGGGGCGTAAAAAAACACTTTTTTTAATAAAGTCATTCGTTTCTAATTTATATACAATATACAATATTATATACAATATAAAAGATTCTTCAAATTACTCTTATACGTATGACCGAGAGTCGGTTTTTTTTTCGTATCATAAAAGTATGGATTTGCTTATACGCCCCTCTGGCTTGAATCCCGCGGCTGAAGCTTGAAGCTATGTTCCGCAATCATGAACACAACTAACAGCGATGTTTTTTTGCCCAAACATCGATGCTAACATTCCTCCACTTCTCTAATTGGGCAGCTCAGCAGATGTAGCGGTCGGACTAATAAACGGTAGGTGTCTGACAATAACTTTGCTTCTTACACGTGTAGCTCGTAAAGTCGGTTTCGTAGATTGAGATGAAACGTCGCTGTTGGTACTTGGGTTATAAATTCAAGCTGCTGTGGTAGTGTTGTCTATGGAAAAGTACTAGTTATCGGCACCACGACGTAAGGTGCTAAAAATGTGAATGATATTTTGCGTCCATCCATGTATGCAAGTCGTAAAAAGAGTTCCTTAAATTAAGATGAAACGTCACTGTTGGTACTTGGATGCCTGTCAAGACCCTTTTTCTCTATTGTCGACCATACATTCAAGCAGCTGTGTTGGTGTTGTCTATGGGAAAGTACGAGTTTGTAGTACAGGGACGGCACCACATGACGGTAGTTGAAATCTGAATGACATTATGCGTCCGAGTTTTTAAATTTCATAGATATTTTCATCGATGGTAAACATCCTTGTAAAGTGGGTGTCGGTCAAAAATATAGTTTTTATCCTTTTCTCAGCCATAAATTTATGCTGGTGTCTGACTCTATGGTCACGTGCGAGTTATACAATTCAATTAACGAAGTTCGGTGCCAAGGTAGACGGTAGTTGAAATCTACCGGGTCGGGCCAAAACTTGGTGGCTGGGTATTTCAATATCCTAATTACTCAGTAACAGCCCGGAGTCAGGAAGTTGGTGGTTTAATCACCCCCGTGCCTCGGAAAGCACGTTAAGCCGTTGGTCCTGCGCCTAACCTCTCTCCGGTCATGTCGAATTGCCGTCTCACCGGACTATGAGAGTGAAGGAATAGAGAGTGCACCTGTGTTAGCGCACACACTTGTGCACTATAATAATATCTCCTGCGCAGATGGCTAATCTTCGTTGAGATTGGCCGCCGTAAACGATATCGGTTAGGAGGACATTATTATTAGTTGAAATCTGAATAAAATTTTACTTCAAGTATTTAACTTTCATAGATTCACCACTAGACTGCACGAGTTTGATTAGAATATAATCCAATTCGTGCGTTAAATTTTCCATCTAACCGTTAGATGGAAAATTGTAAAAAAAACGAGACGTGTGACTAACCTGTCGGTTACACACCATTACCCAAAACGTTTAAGCGTATTTTGCGGCATGCAAGAAAAGGAGTACACCTATCTTTATTTTTTTATTTTTTTTTATTAATATATAAAGCTGAAGAGTTTATTTGTTTGCTTGGTTCCCTAAATTTTTAGGGGTGAGAGTTTCCCGCTCCTCCGCCAGCCCGGTAGGTAGTAAAGGCCGCCTTCGGCCAACTACCGACGTCCTCTCACAAAAAAAAAAAATGTTTGCTTGAACGCGCTAATTTCAGGAACTACTGGTCCAATTAAAAAAAAACTTTTAGTGTTAGATAGCCCATTTATCGACAGCTCGTAAGTTATAAATAGCAGACAAATTCCAGGTTTTATTGCACATGCTCAGTTTTAAAATAAACTATTATGACAAGTGAGGTGTGTAAGGATCGTGCCATATGGCGTTCGGTTCTCTCTGCCTACCCCGCTATGGAAGTGGCGTGAAGTTTTGTTAGTTAGTTATATTATGACGCGGTGTGTATTTTGCCTATCAAAGGAATAAGTAAGTTATATTCATAAACTCGTATATACATTTAATAAAGGTACATGATGATGATGATGATGTCCTCCCAGACGTATCCGTCGACGGCGACACCCTTAGCTGGTGTTAGCCTGGGCTCTTGCATGGGCGCGAGCGTGACTTGCAAAGCCAAACTTGGTTTTAAAAGTCCGGTTGCAAGAGGCACAGTAGAGAGTCCCAGATTCATTGTACGTGTACTCATAGGAGGGCTTAGGCCGAGTCTTGCGGATTTGGCGTTTGGCGTCGAGATCTTCGAGCCGTCCTCGCTCATAATCTTCCAAACCCGACTTGACAGCAGTTCGCCATTCAATCCTCTGTGTGGCTAGCCTCTCCCACGAGTCACACTGTATGTTGGCAGCAGTCAGGTGGCGCTTCAACACGTCTTTGTAACGCAGGTACTGCCCACCCGGTTTGCGTTTACCTAAACTAAGCTCAGAGTAAAATATTCGTTTTGGCAACCTGGTAGGCTCCATGCGCACAACGTGTCCGCACCAGCGAAGTTGGCCTTTCATTAGAAGGCACTCCATTCCTGTAAGGTTGGTTCGGCGTAGAACCTCCGAGTTTGGCACACGGTCCTGCCACTTCAGCCGGAGAATTGCTCGGAGACATTTAAGGTGGAAAATATCAAGACGTTTGATATTTTTCCTGTACAGACACCAAGTTTCCGAGGCATAGAGCAACAAAGGTAATATTATTGCTCTATAAACAGCCAGTTTTGTGTGAAGCTTTAGGTCGTGCGATTTCCAGACTCGTTGGCTCAGACCACCAAAAGCGGCAGCGGCTTTACCGATCCGTGCAGAGATTTCTGAGTCAAGACGATTATCACTGCGCACTAGACTCCCAAGGTACCGGAAGGTTCCTACTTCATCCAGTGGCTTTCCTTGCAGGTAAACAGCGTTCTCATTCACATGTTTGCCTTTAGCAGGCTGTTTAAGAATCTGAGTCTTAGAAGCACTGATTACTAAACCAAACTTGCGACAGGATTCGTCCAGACTGTCAAGATAACTCTGCAGATCGTCCAAATTGTCAGCCATAAGGCAAACATCATCGGCATAGAGAATTTCCGCTACCGGAATGTAGTATGCCTTGCGTTTTGCTCTAAAGCGTGCGAGGTCGAAGACGCTTTTATCCATACGCACATTTATGGAGATCTGATTATTAAAGCGCTTAATAGCATCATTCATTACTGCCGCGAAATAAATGGCGAAAAGGGTCGGAGCCATAACGCAGCCTTGTTTGACACCGCTAGTGACAGGAAACTGTTCTGTGAAGTCGTTCTCGTGACGTACGCGGGCTGTCATACCCACATGAAACTGACGCACTAAATTGACAAACTTCACAGAACAACAAAGGTACATAAGTCGAGTACAATAGGGTATTTAACTAAAGCACTTTATATCTGAAGAATTCTGTTAAGTAGGTTCAACTTAATATTAAAATAACAAATATCATGTTTCTCATATTATCTATATAAATAAAACAAAGTCGTGTTTGTTACACAACTTATAAGTCGAGAACGGCTGAACCAATTTTCGTTGTTTTTGATTTGTTGGATTTGTCTTCGTCCAGAATAACAGAATAACTATTAAAAACATTGTAAAATTGACGATAAAACAAAATAAAAGCAAAAATATTTTCTCATATAAAACGGTGGGATTCGTATCTGTCAATGTTAAATGTCAATCGACAAATCAATGTCAATTTTCATTTACTGGGCGATACGAAGTTCGCCGGGACAGCTAGTCTGTAATAAATACATTTTGAAAAGTTACGTAGAGCGCGTAATCATCGCGTGGTTAAAAACGCCGTTTACGTCATGATATAGTCGACATTATTTCCAGCAATCTAGCAACAACTATAACATTATGTCCAAAATTATCTCCTGAGTTTGACAGAATGTGAGCTTTATCTAACGAACCGATCCGAATATGACGTCATTATGACAATGCTGCCAGTAGTATATGCGTAATGCGAACTGAAACGTCAACTTGTAGTGTTTAAGCGGGAAAATTTATATTTTGATATGTCCTTTTATATTTAAAATAAACTATTTTGCTTACGAATTCGACTTTTTTGTGTTAATTTTGTGCTTACCTATTTGTGAAAGTTGTTTCAAAAATTTTTAAAATACTCTATTGGCCGTGTTCATCACACCACTTTTGCCACTGGGGCGGGATTTGAGTCCGCGACTTTTGCTATCATGGTTAAGGTGTAAAGGGTCTCGAACTATTAAATTAAGTAGCAAATAAATAAATCACCTCATCAAATACTATAGTGACATGGGAAAAATCCGAAAAATGTATACACACTTTTCGGATTTTCGTACACTTAATATGGCACGCGTGGCGTGTAATCGCGGTTGTTATTTCTGTCGCGTGTGATTAGGGCCCGCGGGGCCTCATTCCGTCCTCTTGTGTCGAACAAGGGCCAGTGACGAAGACCAGCCTCTTTTTGCGGTGGGTGAGGTATCAGTGTAAGCGAATTACTGTTTTATTCAGTGTATTCATAGTCATAATTTAAGGATAGGCCTATCATCAAATTAAACATAAATAGTCATAAGCTTTAGGGCAACGTCCGTTATGATATACATTTCAACCATTATGGCCATAGACTATATATATATATATATATATATATATATATATATATATTGTATATATGACGTTACATACGACCGCAGTATCTTTTGAATATAAGTACGGTCAAAGATCAAATCTTCTATTACAATTCTGTAGAGAATATATTAAAGAACATTTATAGTTATGAATGTTAGAGACGAAAACAATCCGGAAAAAATCAGAAATCACTCGCCTTGACTACAAAACTTCTCTTACCGTAGTGCATCAAGTTTCTTGACGGTTCTATTCAAAATAATCAACTTTTAACAACGGGCAGAATATATAAAGTGCTTTTATAGAGTATAGTATTCTTCAACTGTACTTTATAAAGGCACTCTTATATCCTGAAGGTAATTTCTATTATATTCTACACGGTATGCGTTACATGCTCCGTAGAATATTCCGTAGTCAACTCGTAGCACATAAAACATTGACTACAATACAAATGTGCGTGACTACGAGCGATGAATTTTTCGTAGCATAATACTCCCTGCGATGAATTAGTAACTTGTTCGTGGCGTGGTGACGAGTTTTATGTAGCTTGCTAAACGTCGGGTGTAGTACGTAATGTTGCGGGGACAGTGCAAAATAGTGTCCGGAAATGTTTACGAGACAGGTAAGCTGGATACGGCCACTAGTGATGTACCGTAGCTGGGCGTCTGATAAATGGCAGGTTCAAAAGGGCGCCTTTTGTATAAATTGTTCATACATTGTATCGCATCGAAGTGACTTAACGGTTATAAATACTACCACCTAAGAACTAAGATATTGATCTTTTGTTATTTTACTTTTATTAAAAATGTCGGAGGATATTTTTTTTACTAATAGCACAGAGTAATAATATACTACGTACAACAGAGGGTCACTGCCTATACTTGAAAAGTTGCTGTTAAAACTCGCGCAAGTACAGCGACAGTGGTGAGTAATTGGAACTACAGCAAAGTTTAGTTTGTTTGTCAGGAATAATACAAGATGGCGCTACAAGCACAGGTTAGTTATTTCTAAGTAATACTACGCCATCTGTGTAAAATTCATGGTATTAAAACAAATATTATGTTGGTTTGATTCTGAAGAAAATATTTTATATTCATGTTTTTCACCTAAATTTAATAAATTATCGAAGAAATTACGTAAATAACTTATTTTATGAAAAAAAACAATTTTTAGAAGTGAAATAATAACGTCTTAATTCAGTTTTATCTCTCAATCAGTCTAAATGATGCCTGTAGCGACATCTGTCAGTGTCAAGTCTATACGAAATCTAAAATGTATGTAAAAGACCAGACGTGCTAATAGGCAACCATAGTCGTAGCTTCTATCTTGCTGTTTAATGCCGGAAATACGTTACTTATTGTCATGTTGCCCGGAGGTTGCGGTTTGTGGGACTACCAAGAGTCTTTGACTCTCACTCATAGAACGAGGGTAGCTAGAATATACTTAGTTATTTTTTTTTAACAGTATCTTACAAGCGCTATCGATTGTTTCCACATTTTAACTAATTTTAAAGTTGGTTAACGTTATAAGCGACAACATATAAAAACGATATCCAATCCCACCAATATTTGGAAACATTTCTCCACCAAACGAATCATGATAAGAAGGAAAAACTTTAACTTAATTAATATTTGGGCCCGCTCGCAGTGGCACCTAGTATCGGAGGAAAAATAAATTAATGCCCTCCAATCAAGTGCTATCTGAATTGAGGGTAACGAGGCCAGTCTATAGTCGGCTCCTACAAATTAAAATTATAATTATTGATCATTAGCGAGAGTTAATCAATATCTTGTTATTTGGCTTCATTTCATGTCGGTTATTGAGTTTGTTGACATGATTCTGGAAATGACGTTTCGTTTAATCTTTAGCCACAACACTAAAGGTCACAGGGTCTTATTCCTGATTGTGTGAGGAAATTGGCTATTTGTGTTTTTATGGTCTACTTCGTTTTATACTTAATAGACTTAAGCTACATGAGTGATTATTCAAAAATATTTGCGTTATCATCTATCTATAGGACTTATAATAAATCTGTAGAGGTCAATTCTGTACATGAAATATATTTTCAAAATAACTATCAGGGGGTGATTAGTGATCGATACTGATGCCAAAAATGCAATCAGTAAAATTTTTGTCTGTCTGTCTGTCTGTCTGTATGTTCCTTATAGAAACAAAAACTACTCGACGGATTTTAACGAAACTTGGTACAATTATTCTTCATACTCCTGGGCAGGTTATAGTATACTTTTTATCACGCTACAATTAATAGGAGCAGAGTAGTAAGGGGAAATGATAAGAAAACGGGAGAAGTTACCTACTCCATTTTTTAAGCTTCCGTCGCGTGTGCAGCCTTAATGGTTAAAGTTACATAGAAATCATGTATGACGGAAATAGTCTTTATAATATTAACCATAAACGCGGGTGACACCGCTGGCACAGCTAGTAATAAATAAATGTATTCAAAATGTTGATGTATTACGCAATCGATGAAACCAGTTAATTCGTGCGGCATTGCACCAATATAATTAATATAGTATTCATTTATTTTAATTTTTTGGCAAATAGAAAAATAAGTATATGTTGGTTTATGTTACGAAATACACCGCTTTAAAATAAAAAATTGATTCTAGTTCAACATAGTAAAGCTCTTCTAAAAATTTTCACTTCACTGGAGCAAGTTTCCGAAGCTGTCAAGAGCAGACTGAATTTCAGTCTAAAATAAACTATAATCTGAAATGGGTATTGATTTAACGCTACCGGATTTTGCGAACAAATATCAGAGAAGCTTTAACAAAGAAAACTATCAGTTAAAAGCACTATTAATAAAATAGAATAGATAAACTTTATTAGACACACACAATATAATTTGTCCCGTGTTGGTCTGGGACTTATAAAGAATGTGCCAAATGTGTTTCTTGCCTAGCATGTCGTAAAAAGCGACTAAGGGTAAATCGGGGTTTGGGTGTGATTGTGTAGGCGACAAACTAGCCACTTGTCACTACTTTTTCACAATTTTCCGACTTACTTAGCCCAGTTTTATTTTTGGGTAAGTGCTGAATGTGGTTGAAGAGACCTGCTGTCCCTTTGACTCTGCCTTTCCTTTCGGGGATTATGAGCGTGATGTTATGTAGGTATGTATGTACACAAAATTAATACAAGCAATAAGAAAAAGACAGAAACACAAAAATACAACAAAATGTGTACCAAAACGGCGCCCGCTCAGCTCAGTCGCGAGCGTTGTTATTGTATACATGGCGATTTAAAAGAGTAACTGCCGAGTTTCTTGCCGGTTCTTCTCGGTAGAATCAACGTTCCGAACCTGGCGGTAGAATATTTTTTTTGTATTATTATGACTATTCATAAGTGCTTTTGTGGAGCCTACATGAATAAAGATAATTCTATTTCTATTTTTAGCTACCTGATAATAATCAGGCAGACCACGATCCTGGTTTTCAACAGGTACCTAGCGGGTACCATTCGAGTTGTGGTATCCCCTATAACCCAAGGCACTATCTTTAACAGCACAAACGCTATTATAAAGGAGAGTTCCTTTGTCTTTCCTAGATAATATGGTTTCACAGCAATGAGAGCTGCAATCTGAGGTTGCACGATTTAAAGTTCATATCGCTATTGTAAAATCTGTAGCTTGCATTATATGACAACAAAGGGTACAATTGGGAATAAGCATATGCATGCATTTTTCGCAGTGGGTAGATAAAAATAGAAAAACAAAATACTATTAGTAACCTGCATTAAAATTATTTGAAAACGACTGAGAAATAGGTAAAAGATTTAAAAAAATATATGAATCTGTGTACGACTACCTGTGCTAAACAAAACTACAAGAGACTACAATAAAATTTATTCTAAAAATATTTACGATATATCTTAATGTGTAAGGATCGTGTCATATGGCGTTCGGTTCTCTCTGCCTACCCCGCTAGGGAAGTGGCGTGATGTTTAGTTAGTTTTATCTTAATATATTTCGTTTTTTATAATATAGCTGAAGTTTCAACTTTTATTTACAAAGCCATGTTGTTTCAATTAGGATGATGATACTTCATTTGCCGCGACTCCGATAAAGCAAAATGCCACAATCATCGAAAGCCCGATTCTTGCCCGATGCAATTTCAATCAACATAAACGTCACGTAATTCGATTGCGGTGTGCGCTTACACGTGAGTGTGCGAGCGAGATATTACTGACGCCGAAGTCATTTCAATTTGTTGCAATAATATATTTTAGAAAAAGAATATAAATATCAGAGCATCACATATGCGGCAGGCCCCTTGGTCGAGTTGAACGAAGCAAAGTGTCGCGTGTTTGAATCCCGCTAGGGGCAAACGTTTCATGTGTTGAACATGGCATTTGTACTCAAGTTATGGATATTTTTAAACGTATATAAGTATGTTATCCGTTTACCATAGCACAAGCTTATAAGCTTAGTTTGAAACTAGGGAATTGGAGTGTCAGTCTAAACTGTCATTATATGCGACAGTGGCCAAGTGCAAGCGAATCAATCTTCGAACAGCCTTCGTCAAAACGAGACCGCATCACGCCCGACCCAATGGGACTGTTTCAACGTAAACCCGTCATTAAGGAAAATCGAAGTCTTTCTTCCTGCAAATATTTCGGTCACCGGCGAACTGGCAGCGAGCGAGGCAAATTGAACTAAACGAGATAAATGGGTTAGCCTGATGTGTCGGGGTCTGTTGCCAAACATCTGCCCGGTATCCCCTCTGATGGCGTGTTGGTACGCTTAGCTAAGTTTGGTGCTCGATATAGACGTGTGTTACAGAGATGAGTACTGTAGTCATTTGGCTCTAATTTTGCTCTTTACTGAGCGCTGGTTTTAGTAAATTAGAAATCTTAGCGTCAACACAGCAAAAAATGGTCTGCGCCGGCCCCTTGAATTAATTTAAACACCTGAGTTGATCTTAATTTTTTTTTTATCTAAGGACTAGTTCAACGTTAAGGAAACATATCTCCAACAGCCCTGCTCATTTAAATTACTATAGATGTATTACCATGATCACATTCGGGTTCCCCTCTGAATGAATGAACAGGTTAAGAGACAGTAACTTAAATGAAAACATCCTACTAATATTATAAATGCGAAAGTTTGTATGTATGGATGGATGTTTGTTACTCTTTCACAAAAAAACTAATGAATGGATTTTAATGAAACTTTAAAATAATATATCTCATACACCCGAATAATATCGATGTACCACGCGAGCGAAGCCGCGGGCAGAAGCTATAATAATATAAAATACGTGCTTATACCATCAGACACATATAACCTACTGGTTTTAATACTTCGTGCAGTTTCCAGAAGATGCCATACTTTGCGTGACCAGGCAAGTCATTTTTGTAACAATCGCAGTACAAATTCACACAAGCATGAATACAATACGGCTTACGGCGCATTCCTAAGAGGATAAGAGAAATTATAACCTCAATTGAAGCATAGGGCCTGTACCAATGTCTCAGATGACAGGGTACATAATTTATGTAGGTACTAGAGAGTGTTTTAAGAGTTATATTTGTGTTGTTTTAACGGTTATATACCTAGTACATATGGATGTGTATGTTATAATTTCGTTATTAAGGTCCATTGAGCTATTATTACTGCGTATAGAGAAGCTATGTCAAAAAAAAAAATTAGGTATCACGAAGCATGGGCTGAGCGTGTTTCAGCATTTAAAGCGCTAAAACTAACATGTCGTCTAATTAAGCTATTAAAACACGCAGCGCTAGATCGTTCATAGAGTACATTTTTCTCGCGACCAAAACGTCGTAAACGCCGTGAATTTCATGGCGCTTACGTGTGAACGTAGGCGAGTGACTAAACGAGTTGTTGCCGAACGGCAACAACTCACGGCGCAAAAAACTTGTTCGCTGCGTCGGTTCCATACGCTAGTAATAATAGTTAAATGTTAAGGTCCCGCCTGTTACTAACAACTTTCGCCTCAAGGTGTAATCGGTAAAAGGTCTTCACTTATTTTCTTTTCCCTAACCGAACTAGTACATTTGTACGCATAACTTCTTTCATCAACATAATGAAGGTCTTTTAAGAGTTCTGTAGTCGATAGGAAATCTTATCGCATTCGCCATGTTAGCGAAATAACGGCTGTAGGATTTGAAGGGTTATAAATTTGATTATATTATGCTTATTAATACTTGGTTTTTATATCTAAATAGCAAATATCATTTGCTGCAGAAGCGAATAAATCAAGAAAATAAGCAAAATAATAATAGGCTAATCATTTAGCATTATTAAAACGTAGGTAAAACCTGTTTTAAGCTATGTGTCGCTTTTCCTACTACGGGAGAAATATTGACGTAAAGATCAAAGAACAAGATTACGCGACCAATGTTACTTATTTTTCATAGATCGCATATTGTCGTTGAAAAAAAATTAACTTAAAAATCTAACATATGATACCACAATATCATAGGCAGATAATATTTACGTACGGTATATTTACTTTTGTACCCAGCTAGGTAAAAATCATTTTTTACATGAGCGAGCTCACCGGCCGAGCAATAAAAGACCCGTTGTTACCGCCCGCCGTACGAACCGGTCTCTGGAACCAGACTCGCTAAGTACACTAGAATTATCTACTTTCTTCGAGGGAAAAACTACAAATGAATTTTATGTTTGCTAGGGTATTTTATTGAACTGGTGGGACTATGGACATATAACGATTCCCATAGTTCCCACCACTCGAGCTATAGGAGCGCCGCGGGATTTAGTAGGTATTTCCGTCCCTGTATGCCTTTATGGGCGGGTGAGTTCCACACACCACGCCGCTCAGACGGCGTAAAAATGCATTCCCCGCGTAAAAAAAAGGGTATTTTAACTAATGGTTCAGTGGGGGATCTCAGGGCGTGTGGGTAAATAATGTTCAAGGCACGGTATTAAGCGTAAGAAACGTTATATTAGATAATCACTGGTAATACAGTAAAATAACAAGGAGAGGGATTGTGCGTTAGATAGCGCGCGCGATCGTGGCCATAGGCGGACTGGCGATCGGGTCTCTTAAATCCCGCGGCGCGAGAGCTTGGCGCTCGCCCATTGGTTGGCGCAGAGGCGAGTGAGCTGAGCCCGAACATTACCTTATAAGGCGCGTAGGTCACGGCTCCGAGTGTAAGTGTTTTAAGTCGCGCTACAACCTCCCCCTCTGACCTAGACATAGCGCCCCCGCGTCAAGGTCAGTCCAGAAAACGTTTAGGTCTACCCCGCTTACGTTTCTCATTAACGGGTCGTGGTGGTACATCACCTACAAATGGGGTCAGCTGGGAGACATGGTACCTGCCTAGAACCTCGCCGTCACTCAGCCTCTCCAACACGTAGGTGGTCGAGCTGGCGGCGTCCTTGATTCGGTAAGGCCCGTCGCGTCGCGGTATAAACTTAGAAGTCTGGCCGCTGGTCGAAATAATCAGGCGCGGATCGACGACCTTCATCGGCGTGTGACCAACCCCTCCCCCTAAATGGTTCGTCTCTCGGTGGACGCGCCGAGCGACCCGCATACTCTACCTGCCTTTTCCCGGGGCCCTCCCCCTGCATCAGAGCCGCTCCAGGACAGCATCTACTACTGTCCGTCCTGAGCGTAAACGGTAGCGATACGTCAGCTTTACGTAGTACCGGTGCTGATGTGAGCAACAGTTTTATGCGGTCGAAGGCGTCTTGCTGTACCGAGGTCCACATCCATTTGCTCCTTTTAAGGAGAATTGTTAAAGGTCTGGCAACATCGGCGTAATTGGGGATAATGCGCCGGAACCAACTAGACGTCTGCAAAAATGTCTTTACCTCTTTAACACTCTTCGGGGGTGCCATAACAGCGATCGCAGCAATTTTCTCCTGCTGCGCATCGATATTAAAATGTCGAGTAATATACTCCATAGGACCTACCTTGGCAAAACGATTTGCTCTCTGCACTGGGAAGGTGTTCAGCTGCATCCTCTGGTTTGAGGTCGATTGGCTTCTCTCACCATCCTTGAGGGGCAAACCAGCTACATCCATCTTCATCAGGTCCGTTCTGCTTGGTGTAGATACTTGAAAGTTGGCGACAAACGGATACCTACGGTTGGGCTTGTCGTTAAAGCACCAGCTACTCTGCGGTAAGTCCAGCAGGATACAAGCTCTGGTGATAAAGTCACGACCTAGCAGCGTCCTCGTCTGCGCGTCTGGCAACACCATGAACGTGGTAGGTATAGCACGGCCTTGCAGCATGACGTCGGTGTCACACTCAAGCGTGTTACGCAGCTGCTGCGACCCATCAGCCAAGACTATGGTACGTAGACATTTCCTAAATTCTACGCCGGCGGCAACCAATACGTCGTATAAAGTGGGCCCCGCGATAGAATTTGTGGCCCCTGTGTCCAGAATCGCAACTCCGTTACGTTTCGCGATCTGAATTCCCACTACCGGCCGGGGATCGACCTCGTCGGCGATTTGTAAGGTATGGAAGAGGGATGAATTCGCACCAGACCCGCCTTTACAATTGTCGCATTTCGATCGTACCACCCCAGGCTGACCACATCCGTAGCAACTAATTTCAGGCCTACTGCCCGACTCGTGCGAGTTATTTCGGCCCGATTTTCGTCGACATTCGTCAATTGTGTGACCGAATGATTTGCAATAGAGACACTTTGGTCTTACACGCTTTTGCCCCTTATCTAAACTATTTTTCCTACACGAGGACTCCACTACGGCGGGCGTAGGGTTAACACTCGGAACCGTGATCGAACGGGCACATTTGTCGAAGGGGTTAACAGGGCTTGTGTTAGAAATAGAATGCTCACTCACCTCCACCAACGACTCCTCTACCAACCTGACCTTTGCGATTAGTTGTTCCAGCCCGTCTACGGCGTCACGAGGCACTCGTTTTCTTATTCTACGGTCTAACAATCCATACACGATGTCTAACTTCATTTCCTCCGGCACTACGTACGGTAATTTACACATCAACGCGCGTATTCTACACACAAACACGTCGGCTCTTTCGTTAGACTGTTCAGTAGACAAAATGTCGCGAAAGATCTTATAACCGGGTCGCGGCGCGCCGAACATTCCTCGAAGTCGCTGCAACGCGTCGGTCCACGAGGCGACGGATGGCTTCGCGCCCTGCCACCAGACGGCGGCGTCGCCCACTAGCAGCATGGGCAGCCCTCGCAGCGCGTGCTCCTCGCTCACGCCGGTGCACTCGCGGAACACTTCGACGGCGTCTATGAACGCCTCGAGCTCGTCCGTGTCTTGCGATCTTCCGTCGAAACGCGCCGTACATTTCGCGAAGTTACCCGACGGCTGCGTGGCACTCGGCGTGGCGGCTCGTAGTGATGCCGGGTTGGGGTTGTTGGTTGCCAGGATACTCTCTATGAGCGCGCGGTTCATTTCCGCTTGACTCCTGGTGATGTTGGAGACCAATGTCTGGAGCATCTCTTCCGACATGGTGATGCTCGGCGATGATGTCGTCTGGTTAACTTCGACCTCTGCGTCGCTGTCCGATCCTTCATCTCTTCCGGTTTTACGTTTCGGCGGCATGTTGACGGGATAGAAAACCCCTCACGCTCGAACTGCCCGGGTGATGACTGCGGATGGTGATGTTGCAACTCCAGAACGACACGTGGTGAGTCGGCGACGCGCGCGTAGTTATAGGTATTCGCCCGCGCGACCCGTTTTCGTGGTTTTGGGCGATTCGCACTGAATTTATCGTAACGACTCGGTATTATATGTTGCACGAGGTCGTTTCCTGCGATAAATGATGCACCTCTTCTTCTGATTACACTGATTTTCGTAGATTGAACTTCTCGGTGCTTCGCTTACCGTGCCCCGCAAGTTGGGCGTCACTTTAACTAATGGTTCAGTGGGGGATCTCAGGGCGTGTGGGTAAATAATGTTCAAGGCACGGTATTAAGCGTAAGAAACGTTATATTAGATAATCACTGGTAATACAGTAAAATAACAAGGAGAGGGATTGTGCGTTAGATAGCGCGCGCGATCGTGGCCATAGGCGGACTGGCGATCGGGTCTCTTAAATCCCGCGGCGCGAGAGCTTGGCGCTCGCCCATTGGTTGGCGCAGAGGCGAGTGAGCTGAGCCCGAACATTACCTTATAAGGCGCGTAGGTCACGGCTCCGAGTGTAAGTGTTTTAAGTCGCGCTACAGTATTTTATAGATTTTTTTTCAATGTATGCTGTTCTGATAAATAAAAGCATATAACCTATGTATTTCATCAAAATAAGAGCATTGCTTTTTAGTAATTTAAATGTTTACCAGAAAATAATATTTTTTAAATACCTATTTATATTTAGGACGATATGAATTTAAAAACTGTTTACAGTACAAAAATCTGGAAATAATAAATTCTCAATATCTACATTCTCAAGACTGACACACCAATTCCCTAGTCCCAAACTAAGCTGATGCTTGTGCTATGGATAGGTGAATGGATAGACATACTGAAATACGTTTATAAACATCCATGACTCGAGTACAAATGCCCATGTTCATCACACGAAACATTTGCCCCTAGCGGGATTCGAACCCGCGACCCTCAGTTTCGTGGCCAGGGTCTCTGACCACTCGACCATCGGGCCAGTCAAGTCAATAAAAAGTGTCGATTACGTTAAGTGAGGTCATTAATTGTGTAAGACGTAATAGTCAAATAAGTCGTAAGTAGAAAGCTGAAAACTCATATGAAAGGCCTATCATTAGTGCTACTTGTGCTCTGACAAGCTCGATGGCGCATTCGGTAGTGACCCTGCCCCATGCGCCAAGAGTTGTGGGTTCGATCCCCACTCAGGACAAACATTCGTGTGATGAATACTTGTGTTTGTTCTGTGTCTGGGTGTTAATATCCAATATTTAAGTATATATTTGTAATACCACTGTTGTTTCTGATATCCGTAACACAAGTGCTTAAGCTACTTACTTCGGAGTCAGATCAATGTATGTGATGTCGTTGAATATTTATTTATTTATTTATTTACTTGTACGTAGTATATTATTACTCTGTGGTGCTACCCACGGCACTAGTCAACTGAAAGTGTACTCATTATATTCACATTATTATCTTTTGCAGATGAGCAAAAACACTAAATGAGATCGGTCGTTATGCATTCGTTATGTAACGGTATTTGTGTCGACTTCTGTCTTGAACATAACATATCTGTGACGTTACTATATATACCTAATATGTTTCATTGGATAATGTTAGTATAAAGTTCAATACCAATTTTATGTAATAGGGATGTTGACTGGTAAGTCAATTGAAGACTTTTTAAAAGCTGTCAAAACGCAATCACTTCATAGATTTTGTATGGGCTTGTCATCACTACGTCACTACGTAAATTGTGAAAAAATACTGGCTAGCTCGTCGCCAACACAGTCACACACCCAAGACCCGATACACCATTAGTCGCCTTTTACGATATCATCTTCCTAGCGTTATGTCCCGTGTTTAGACGGGGTCCGCTTAGACCATGATCCAGGATTTAGCGAGTCTGGTAATTACATTGAAGCGACTGCCGGTCTGACCTTCGTAACCCTAAGATAGGGCAACTAGACAATTTTTGAATCATGGTTACAAATCCAAAGTTGTTTGAATTTGCAGGTTTCATCACGATGTTTTCCCTCACCGTCGAGCTAGTGGTATAAATACGTACATAGATTTGAAAAATCCAGAGGTACGTGCCCGGGTTTGAACCTGCACTCCTCGATTAAAAGGCGCGTGTCCTTACTATTGAGCTACTACTCGCCTTTTACGACATACTAAGCAAGAAACACAATTGACACATTATTTTTAAGTCAAAGACCAACATAGGATAAAAACTATGTATACAAACATACATACATATAAATATATAAATAAATATATATATATATATATATATATATATACGTTTTCATAAACAAACGGCAAAGACGTCGACTAGTGACAGTAGTAGTTTTCACCTGAGCGCGTGGTAGCTTCGTCCGCGCAATAAAACGCTGGCTTTTATCACCGCTGGCCGCATCAGCGGACCGGAATCGGGCGGCTACACTAAAATTTTCTACTTTTAGGGTTCCTTATCAAAAAAACATGTTTGTGTTGTCATTTCAGTGGGTTTGAATGATCATTGGACATCGTGACATTTATATAAAAAAGGCTACAGGTTCCAATTCATTCAGACCGTATGTAAGTAAATATTTTCATATGTTGTTTATGCTCGTAATATCCAAAAGAATTGGCAAAGTCTAAGAGTATAGCTCTTAAAATCACATTTGGCCAAAAATTAAATTGAGATGAGTTAGATGGAAAATTGTAAAAAAGCGGCTAGCTCGTCGCCTATACAATCACACACTCGGTTCCTTGATACTTCATTAGTCGCCTTTTACGACATGCTAGGCAAGGAGCACGCTAAGTACGTATATAAATTGCATTCTTATTCCAAAGTTGACCTTGTGAAGTACCTAATAAACACGAAAATTCTCGTTGTATCAGAACAGAACCTTCGGTGTGCAATCAGTTTCAAACTTGACCTTTTTTTTTGTAGGTGAGTAAAAGTCCTAGTTAAGTATTGCGATTGTACGTTCGTTAGCGCTCTTTGGAACAATTTGTGTCTTCTAGCCATTTCATTTTGTTAAAGGGGACTGTTTATAGATAATGATAGTAAGTACACAATATAATCTTTACTATACTTACCACATCAACAAGACTATCTAATCTATATTATAGACAATGTCGGCGGCAACTTGTGCTCGCCGCAGTACTGTGAATAAATATTGTATTTCTTTTGCCGACTGTTTACAAATTAGCCACAAGTTAATGAAACGTGCATATTTATTTGCAAAGGCTTCATTTTATTGAATATGGTATACGCCTTATACATACAATTTTAATTATAGGTGCAGCGGTATCTCAATGGTAAGGAAACACGCCTCATAACCGAGGGGTGCAGGGTCAAGCCCGAGCACATACCTCTGGATTTATCAAATCTAAGTACGTATTTATACCACTAACTCGG
Organism: Glyphodes perspectalis; assembly: GCA_951394215.1. Taxonomy (NCBI): domain Eukaryota; kingdom Metazoa; phylum Arthropoda; class Insecta; order Lepidoptera; family Crambidae; genus Glyphodes; species Glyphodes perspectalis. Next base: position 3,742,062 of record OX596213.1, on the reverse strand, counting down.
CGGAGAGGGAAAACATCGTGATGAAAACAGGAAATTCAAACAAATTTGGATTTGTAACCTTGATACAAAACTTATCTGGTTCCCCTAACTTAGGGTCAGATCGGCAGTCGTTCAATGTATTTACCAGACTCACTAAATCCTGGATTATGGTCTAAGCGGACCCCGCTAGGCACGGGACATAGCGCTAGGAAGATGATGATGAATTACAGGTGTATCTTTAGGAGGCGTGTAATTTAAAGCTTGTTTTTTTATTATTATTCACAGATCAGGTGAATTTGGAAAAAAAATTGTCAATCAAATAATGTTTTATCGTAATTTTTACATCAAGTTGTCTAATATAGACGTTTTAGTACCATTTTCTTATATTCTCACATTATGGTCCAATGTAAGTAAGCCGTAGAATACTACAAGCAGGGCAGTTATTCAATTAAACCACAATTAATATTATCCCAAAAATATTTTCCAAACTCCGATCCGACATAGTATCCGATTTGTACGATAATTTAATAAAAACTTAGGAATGGTCTCTTCTTCAACAATCGCATTGTATAGGGATGCCAATTTTTTTTTAAAGAAGGTCCACCGATATTTGTTTCGATTAGCATATTACCTATAAAGTATGTTACGAAAATTTTGCATTATAAGAAATTAAAAGATTTTCTTAAAAATAAGTTTTTGTTTTTTTTTTTTTTTCAACTTTTAACACTCGTACCTACATATAAATATACTGTTATCTTATTATTTCTTGGATTGTTTTTGTTTCAAAGATTTACTTTCTAATTAATAATCTACTATTTTAATGAAAAAAAAAGATAATTAAATCGAATCATGAACAAAATAACGAATTTTTCCTTTTTGTTTATTCGATGTAAATATGTTGAATCGTTTCTGCATATAAAAATCGATCATATTATTCGATCTTGGATTGTCCAGTGTCTTCCTCCTAGATAGTCTCTATAACGAAGTTCAAAGTTGCCCAACGTCGTTTTTCCGAAGGAGTAGCGCATAAATCAATGAAAAAGTTTTCGGGTCCCAACGGAAGTTTCGTCCAATTATTGTTTTATTAGGTTATTGAAGGGTTGAAAGAAAAATAAAGGTAAACCTAGTTCTGTTCGTGAAAATAACAGATGAGAATAATTTTGAACAAAATGTGTCGCTGAAAAACATTAATAGGTTTTAAGTGGATGGAAAGGTTCATAATTATTTTATGTTGAACCATTTTTTTTAAGGAAATAAAAAAATATAACTCTAGAAATTATTCTATTCCTTTAAAAATAGTCGATTAAACTTTAAAAAAAATCTATTCAAAACAATGGAATATTTAAATATTCACAGCTCATTATATGAAAAACATTATACAATGCGTCCAACTAATATTGACATATGTTTACCATATAATATTATACGATTCCATAGGAGATTTATACCCCGTTTCACAGCCGTAAACCGAAGCAATCAAATGTTTTATTTGGGCTACGGTTATTTAATTCTCGACGTTTTGCAGCAAATGGTCGCAGTGAAATTAAAACAACTGCAGGTGCAGTTTGTTGGCACAAACCGAGCTTTTGATTTGGATTGCAATTTTATTCAATAAAATCGTTGGAGTGAATATTGAAATCAACTTTTAGTCTGTATTGTTCTTTCTTCTCGTAAGCAATCTCGCTAGCAAAAATTAAAAAATGTTTCAACCTAGTTACGATCTTGCTTGGGTCATCTGATGGTATTTAATTACCGCTGCCCATGGACACCTGCAATACCAGAGCAAAAAATAGGTAATCCGTTGCCGGCCTTTAAGGGGTCAAACCTCCAGTACAGTGGCGGACTAAGTCTGTTTTAAACCTGGGGCAGCAAAGAGCTGTACGAGGCCCCTAGTGGGGACAAGCAGTGTTGCTTGCCCGAAATTGGGTGGGGTTCCACTGTTTGTTATTGGGTGATAGCAGGAACTTTAAAATAATATGAGGCCTCCTAAGACCTGACCTGACCCGGGGTGGGCCGCCCCTTTCGCCCCCCGGTAAGTCCGCCACTGCTCCAGTATTCTCACATACCGTGCAAAATACATAAGTAGTACCTGTGCTGCTATTTCACGCTGACTTCCTTTAAAAGGGTGGTTACTTATTCAGTCGAGCTGGCGCCAGTTTATGTAGCTGCTAATAAAGGACGACGTAGCTCTATTACAGAAAACATCACCAGCATAAATGTGAGTTTTCATTTTAATAAATATGCAAGTCATGTTTTAATAGATTTTTTAAATTAAACATTTCAAATAAAAAAAAAGAGTTCTACGAAATCCCTGGAACAAGTTAATAGATAAACGTGATTTTTAAGGCACGTATAGACATACATACCTACTTACATACATATAAGTACACTATCACACCCTCAATCTTGAACGGTAGGCAGAGTTTAAGGAACGATAGGTAAGCTCCTCAAACCACATTCAGATGAGCCAGGTGGAAGATTGTTAAAAAGTAGAGACAAGTAGCTAGCTCGACGCCTAAATAATCATTTAATTTATTTATTAGGACAGCCAGAGAAAATTACTTTAAATCTTACATAAACATAGTTTTTACAGAAGTGACACATAAAATATTTAAAATTGTATGAAGGCGGCCACATCTTGCTATCATATACCCAGTACACTAATAGTTGCCTTACATGCTTAGTCTGCCAATGAGATCATTTCGTGCGCCGAAGAGTGGAATATCTTTAAGTTGTTGGATTTTGCAAATTTTTTCAAATATATTTTTATCTGTGAGGCGCGAGGCCCTTTGCACCGCGAGGCCGTGGGCGGTGGCCCACACCGCCCACGCCTTACGCCGCCTCTGGTGAAAGCAACATGCGGCTGTTGGTACATTATTTTTGAGTCCCAGACCAACAGGGAACCTCTAAATATAGTATAGTATAGTATACTGGAACTCTATTTATAGTTCCTTTTCAGCCTAATAGTAAGACGCCTGTTATTGGTTAAGAAAGCGTCATTTAAAATTAGTGTAGGTAGAAGCTGTTAAGTGGTATGTGAATTAAACCCGTGTCCATGTGTTCTCTTATAAAATAAAGGCTAGTCTTTTTTTCAGGTAAAAAACTGAAGTCCCGTCCCAAAACAACAAATACTGCAATAACAGGACTCGTTAGTTATTTTAGGGTTATTAATTACTTTTTTGGTTATGTTGCGTTCCATTTCGTTATTTGTCTGCGCTGAATTGGAACAAATTCCCTTGTCAGGCGAGAGATCATATAAGCTTGGTGATTTGTGTCTTTTCGGGGATGTGGCGCATTTTTATTAGTTCGTGTCATGAGTACAGTGTTTTAATTATTTTTTTTACGATGTGATCTGTTCTGCTACCAAAGAACCAGTCGTGAACTATATATATAAATAATAATATATTTTTTAGTTAGTCATGACAACTCTAAACTGATCATTATGGTAATATGGTTTCTGGTGGCCCATATTTATATATAAAGTCAAAATATTCTTTATTTATATAGAATATATAGATATTTATGATTCAAAGAAACACTTATAAATCGTCTAAAACAGATAAAGAAATATAATTCACTGGTTCCGATTGCTGCATCTGCCGAGAAGAGTCCGGCAAAAAACTCGGTAGTTACTCTTTTCAACAACAGTCTTAATCAGTCACAGATAATTAAAACTATTGAGGTTAGCAACTTATTAAACACTCGTAGACCATCGCTTTTTGTTATTGAAGAAGACTTCAAACTTTATAATAACCTTTTGCATGAATTTTTTTTTTAAGTAGGTATAGCTTTAACTGAGACTTATAAGGATGTGCTAACTGTGTTCGTGTCGTAAAAGGCGACATAAGGTGTTTTGTATAAATTGTATATTGAGTTTGTGGTCGTATAGGTTAACGAGCTGGTCACTTAGCATCTTTCTCACGATTTTCAACCTTATTAAATAAACATTTTTATTTTGGCTAAATGTGTTAAGTGCTTGTTCTCTGTGTAACTTTTCGGAAATCGCGGGCGTGGTAGTTGTACTCGTATATGTATGTTTGTGAAAATCTTGCCAGTTGAGTGTATAAGTATAGCCGGGCGTGACGTCATTTTCCGCTAATGCCGTATAATAAAATCTATAGAATCCGAAACCGTTTTCATTTTTTGACAGTTGATAAAAAGTACGTCAATGATTGATTTACAACCCTATTGGCATCAAAACTTATTTTTTTTGGCATTGCCCTTGTTTTGGAATGTTTTGGAATGGGAGAAATGGTGAATTAAACTCAAAGGGAATCGCTTAAACTGATTGTCTGTGATTTGTTTCCGTTGGCGGAGGCCACCGTCATTATCTACATTTGTATCAATTCCATTCAGTGCTCTTGAATAACGCGGTAATGGAAATCTTATCTGCCCGTCAAATCAAATTCGGATACCTTATTTATTGAAGTTTGAAATTTGGCAAAGCTGCTGCCTGATCCGATAGCTTTGTTTACCGTGAGCTCAACATCAACGTTAAGTTAAAAATAGCTATTACAATTTAGGTTCTTTAGATGGTTCAATTAGTAACTAACTAACTTAAATTTCACGCCAATACCTTAGCGGGGTAGGCAGAGAGAACCGAACGCCATATGGCATGATTAGTATTTCTTCTAAAATTTTATCTTGTATAACTCGGAGACATATGTTTCCTTTTTTTGCATGAGACGATACCTTATGTCCTTCACTATAATCTTGATAAGTAACTTATAATTAAACGCCACGAAACGCTTTATCCTTAACAGGGTAGGCTGATACCTTTTATATAGAATAGAATATTTTGAAATTCGAAAAACTATAGTCACATGTCCCCTTTTCACAGTTTTCTATCCAACACAGCTCAATTTTATTTTTGACTAAAAGAAGTGCTTACTGGTCTGGACGTGTAGAAATGGTAGGCAGAATCTTGGACACTGCCATCATATACATGCATACATAACATCACGCCCAAAATCATAAGCTATTATTATAGTTACTCATACATCATCCTTTTTTTTTCTTTTTAAGCGAGGAATGCTTTTGCGCACCTTTACGCCGGCCGGGGAACGGGGCGTGGTGTGTGGGACGCCCTGTAAAGAAATACAGGGACGGAAATACCCACTATACCCCGCGGCGCTCCTATAGCTCGAGTGGTGGGAACCGGGGGAATCGTTATATGTCCAGTACTCATACATCATCCTGCACGCAAAAATATTTTTTTAATGCTCAATTGAAAACAAAACATCCTTTGTTTTTTAAATAGTATTTATGTTCAGATTCAACATTCAGCGTATTAAAAAACGTGACTTTTGAAAACATCAACAAAATCACCATGAATCCTTTCTGCTTTAATAAATGCGCCGAATATTATAAATGCGACAGTGAGTTTTTTTTGTTTGTCTTTCCATAATATCCCGTTGCAATGGAGTCAAGGATAATGTTTACTTTTTCTGAAGAAATAATTGGGAATGGTTTGAAGTCGATAGGGTAGAATTGCAACATAAAGAGTTCTTCCGAGAAAAGCATTTAATTTCCACAGAAAATCGAAAAAACCTTTTGACCGCGGACCCGAGGGTATCAGCTAGTTCAGAATTTACTTACCTTTATTCAACTCGCATATCAAAAAGCGATTATGCGGTTTATCCGAGCTCCCGGGAATACCTCGACCGGGAACGAACCGCCGTCACATGAATGTTTTATTACTCCACTCCACTTCCCTTATTAGAGGTTGCTGTGTTGTGACTGTTTTGAATAAATCAGTCCATCGTCGGATGTCAAGGAAGTGATAGCCGGTGGAAGCAAGATTAGCGCTGTAAGCGTAGACATCTCCTGCCTCGTACAACTCTACTGATTAGATCTTGAATTCTGTAATGTTGCGACAAGTTTTCCTTGGAGGTAGGACTAAAACAAGTTGTCTTATTATACCTAAACAAGTTTGATTTTTACAAAGATCGCCCTAGAGTAAATATACCTATTTATACTTATGGCATTGGAAGCATTAAGATTTTGCACAGTAAATAGGTATTGTGTTCGCAAAATAAATAATTTTACGAGTCTAATAACTAAAACATTCTTGTTTTTAGTGGTTTAAATAATCTGTGTATGGACGGACGGTAACATAGGCGTAAGATTAAATGGGTGAAGACTCGGAAGTTGGAATGGTCACTTGTTGGTTGTTTAATTATGTACATTATGCTAACTACCTGGCAAACTCCCATAGGAGCATATAAAGGCACATGTATACAGGACGCTCAAGGTTTATCCAAAATACTGTTGGCCGTTGATCGTTAAGGACCGATGCAACTACTGCATCGTTAGATACAGCGCGTTAAAGTACCGCGTGACGTCACTAAGTGTGTAAAATTTTACCGTCCAAGTGAGGTAAAGCGCTAAAAGTCAGATATTTGAAGCGCTGTATCTTTGAAATTTTTTGAGTCTCAGAAAAAGCAAACAATATGTATTCAAAAATTTTTGATAATCTAACTTACGGACTAAAAATTTTTTTGAGAATAATACCCTATTTTAGTTAAGCTTAAAAGGCTTATATCTACTGAAGCATTTATTTCCGCCTTCGTTTGTCATAAAGCCGTACCCCAGATATGCAGTGCCGAGGCGTAGGGGACATGTTCACATCGAATTCCGATGGACGGTGCATGCAAGCGTCAGATTTCAACGATGTGTTGGAGCCTATAGAAATTGGAAGTAGAGGTATCCCATTTGTCAAGATTTCGGCAACGCAAATTCTGTGTCGCGCTTATGTTCGGAATATTCAGGCATCGATTTTCAAGTCTAAAACAAGGACGGGTTTAGACGAATTTGTGTACTACGTATGAGAAATAAGGTCCAGTTTGATTTAATCTAATTGTGATATTCTTTATTTTCTCGTGGTCAATATTTTTACTTAATTTAAAAAGGGATTCCAATTATCCGAATGAAATGAAAGACTAGCATAAAAATGTATATTCATTATTTTAGTATTGTAATACATTGAGCATATTTATGGTGGTAGGTAATGTAATTTTGTTTTTCTGAGAATTTGTCAGAAATACGTTGCATGGACTGCGGTCTGATTGGTTCATTTAGCTTGTCCGATTTATGCCACAATGCTGGTTGGTCGAGATTTTATTTTCGATTGGTCGTCATTTAACATTTTATCATTGACAAATGACTGACGTGTTTCTTAATTGGCTTTCTGAATTGCCCATACTAATATCTGGACATGAATATTATTGAGAAATGGAAGATTTTGAAATCCCTTTTTAATTTTTTGTCTTCATTTTTGTATGTCAGCTGAATAATTTAATTCATTGACTTTCCCAGAGTAGGTACTATAAGCTTCCCCGACTTTTCGTGAGTTCAGTGTAGTACGTAAGTAGGTACTTTAATAGAAAACCTCATTAAACCCAGCTAAGTCCCGTTATTTCAAGTCTTACGTTGCATGTGGAGCATAAGTTTGTTAATTTAATCCAGCTCTCAAGCGCAAAAGGCTAAAATATCAAAACTAGTGGATGTTCAGCAGTAGAGAATTTCGCAAGTTCCTCAGCATCAAACTTAGCCACGACGTAGCCATGATACAGTGCTATGTGTCAGAAGTAAACTACAGGGAACAATGTTAACATGTGGTGCAATGTAAAATATGTGAACATTTAATGCAGTTTAATACCATTATTAATGGGTGGATGATTAAAGATAAACAGATTATAAAGGCAACAAACTTACAGATACGTTAAAGGAAACAAATGCTGAACAGCCCTGTGAGAGTAAATAAGAGTAAGTTAGAAACTACTCTCATCATCTCATGCTGTACACACGGGTAGAATGATTCAACGGGTGAAGCGGTGGTAGCTCAATGGTAAGGACACGCGCCTCTTAACATTCAATGAAGGAATTACCACTCTTATTAAGTCTGTGATTTGGAACAACAAGTCTGGGTCTATTTCTAGTATTAAAAGAATGAGTATCTGATTTTTTGGGAATATCTTCATGTTCTCGTAAACAATCATGATACAATCTAAAATATATTGTGACGTTAGTGTCTGTGACGAATTTGCAGGACGATGTTTTCCTTCACCGTCGAGCTAGTGGTATAAATACAAACATAGATTTGAAAATTCTGGAGGTACGTGCCCGGGTTTGAACCCGCACTCCTCGGTTAAGAGTCGCGTGTCCTTACCATTGAGTTACCACCGCTTGCTTGAACATTCCATTGAAAGAGAAGAAACCCCACTTTACACCCTTACCTTACTGTTGACAATAACAAACCCACTTCCTAGGGGTAGCGGCGAAACCACAGGTCAAACCTACCCAACATATTAAATTTACAAATATTTCAGTCGCCAGCGGTTACAACCGATATCGGTTGTGTTATTAAACCGAACCCAATTTAGCTCGCTCGTAGTAAACCCCTATGGCTCATTCGTCGATATTAATTTCACTTCGATTTATTGTTCGATCCCAATTCACTCGAATGGCGTTGTGTAAAACACTAGTTCGTATTACAATCGCCGGCGATTCGGTCCGAAACGTGAAGGTTGTTAATTAACTGGTTCTATAAAAAAAACTCGATTAAACTACGGATTTTGGCTGTATGTAGTCAATTAATTTGTTGTTTGAAGTTTATTAATTGTTGATGGCCTCTTTAGGTATTTTCATATAATACGATATATGTAATAGGCCTCAAGGGAGTATTTTGTTTTATCGGAATTGTAAAAAAAAATTACATTAAAAAATACTTACGATTTTATTCACCGCTTAATTAATTCAATACGACCAACCAGACACCACTTTGAATAGTCGGAATTGTGTTTTGATTGGTATTAATAAACTTTATTTAAGACTAGCTGTACCCGCGGTTTCACTCGCGTTTATGGATAATGTTATAAAGCCTATATATAGAGCCTTCCTCGATAAATGGTCTATCTAATACTGAAATATTTTTCCAAATCGGACCACTAGTTCCAGAGATTAGTGCGTTCAAGCAAACAAACAAACACTTCAGCTTTATAATATTAGTATAGAATAGATTATTTTAGCCAGTTTCAACTTATATATTGATTGGTATTTATGGTAAAACAAGGGTGCTTATTTATATCCAACTTTTCCTCCTATAGAAGGTTAAAGATTCCGCTGGGTCAAGCCATAGCGACCAAAAGACTCAACACTCATATTGTTCAGGCAGCAATGCGCTTGGCACTTTATATGTAGATAGATACGTTCCTATAGGCTAATTTCTTCCTTACAGTACTTTGAAACATAAGGCAAAATCACTTTCATCATCTTCCTAGCGTTATGTCCCGTGCTTAAACGGGGTCCGCTTAGACCATGATCCAGGATTTAGCGAGTCTGGTAATTACATTGAAGCAACTGCCAATCTGACTTTCGTAACCCTAAGATAGAGGAACCAGACAATTTTTGAATCATGGTTACAAATCCACAGTTGTTTAAATTTTCAGGTTTCATCACGATGTTTTCCCTCACCGTCGAGCTAGTGGTATAAATACGTATATAGATTTGAAAAATTCAGAGGGTACGTGCCCGAGTTGAAACCCGCACTCCTCGGTTAAAAGGCGCGTATCCTTACCATTGAGCTACCACCGCAAAATCACTTTCAAATATTAATTAATTAAAACAAATGCACCAAATCAGATCGCAAAAGCTTTTCATTGAAGTACCTTTTATAAATCCGCTTACCATTGACAACATTTACCATTATAAATATATGGCAGTCACATTATTAAAGCCTTGCTGACTTACTCGATTGCATTGCAATATTTGATTTATTATTTAATTCCACAAGCGTAACCCATTTATAGCACAAAGGTAGATTGAAAATTGTACGGTGAAATTGTATTGCGTAGTCTACCTGATTATGTTCTAATCAGGGGTAATAAAATAAGAATTGCATTAGTGTCGTGGCTGACGGCAAATTGTGCAGTGAGGCCGGATTAGCATAGTGCAGCGTGCCACAGCGAACTCTTAATGAGGTTATCTTCGTTGTCGGTAAAGGCTGACCTGACAGGGGATTTGTCATGTCTAGACATTTTAGTTGTTTAGAGGTGCGAAAGAGGCCAAGATTAGTTAACCTTTAGGGTTTCAAAGTAGATGACGTCATAATCGCCTACTTCTGGTTCTCGTGCATAAGAACTTCATAAAATAAACAGTTATTATACTATGTTCATTTGTCCCATGTTGGTCGGGGATTAAAAAAGAATGTACCAACTGTACCTCTTGCCTAGCATGTTGTAAAGGCGACTAATGGTATATCGGGTTTTGGGTATGTGATTGTGTAGGCGACGGGCTAGCCACTTGTCACTACTTTTTCACAATTTTCCATCTAACCCAGCCCAGTTTTGTTTATGGCTGGATGTGGTTAAAAGGGGCCTGCTGCCCTTTTGACTCTGCCTACCCCTTCGGGGATTATGGGCGTGATGTTATGTGTGTGTGTGTGTGTATATAATACTATGATACTGATAAAAGATTTATAATTTCTATTAAGGACCTTTTTTCTCACCAATGTGACTAGTATTGTCACTAGTATCGTCTGTCAGCAGTGCAATCGCGAATGCACAATGTTTAATAGGCAAGATATTTGTTTTTGATTGCTTTATTATTTTATTTGCTTCGTTTATCTTGGTATGGGCATGTGATGAGAAGAGAGGAAGGACATGTGACGAAGAGAGTGATGAGTATAAATATTAGTGGATGGAGAGGAAGAGGAAGGCCAAATAAGAGATGGATGGATTGTGTGAAAGATGATATGAGTAAAATGGAAGTGGATAGCTTGATGACGGCTGACCGGGACGTATGGAAGAAGAAGACATGCTGCGCCGACCCCAGATGAACTGGGAGAAGGGCAAGAGGATGATGATTATTTTATTTGCTTTATTGATATTATAATACAATATTTAACGTTGCCGCTTACCAGTGCTGCCTCTAGCTGATTTTTCAAAAACCTTCAGAGGGTACATGCTAATTAAAAGATAATATAGGTAGTGTGTTAAAATATGTAAAAATGTACTTAATTGAAAAATTAAACATAATATGACAGGGTAATGTGTTGCGAATATTGCTTATTATTATTTTTTAAATAATAAAATCGATTATATCTAATTAATTTTAGCGTTCCGTATTACGTTATATATATATATATATATATATATATATATATATAACGTATTACGATATCTACGATTAATTTATGAAACACTTTAAATAAATGTTTTTGCCTTATCTTGCTCTATTTCCCATTTTCTAGTATAATATGGCAAATGTTACGCGTAATATAATATCTGAAATCCAGGTGTGTATATTTAATTCTTTTTCCGGTAGGCACCATTTCGAACCATCTTCTTTGAAAGCTAACTTCAATCTACACGGCATTTCATTGAATACATCATATATCTATAGTAATATTATACTTATAATATTATTATATTAAAGCTAAGGAGTTTGTTTGTTTGCTTTACGCGTTAATCTCAGGAACTACTGGTTCGAATTGAAAAATTATTTTCATCGAAGAAGGCTATATAAGTAATATAAGTTAAATATAAACGCGCGTGAAACCACGGCAGCTAGTAGTAGAAATTCTATCGATTAAATCATTAACTAGTACGTTAATTACCGAACAATATTGTTGCTATAATAATTCGCTATACAATTACAAAGCTATTCTAGAGCTAGTTTCGATTGGCATAATGCTATGCTCTCTCTGTAATGAGGTTAGTCGCTAACGTAATAGGTCCCCAGATTGAGTCTCTAATGTTGTATGCATGATGGGAACACCTACAAACAACTAATTGCTATAAACGTCCTGTGGGAAAAGCAGATTACATATGATTTGGCTTCTAAATTGATAATAACGTTTTTTTGAAAGTCAAAGTCAAAGTCAAAATATTCTTTATTTATATAGGTTTCAAGGAAACACTTATAAATCGTCAAATGCAGGTAAAGCCACAGCTATATGATTCTACCACCGGTTTGGAATGTTGTATCTACCGAGAAGAATCCGGCAAGAAACTCGGTAGTTACTCTTTTCACTTGTAAAGCTAAACTTGATATTCGAAAAACACGTACCTACAGTTTAAGACGTTTTTATTATATTACTAGCTGTGCCAGCGGTGTCACCCGCGTTTATGGTTAATATTATAAGGACTATTTCCGTCATACATGATTTATATGTAACATTAACCATTAAGGCTGCACACGCGACGGAAGCTTAAAAAATGGAGTAACTTCTCCCGTTTTCCCAACATTTCCCTTCACTACTCTGCTCCTATTGATTGTAGCGTGATGAAAAGTATCCTATAACCTGCCCAGGAGTATGAAAAATAATTGTTCCAAGTTTCGTTAAAATCCGTCGAGTAGTTTTTGTTTCTATAAGGAACATACAGACAGACAGACAGACAGACAGACAGAAAGACAGACAAAAATTTTACTGATTGCATTTTTGGCATCAGTATCGATCACTAATCACCCCCTGATAGTTATTTTGAAAATATATTTCATGTACAGAATTGACCTCTCTACAAAATTATTATAAGTATAGATTAACAAAGATACTGGCTGTGTCTTACACAGGTATATAGTTATAATATAAAATTCCATTTTCAGAAATTATACTCAAATATTTTATAAAAAAAACCTTATCTTATCTAAAAAAATAATGAATGATTTGTCGTATTTGGAAATGGAATCTGTATTTAATTTTTATTTGAATTTCGAGCACAACAATTGACGCAGTGGACGGTAAAAAATATTTGAGGGGTAAAATTGGATTATAAGCAGCAATTTGCGATTAATATTCGTTCGTAATAATATATCCTCCTAACCTATTACCCTATCGGTGGCATATCTCAACAAGGATTAGCGGCCTACACAGGAGATTATAATGCACAACTGTCCACAAACACAAACACAGGTGCACTCTCTGTACAGACGGCAATCCGACATGACCGGAGAGGGGCAGGCGCATAAACGGCTTAACGTGCTTTCCGAGGCTCGGGGGTGGAAACCGCCAACTTCCTCACTCCTGACTGGTGCTGTTTCAATTACAAAATTGCGACCCCCAGCTACAAAATTTTAGCTCGATAGAGGATTATAAATAAATATCAGACTACATCACATACATTGATCTGACTTCGAGGTAAGTAGCCCAAGCACTGTTGTGTGTGTTTTTTTTATATATAAGAGGAGGCAAACGAGCATAACGGTCACATGGTAGTGAGTGATAGTAAGTGAACACCTTAGCTCATGGACACCAGCAATACTAGAGGAATCGCAAGTGCGTTGCAGGTCTTGAGGTAATTTGTAGGCTCTTTTATTGAGAAAATAACTGTGAATAAATAACTGAATAAATACAGACACACATAAATATCATCACGTCCCCATTCCTTAAAGGGCTAGGCGACTCCTTGAGTTGGGTTAGATGTAAAATTGTGAATAAGTAGTGACATGTGGCTAGCTTGTCGCTTGAATAGTCATAAACTTAACACCCAATACATGATTAGTTGCCTTCTGCAACAGTGTTGCAGAAGTCCTCCTAACCGATACCGGTCACGGCGGCCAATCTCAACGAGGATTAGCCAACTTTATAGCCAATTTTTTGGCCCGACCCGGGAATTGAACCCGGGACCGCTTGGTCCTTAGGCGGCACATGCTACCACTAGACCAACGAGGCAGTCAAACAAGTACCTTGTCTACAACAGTAGGCAAGGAACATGGTTTATTATTTTTTTAGCCTAACATGAGAAAAAAAATTCTATATCGTAAAATATATAACCGGGGTGGCGATTTATAAAATAGTGAAAGAAACAAGATTGTCTACTTCCCACTTTCCCCGATCGCCGACCGCGTCCCGAAGCAAGGCGCGGGTCGCCGAGGGATCCCGTGGGTACTCTGAACCGCATCGAATTTAATCGAACGCAATAGAGAGAATACCAAATTGACCTTTGCGGGATTCCGAGGAAGAAAGGGAAGCTGATATGGAACTAGTTTGGGGCACTGGGTACACTGTGGTGCTAAATTTAACGGGAAATATTGGGAGTGAGGCGAACTTCGCTGACGACGGTCTTTTGTTGACGTTTAGAATAGACAGTTGTATAATTCTCTTCGTTGCATTATTCTGCTTTTACGAGTACTGTAGTTAAAGTTCTTTGTTTGTAGTTACCGTTTTTTTTTTTAAGAATTTCGAAAATTTTCTGAACTTAGCCTGAATTAAATATTATGGCTTAGATTAATATAAAAGGTTACTTTTATCCCACTGTTGTGAATTTCCTTGTTGGGGTTAAAAGGTATAGAAATTTTGTATAAGAATAGCATAATGGTACATAACGAAAGAAATATCCTTCGTAAATTTACTTTATTGGACATTATGTACTTAAAATATTCTTATTAAAGGTATGCCAAATAAGCACGTGTTTTAAATACAAGACGGCGAGTCCAGCCAAGTTCGAAAAAAAACGATTGTACTATTTATTTCTACACGAACCCCTGTCAGACATATCTTCAAGGGCAATAAAATAGACAGATTTTCATGGTATAATAGTCCAGTCACATAAGTAGAAAAATAGGGTCAACCTCGGAATAACTGACTAACTAAACTTCACGCCATTAACCGCGAAATTAGAGGTAAAAAGCTGAAAACTTGTACAGACCTTTATTAGCTCGATCGACTTGACTTTAAAACTCAAAACACACTTACTGTCTTTAGAGAAGTTCGCCTATTTAAACACACGTGTTTGCTAGTTCTATATGTAAGTAGATGCTAAGTCTGACTGGTTTAAATAAGAATTATAAAAGATGAATGCAATTTAAAACCCTAAGAAGCCATTAAAAATCTAAATAATTATTATACATTTAAAAATAAAGTGATTTCTCTCAAGAAAGCTTTTACTAAGGCTGCATAATGCACATTTTACCAAGATGGAGATTCTAATTAGAAATTATTTCTCCCCCACAAAACCTCATGTTTTAATTTAAAATGAGCTCTTTCTGGCTTCAGTATTATGTTAAAATAATATTAAATTCTGCCCACATTGCTTCACATTAAACACGTGCAATATCACTCTCTTGGTAATTGGTTTATATCAAAACTGAAATGAGTTTCTGTAGTATCTAGCATTGTTTTGCGAATTGTTTGTTTATGCCAAGCGCATAAATAAAATGATATTTGTTTAGGGCAGTGAATGTTATAGACTAGGCTAGTGATGTGCCAACTCGGATAAAACATTACTCGAGATAATTCGAGTTAAAATTCAAGAAACTCGAGTCGAATTCAAGTTGCCTAACTTGAGTTAGCTAGATAAAACTGAGTTTTTTTAAAATAACGGGTTACAATAACCTTATCAAATATACAGAGAATCAAATCACTGATTCCTTCAATTTCTATACAGTAAGAGTTCAGTTAGTCAGTTAGGTAGAGTAAAAGTAAAAAAGATAAATAAGTAGGAGTCATGTATTTTAGATTGTAACCTTCGTAACATAAAGTACCTAAGTGTTTATATTTATTGATTGACAACAAAACAAGTAATGTCTTCACAAAATAAAATCAGTCAAACTTTGACCTGATATCGGTACATATATATTTAATTACCTTACTTAAGCTAATTGTTTTATTATTAACAATTAATATTCTTAAAAACTAATGTATCACAAGTATTATTTTGGCAGTAGTTTAATAATATTTTTTTTCTTTCTATGTACCCAAAATTCGAGGCACAAATTTGAATTTAAGTAATCAATTCAAGGATGGACCGCTCACTCATAACATATTTATTTAATAACTAGCTGTGCCAGCGGTGTCACCCGCGTTTATGGTTAATATTATAAAGACTATTTCCGTCATACATGATTTCTATGTAACTTTAACCATTAAGGCTGCACACGCGACGGAAGCTTAAAAAATGGAGTAACTTCTCCCGTTTTCCCAACATTTCCCTTCACTACTCTGCTCCTATTGATTGTAGCGTGATGAAAAGTATACTATAACCTGCCCAGGAGTATGAAGAATAATTGTACCAAGTTTCGTTAAAATCCGTCGAGTAGTTTTTGTTTCTATAAGGAACATACAGACAGACAGACAGACAAAAATTTTACTGATTGCATTTTTGGCATCAGTATCGATCACTAATCACCCCCTGATAGTTATTTTGAAAATATATTTCATGTAAAGAATTGACCTCTCTACAGATTTATTATAAGTATAGATTAGGTTTGTTATTATGAAGGGCACAAGCTTGACAGTATATTTATCTATACTTACTTACTTACTTACTTATATTATAAAGCTAATGAGTTTGTTTATCTGTTTGTTTGTTTGATCGCGTTAATATCAGGAACAAGTAGTCCGATTTGAAAAATTATTTCAGTGTTAGCCCATTTATCGAGGAAGGCTCGTTAAATGAGATATAACATCAACCACAAACGCGGGAGAAACCGCGGTCACAGCTAGTTTTGACTAAAACTGATTTTATTATATATAATATATATATATATAAAGCTTAAATTATATAATATATATAGGTATATAGTTATAGCTCTTTAGTCTCTGTGTATACTAATTTGGAGAATGTGAACATGGTAGGGTTTTGTATTTAATATTTTATATAACTACATACATATGTAGGTATATAAAATATTAAATACAAAACCCATTCTACGTTAAACCTCATTCACAAAGGGGTGAAGCCTGATTTTCATCAAAACTCCTAAGTACAGGAACCAAAGACATTTTCCATATCCAAAAACTCCCGTACCTATATACTATATAAGTAAGTAAAACCGACCTTCCAAACCTTCGCTAAAATAAGTCCAACCGCAAACTTATATTAACACTTAAACGCGAGTTTTAATTCACCACAACAATGGAATTCCGTGAGAGGCAAAGCGGGTACATTTTGAATTCCACACATTTTGCAAAACAAAGTAGACTTTGTAGTCTAGGAGGGCGTGGTGAATGTGTTTTTAAAATACAGAAAAAAAGTTTAAGGAACATGCTACTGAATAAATAGGCTATTTTGAATTGGGAATATTTGCTGTGAGAATTTACAACTTTAGTCTAACCTATTATGTGATTTGTACTTAAAGTTGACTAGTAAATTTAGGTAAACCAATATTTTACACATTTAACCTACATTTTTTTTTTGGAGAGGTGGAATGAGATGTTTCGACTTAATATTTGTACATGCTAGTATATTTAAACATTTTGGAAAATTTTCAGCTTCATTATTCTAAGTTCCTGAACCTGAATTTTAACCTACAAATTTATTAAATCTAAATAGCCGACTTCATAATAGATATTCAATAGCTAGCATTCATTATATTTGTCCCGGTAATTTCTATAACTACTGTAATAACCTATTTATTTTTCTTTATCTATTTTAGAACTTAACACTAAGATGATCTATTAGTACTTAATGTTAGTGCCCAATTTTTCTCGTAACCTCCTATACTATAACAAAAGTAACCGCTCAGTACGTTGGCGTAATTACGAAAGTAAAGAAGACATGAAATAACCGAATTACATAAGTACATACAGAACCTGCTAACATCATTCCAGTTAGAAAATTAATTTGTTGAAGTTTCTTAACAAAGTTTGAGTTTGCTATTGTAAGTTTTGTTGGGGTAATGGAAATATTAATTATGAATTTAACACGGAACGTAGCTGTTTACTTGAGTTTTGAGCGAGTGGAGCGTCTTCTGATTTTTTCACGGTTGTAAAAGTATGCTAATAATTCTAATATAACTAACTAACTAACTAAACTTCACGCCACTCCCCTAGCGGGGTAGGCAGAGAGAACCGAACGCCATATGGCACGATCCTTAAACACCTCACTCGCCTCTTTAACAATTCTGATATACCTATGCTAATATTATAATTTTTCCTGTAACCATTGTTATTGTAAGATTGGAATTGTCTTTCTTTGCGGTTTATTATATTTCATACGTGTAAAGTAGAAAATCACATTATTTTCTCGTTGCATTGGTAATGAGTACCTACTAAAGCTTTATAGCTAGCTCTTAAAAGAAAATTTTTACTATAAAGTTAGTAATAGGCAAGAATCTGGCTTTTAAGAATATGATTACCTATCTTTTTGCACAAATGTTTTAAGACCAAATCACACACCTGAAGTTCCAAACGCATTCCTAGTAGTAATCAAATAATTTATCATAAAATGTGTCTCACATATCGTAATTTATTATATAGTACATATGTAAAGCGAGAGGAATGTTTATGGCCCGTCATCACCCACGACCCGTCGCCCGTCGCGTAGACGGCGCCGGAGCGATCGCTCCAGGCGTGTTCCGCCATACAGGAAATATTGCCCATGAATTGCAATCTTGGTGCCGTCAAAGCGAACGTGGATATATTTATTTTGAGCTTGATATCAACAAAGTAGACTTAGATACATTTATAGTGTCATCGTCCTTCTAGCGTTATGTCTCTAGGTCCGCTTAGATCACGCTTAGATAAATTAGGCATGGTGTAATATTGCAAAAAAAAATGGTTTCACGAATTGGGATTTTTGCAACATTACATTAAAGCCATGGCTCATTTGACCTTAGTAACCCTAAGATAGAGGAACCAGAAAATTTGGATTATGGACCATTTATATTATTTAAACTTGTTTTTCCTTATACAATAGGTTAGAGTATGGAATAAGCTCCTTGTCGAGCAATAGGAGCTATAGCATGAAATTCGTCAAAAGGTCTGCAATGCATAACACCTCTGTTGTTGCAAAAATCTGTAGGCTGCGGTACGGTACGTGAAAAAAAAATGAAACTAAAGGCATACAAGCATATGCTTGTTTATCGCTTTTGATTATAAAAATGTAAATATAAATATCGATTAAAGCGTGGGTAACGATTCAAATGCAAGCCGTGTATGTTATTACAACAAATAGGCATACAGAGAACACGGGTATAGGGCGAGTGGGAGGTTTATGGGCGACACCCACGTCCATAGCTGTCTGATACACGCTACGAGCGACCGGTCCAGGCGTGTTCTACAAAGCGACTACCTTCCGGAACATATTGCCAGTAAATTTGAATACGACAATCGTCGGAACATATTTAAATATGAACAAAGATTGTGTCTTACTAGGTTTTGTTCGTGTGATGAAATTACCTAATGAAAATTCTATAGATTGTTATAGTGTGTCCCGCGGATTCTATATTCTTTTTTGGGATGTAAGTGTCCTTTATTACGTTCAAGCTTTTGGCGTATCATCATTATAATCGGTTAATTGGTTTAGGAGTAAAATGCAACAGTCACTTCGTCAGTCATCCACATTTATATATTACTAGCGACCCGCCCCAGCTTCGCACGGTGAGCATAAAACAATATGAAATTATACCTTAATATAAACCTTCCTCTTGAATCACTCTATCTATTGATGAAACCGCATCAATATCCTTTGCGTAGTTCAAAAGATCTGCGAACAGACAGATGCAGCGACATTATTTTATATGTAAAGATAAGTATAACTAGATTCAGCGAAGGTTTATAGGCGATATAGACATAATGACCGACAAACATAACATCACGCCCATAATCCCCGAAGGGGTAGGCAGAGTTATAGGGGCAGCAGGCTTTAACCATATTCAGCCAAGGCGATATGTAGCGCTCAATCTACGAGAATCCGACCCTGGCATGTTTTACAGAGAAGCGACCTTCCGAGACATATTGCCTGTAAATTATGATCTCGCCCTCGGTAAATATTAAATAAATCATAACCGCAATTTAGGCCATTTAAAACATGTTACATTATCTAAAAACTTGGAGTTGGAGCTTTGTTTTAGCGATTATCACGCCAGGCGTGTTTTTCAACTTTTAAATTTGATTGCTTGTTTTATATTTTATATTCTTCTAACATAACATAATCTAATATGGGAATATTCATAATGTCTTCTTTTTTGATAACCTACAAAAGAGCTATTCAATAACGCATTTGATGGACACAAACCAAACAATTTATTCATGTCTTCTTTATTTAGATAAAGATTTTTAATTAGCTAGTAGAGAATTTCTCAGCCAAAAAATATAAATTCACTATCACAATGGGTTCACGGTTCGGAACTTTGCTTGTGGAATGCGAATATATTTATTATGAATAGGGTGAATGAAGCGTGCAAGCCGTTATGGGGTACGTCATTATCCATGATATTTTCATAGCTGTCATACACACTCGGCGACGAGCCTTGCATGTTTTACGATATGAAATGTGACGATGTGTACGCGTATTATATTTTATAAGCAGTAATGGAAACGTTGTAATTGAGATTTCATCGTCTATATGTACTTAACTTTGTTAAGCATAAGGCTTAATTATCGAACTTAACTACCACTTCTTAGGTACCTTACTTACATACATACATATCATCACGTCCGTAATCCCCGAAGAGGTAGGCAGAGTCAAATGGACAGGGTCAGCCCTCTTAACCACATACAGCCTAAAATATAACTGGGTTGGGTTGGATGGAAAATTGTGAAAAAGTAGTGACAAGTGGCTAGCTGGTCGCCTACACAATTCCACACTCAAAACCCGATATACCATTAGTCGTCTTTTACGATATGCTAGGCAAAGAACATAGTTGGCACATTATTTTCAAGTTTCGGATCAACATGGGACCTTAATTACCTAAATAAATAAGGTGATTAAAAAAAACAGCTTTTTTTAAAAACTCCGCCGATAATAATATATGGCTTTCTTATATAAGTGTCCAAAATGTTTAAAAATAAACAAGTATTCTTAAACTTTTTGGTCACTAATCTAAGAAAGCCATATCTGTTTTTGGAATCTACTTTTTACGCGAATTCCAGGCAAAAAAAAAGATGTTTCTAAAATCATTTAAATCTCAGTCATTATTTAAGTAATAATTACACATACTTATCGAGTTTCTAAAGCGTAAGCTTTCTCATGTATTCGCTTCTGCTTACAATAGCACTTCCATGGGAGTACTCGTGTGAATCACTCCAACACACTCGGCCGCGCCTCGTGTATCGGATCACGCTAGTACTTACGCGAACGAGTTATTAGCCATCAGCTCATGAACATACATACATAAATACTGGTCACACGTCATTCGCTTTCGACATGTATTAAACTATATTCTCTATAAGTAGGTAGTTATTAGTGTGTTGAAGAGGCGAGTGAGTTCTCTCTGCCGTCCCCGCTAGGGAAGTGGCGTGAAGTTTAGTTAGTTAGATTTCTAGCGTAACGTCGCATGCTTAGTCTGGGTCCGCTCAATCCAAAGTCCAGAATTTAACAAATAGATATTGGCACTTTCTTCCAATGAGTGCCAATCTGCAACGACACAACAACTGGGGACCCAGACAATATGGTTCATAGTTACACATCCATAGTTGTTTCAATTTGGTTCATCACGATGTTTTTACCACCGCCGAGCTATTTATCGGTAGCTACATAAACTAGGGAGGTATCACCCTCTTACAGAAAATCAGTGTAAAATAGCAGCACTTGGTTGCTTTATCTCATACGGTGAGTAAGAAAGCTGCAGGCCCAGCCCCCCTAAGCCGGCAAGGCAAGGAAGCTAGTGAAATCCTTATTCCACTAGCTTTCTTGCTTTGCCGGCCATTTTGTATCAGGTGTCATTGTGTTTTTAAACGCCAAGGGATTTAAAGAAATACTTTTGAACTTGCCGAGACATCTTGCTTTGGAACCCATATATCTTGAATCCTGTCATGCCTTAGATATATTATAGTAGGAAAAATGTTAAAACCCTCCATATGCGCATTGGCAGAAATAAACCTCATAAAGTGGTTTGGTTGGCGCTAACCAAAAAAAAAGACTGGGACCCTGGGTAGGTCTTCCTCTTTTACATACATACATACATAACATCACGCCCATAATCCCCGAAGGGGTAGGCAGAGTCAAAGAGACAGCATGCCCCTTCAACCACACTCAACCAAAAACAAAGCCGGGCTGGGCCAGATGGAAAATTGTAAAACAGCAGCGTTAACGCGTGACCAACTAAGTATAATGGTTACAATATTGATTTTATATTTTAAGCCTTCGTTATTCGACGCTTAAACAATGCCCCATTTAATCCTCCACTCGCATTGAAAAGTCAAATTCCATAAACAACTAAAGTTTGGAACTGTGGAACAAAGTTACTGTTTGACAATCGGATAGATGGGATGCGCGTTAAAAAAGGCTGAATACACCTGAGAATAGCCACGCTTCAATCTGATATTTGTATCAATACGAGCTATTGTTGTTTATTTTAGAAATATGTTGTTGGACCATATGAATAGGAATATTCTGTATTGTGTGTTGGAATTTGTAGAAATTGGCGTAGAAGATAAAAGCATACTCGTATATTTTTCCTGGATAAATGTTTTTATTTTTATTTTATTTTATTCCGTTTCGGAGAAGCGAATTTCATTTTATGTCATTAAATGTAATTAACAGACCCGATATATCCTGAATTATAGTTAAAGCTGTCCCCGCCTAAGCAAGGAACATATCGTTAAGAGATGATGATAACAAGTTAAGAAATAAAAAGGAAAATAATATCATGGTTTTCATTTTCAACCATCTCATATCGCAGCGTTACAATGTAATGCCAGTTTAATCAACGCAATACGTCAATCAGATCGGCTTAATAATAGACCAATTAACTTCAAACAGGTGACGGACAGGATATTGGCAGCTGTCAGTCACCAGCTACTTGGTTGAAATAATCACGTGAACATTATGAACAGTAAGCATGCTGCAGATTTCCCGATTATTGATTTTTGGTCGAGAGTTTTACATACTTTGCCAATTTAAGTAAATTTCTGAATTAAAAATGTTTTAATAACAGTTCCTCATATTTTTTTACATTTGACTGGCTTATGCGTAAGAGTTGTGGTTTCGATCCCCACCCTGAATAACATTCGTATGATGAATACTTGTGTTTGTTCTGTGTCTGGGTGTTAATATCCAATACTTAAGTATATATTTGTAATACCACTGTTGATTCTGATATCCGTAACACAAGTGCTTAACCTCGGAGTCAGATCAATGTTTGTGATGGAGTCGGATATTTATTTATTTTCATATTCATTGTGTAAGATTTAAGTGTCAAAGAATATGTTTGACGAGCATCGTTTAGAAATAAACTACAGTGGCAGGATAAAAATGGCACGACCCAAGACAAGTCCAAACCTAATTTAAAATATAATTCTCTCACCCTTTTATTATCAATACTTATAATAAATCTGTAGAGAGGTCAATTCTGTACATGAAATATATTTTCAAAATAACTATCAGGGGGCGATTAGTGATCGATACTGATGCCAAAAATGCAATCAGTAAAATTTTTGTCTGTCTGTCTGTCTGTCTGTCTGTATGTTCCTTATAGAAACAAAAACTACTCGACGGATTTTAACGTAGACTAATCAATTACGTAAGTAATAACACTGAATTAGTTTCTAAAGAAGTCGTTTCAATGTTAAACAGCGCAGTAAGTTTATCTGACAGTTGAAAAAATTGCTTCTAATCAAATAGGATTTGTAGATAAGATTTTTAAATTGAGGCATAGTGAACAAAGGTGCGAGAAGTATTAGGTGACCTAGAATAATAGTCTAGTCCGCTTTGTAGACGGCCTTAAGGAATTGAGGTCAAATAAGGACGTAACCAACTAGGCTTAAAAGATTTTAGCTTTTATGTCATTGGGCATAGAAATCCAATCAAATAACTTTTTTGTGAACATCGGTGTTAATCACAGAGTCAATGAAAAACATCGAATAGCACGAACAATTGATGAATCTATGAATTAATACGTATTTCTTTAATACATAAAATGTCTCGTCATTGTGTAGGTATATAATTGCATTGTAATTTATATAAAAAATCACGTTTCTTGCTCCCAAATAATTTGCTAAGTTAAATCCTTTAACTGGGATTTTTTTTTTTTTACTACTAAACCTATTATAAGTTAAAAGAATAGCCAGCCAGCGACACACGTTTTTAAACTGTTAGTTATTACAATATAGCTCTGTGGTATAGCTATTTTTTTTCTATATAAATATATCACGCCCATAATCCCTGAATTGGTAGGCAGAGTTAAAAGGGCAGCAAGCCTCATCAACCACACTCAGCCAATAATAAAATTGGGATGGGTGAGATGGAAAATTCTGAAAAAGTCGCCAACACAATCACATACTATACCAAAACCCCGTATACCATTATTCGCTTTTTACGACATGCTAGGCAAGAAACACAGTTGGCACATTCTTTTTAAGTCCCAGACCAACATGGGACTCGGAACATGGGATTTTTTTTTCTATTTAAAAAAAATTATAATAGATTAAAATACATGTCTAATCGTATCATTGGTCTATACTTACTATATTGGTCACTTCTCGCTTACATTTTATTGTTTTGCTACATCTATCCATTAAGTTATCAACTAACTACGAGCATAGTTATCCTCGGTATTTCTAGTGGCGAATAAATTAAAGCTGCTAAAGTGTTCACATGCTCATAATTACCCGTGGAATAAAGTTATAAACCGACGTCATATCGTCTAACCGATAGCCATCTCTAGGGGTCTATTTCACCCGGATATTATAGGTTCATAGAATTTAAAGACAGTTAAAAAATTTTGGTAATCAAAGTACCTTTAATTCTAAAATCTTCTTTAACTACCTTTCAAATAGACTACCCTTGCCAATTAATTGCATTTGTAAAATAAATAATAATAATAAGGAATGGTTCAATTCCAAGTAGATATCTCTAAATTTTAGGTAATCAAAGTAAGTACCTTTAATTATCAAATGTTCTTTAACACTACCAATTTAAAGAAGAAGTCAAAGTCAAAGTCAAAGTCAAAATACTCTTGATTTATATAGTTTTGAAACAAACACTTATAAATCGTCAATTCAACAGGAAAATCAACTAATAATATGAATCTACCACCAGTTCGGAATGTTGCTTCTACCGAGAAGAAACCGGCAAGGAACTCGGTAGTTACTCTTTTCAACAACATATTTTACAGGGGTGTATAGATCATATTTGCATTTGAACCATGTCGTGAAGTCGGCTTGTCAGACACCAAAATATAAAATAACAATGTTTACAAAATCTAAGATTTGTACCTACTTGGAATTGAACCAACCCTTACTTTTAATATTTATTACAAATGCAATTAATTTGTAAGGGTAGTCTATTTGAAAGGTGCGCTAAAGTTTTGCAGCCTAAGAAAGGGCATAACCTTTTTTGTCCTGAAAAAAATAAATACTTTCTGCACGACTCACAATAATATCTTCGATGTACAGGGTGACTTGGAAGAGGTGTCATTGTTTTAAGGTAGTGAAAGTATAGCCTATTTAACGTAAAAATATCTAAGGAACAACTATTGAATTCCATTGGGACGGAATCACAGAATAAGGCGACTTCTGCATTTTAAAGTCATTTGGTTAAATTAAACAGATAATTAAACGGCTAGGCTGTTAATTTAACAGATCCAATTAAATTACTGAAAAACAACTAGCCAAGGCATTCGAAACGTTTAACCAAATGGTTGAACGTCGTGTAGTCATTAAGTCTAACTTAAGTTTTACAAAAAAAGCGAGCGAAAGTATTTTATTTTCTCTATAGCTTAATTAAAATCTACATAGACGAAGTAGCAGGTTTACCTAATCAATGAGGGTTTTCAAAAATACAAAAACCGCCAGATGGTACGAGGGAATCTCGTGGTCTTATCACTGTCACTATTGGCTCCTTGTTGATAGCATGACAGTTTGGTCTGACAACTAACCAATGAGGAGGGTGACAAAACCGCAAGTCACAGTGACGCCATCTTTTGGATGTTATAATTAAAAAACCCTCATTTTATAAAGTGGCCAAGTAAGAGAATGACCCGCATATCACACAAGGTCGTACCCACCCAATTATCGTATGCGCAATTAACGTAATTGGCCTATCACATAACGCAACACATCATAGACTGTTTAATTTGTAAAAGCGAATACTGACTAAAAGACTAATGTAGTCCATTTAGGCATTATTTACCGCTGTAAATATACATGTAGGGTGCCCTAGTGGCCTGTGTGTGTATAAACATGGCCGTGCCTATGTTGTCATGTTGACTGGCCTGTTGGTCGAGTGGTCAGAGACCCTGGCTACGAAACCAAGAGTCGCGGGTTCGAATCCCGCTGTGGGCAAATATTTTGTATGAGGACATTTGTACTCGAGTCATGGATGTTTATAAACGTATTTAAGTATGTCTTTCCGTTCACCTAGTATCTATCAGTCCAGAATGATAATTATAAGCTTATCTATGTACTGCGTATTCGTCCGAAAATATTTAAGTCTATTACAAATGCGTTCCCGGTATCTATTTTATTTTTTCGGAATTAAAAGCATACTAAACCAACTAACTAACTAAACTCCACGCCACTTCCCTAGCGGGGAAAAGCATACTATAATTGGTATTTGGGTTTCAACTTTTTGGGTAACATATATCATCATATTTGAATTATTTTTCAAATTGACTTGAAATGAAATGATATCACAATTGGTCTAGTGCTATTTGCATGAAACTTTACTAACAGATAGACAAGAAAATATATAATAAATAAATATCAGACAATATCACATACATTAATCTGACCCCGAAGTAAGTAGTTTAAACACATGTGTTAAGGATAACAGTATCAACAGCGGTATTATTATAAATATATACCTAAATGTTCGATATTAACACCCAGATACAGAACAAACAACAGTATTGATTACACGAATTTTTGTCATGGGTGGGAATCGAACCCATAACTCTTGGCGCATAGAACAGTCACTAAACTTAATTAATTTATCTTGGTACGGACATGTGATAAGAAGAGGGGAAGGACATGTGACAAAGAGATTAATGAGTATGAATGTTAATGGATGGAGAGAAAGAGGAAGGCCAAATAAGAGATGGATGGATTGTGTGAAAGATGGTATGAGTGAAATGGGAGTGGATAGCTTGATGACGCCTGACCGGGACGTATGGAAGAAGAAGACGTGCTGCGCCGATCCCAGATGAACTAGAAGAAGGGCAAGAGGATGGTAGAACAGTCAATAAAAAAAGCTATAGTTGTTATACGCATTACATAGATTAAATCAAATCGAATCAACTCATCAATTGTTGGGTTAGGCTGGACTCTCATGTTAGCTGAATTCTGAACTCATAGCTAACACTGTGTGCATCGCTCTTAATAAAAATTGCAATATTCAGTCAATTTCACCGCTCCTCCATTGCTAACTTTTTGGCGGTCAGTATCGTCCAGTATCGTCCAAACAAAAAGGTTTCGGCAGAGGGCAGAAATACTGCATGTGTCTATTCGGCTCCAATTTATTTTGTCTTTGTGAGTTCGGAGTACTGTATGTTCAAAGAAAAACGCGTTTTTTTTAATGTTTGTATGAGTCGACTTCTTTGTGAAAGTACGTACGGAAACATGATACGTGTTGGCATATCCTTGTGTAGATTAATGGTGTACATATTTTATCTATAAAACGCAACACAGAGAAGAAATTTTACTATGCTAGTGTGAGATCTGCCAAACAGCTTCAGTCACTTCTACGATATTCTTATAACCATTGATATATACATAGATCTATGGTAAGACTTAATTCACAATGTATTTATTTTTTACTTATTGAGCCTAAAGTCTTAACTAGTTTTATCTATACTTACTAATATTATAAAGAGT
Organism: Glyphodes perspectalis; assembly: GCA_951394215.1. NCBI lineage: Eukaryota > Metazoa > Arthropoda > Insecta > Lepidoptera > Crambidae > Glyphodes > Glyphodes perspectalis. The sequence continues at coordinate 3,714,386 of OX596213.1, read as the reverse complement.
TTGTTTGTTTGCTTGACAGCACTAATCTCAGGAACAATCTACTGGTCCAATTGGAAAACGAAATCAGTGTTAGATAGCCCATAAATTGAGGAAGGCAGGCTATATAACATTACACGGCACAGCTAGTTTTGTATAAAGATATAAAAAATGTCTAAATCGATATTAAATGGATGGCCAATAAGGGTTATTCACCAACTCGACACAAGAGAATAGTGACTAGTTGGTGAAATTGAAAATTAGTATAACTTATTATTTCGTCATCTGGACACGCTAAGATTTTTACGTGTGTTCATATAGTGAAACTTAAAATAATATGATAACGGATAGACGACAACAAAGCATACTAATGCGTTTTTTCCGGGGTTAGATATGCAACAGTGTGATGAAATATCACGCTGTTATGATAAGTTAAGCCACTAAACTTAACAGCTTTTCTTAAACAGATAAATATAAGTACTCATCCATGTAGAATAATAGATAATATCTTATCTACACATTAACGAAACACAATTTCAAAGCTCTTTGATTTAAAATGATATATCCCTCCCTATGTTCTTTTCTCTCACACCTAAACCATTTTCGTCTTTGTTTAATGTACCTATAGCAAATTTACATACTCATACATACATAACATCACGCCCATAATCCCCGAAGGGGTAGGCAGAGTCAAAGGGGCAGCATGCTTCTTCAACCACCTTCAGTCAAAAATAAAGCCGGACTGGGTTAGATGGAAAATTGTGGAAAAGCAGTGACAAGCGGCTAACCTGTCGCCTACACAATCACACACCCAAAACCCGATATACCAATTGCATTAGTCGCCTTTTACGACATGCTAAAAAGTTGACATACTGAACCCCAAACTTTTAACGCTGATAAAATGTGAGCATTTTTTCAAAAAGAGTCGACAGCACAAAGCGACGTAGTCAAAAAGAATATACCCCAATCGGGCCGAGCCAATACGCAATCGAGGAACTCGGCTCCAAGCAAAACAGTCTGCGCGCGACGTCCGGTTGAATCACAAATGGGTTATCACTTGATGCTGGAGTCGTTCGAGTTTCAACTACACGAAGATTAAAGTATTAGGATATTAGGATAATCGACGTTCAATTTGGACTATGCTTAGCCTCTAATAGACGCTTGGAAGAAGCTTGAAGAATCTTGGACATTGTCACGATTGAAGTATTATGACGGTTTTGTCAACAAAAAAGAATAAAGCCCAATCGAGCAGGCCCATACGCAATCTTGGAATTCGGCTCCAAGCAAGACAGTCTGCGCGCGACGTCGTGTTATCAGCTGATGCTGTAGTCGTTCGGGTTTGAACTACACTTTGTTAAAGAACACTACACGAATATTATATTGAAGAGTATTTGTACAGCGAAGTTCATTGTGGACCATTCTTAGCAACTAATAGACTTCATGTATTATCATAGAATTCATGAAGAGTCTTTGACATTGGTACTATCGAAGTACTATCCAGGGTTTTCTTGGCAACCATAAATAAACGCCTGGCTCCTTTTGAATGAGATCTACAAAAAAATATATTTCTATTGGCATGCTACATTATTTCTATTGCCATGCGACATTTTACATTTATATTTATTTACATGGTATTTGTTCTGGGGTAAGCTAGGTAATTTTATTACTTTTCATGATGGTTTAGCGATTCGTGATCCCGTGGACGTCTTATATAAAGGCGTGAACCAGGGGTTTAGACGGTATACCCCGCCCACTACCACCTCGGGCGGAGCAGGGTCCTCCTATCATCTTGAGGGCCCCGGGAGTCCGACACACCCTGCTAATTCCCCCCGGTTTCAGCGGGACGGTGCGTAATGATTTCCCCTGAATCAACAAAAAAAAATAAGGTAATTTTGTTATGTACCTAAAGTACTCTATTTAATTGTATCAGTGCAAAAAACATCTCAAAGCGAGGTTATTCATTGCCGGTGAGCGGTGGTAGGTAGCTCAATGGTAAGGACATGCGCCTCTTAACCGAGGAGTGCGTCCCTCTGGATTTTTCAAATCTATGTACGTATTTATACCACTAGCTCGATGGTGAAGGAAAACATCGTGATGAAACCTGCAAATTCAAATAACTTCGGATTTGTAAATGATCCAAAAATTGTCCCCTATCTTAGGGTTACGAAGGTCAGATCGACAGTCGTTTCAATGTAATTACCAGACTCGCATCCTGGATCATGGTCTAAGCGGACCCCGTCTAAGCACGGGACATAACGCTAGGACGATGATGATTAATTGCCGAGCTGATCGCATGTCCTGATGCTTGCGTAATTTATAATATAATCGACGAATCTATAATTAGTTACTTACCCAAAGGTCTTTCTCGCTATTTTACCTACGCAAAATTTACGTGCACTTGCATTCATTATTTAATGATTATTTTGGATAAAAGCGCTCGAAATTCTTAACAATTTAGCAAATTTCGCCGCGGATACGTTAAATAATACAAAATATAATGTTATTTTAAATTTAAAGCTTTGTTTCGGAATAACATAAGCCTTCCTGAAATATTAGGAAAGTTCCAAAGTGGTATATTAAGTAACTTTTTGAAGTGGTTTAATAAGCAACTTGCAAAGGGGATGATGAAAGGGATGTAGGCACCCCTACCTGCAGAGGATATTGTCGTTTAAACCCTTTCCGCAAAAGCATACATCGTCCGCTAGGAAATCGGCCCTTTGACCTTTTACAGGTCGGAAAATTTTATTTCCTCTCTGAGAAAATTGGTGTGATGATATTTATTAACATGTAAACGACATCGATATTGGGATACTAATTGTTTTATTGTTCGAGACTACGAAAAACAATTGCACTTCGGTGTTTAGTATGATAGTGGATAATGAGAATTTTGGTTCACAGAAATTTCGCTGATAAGAATATACAAAAACACACTTACCTATACATTTTAGAAAAGTGATTTTTTAGCAAATTTTTTACTTTTTTTACGAAAACTATTGGAAATAGTGTATACTAGAAAAATATTGATACCTTTTATTATGATACTTGCTTGCTTGATATAGACTTATTTGCATGTAGTTTCGGACAACTATGCCATGAATTAAAAAAAATCTTAAATGATATGTACTTTAATTGTAATAATTTTGTTTTTATTTTTATATATTTTAATGAATCGACATACATAAATCTAATTTTATTTAATTTATCTAATTTAATTCAGCAAAGGACCGACTTGGAATGATTCTCTCTCTCTTGATTTTGACAACCTTCAAAGTTAATTTTTATTGTATTACTAACTGTGCCAGCGGTGTCACCCGCGCTTATGGTTAATATTATAAAGACTATTTCCGTCATACATGATTTCTATGTAACTTTAACCATTAAGGCTGCACACGCGACGGAAGCTTAAAAAATGGAGTAACTTCTCCCGTTTTTCCAACATTTCCCTTCACTACTCTGCTCTTATTGATTGTAGTATGATGAAAAGTATACTATAATCTGCCCAGGAGTATGAAGAATAATTGTACTAAGTTTCGTTAAAATCCGTCGAGTAGTTTTTGTTTCTATAAGGAACATACAGACAGACAAAAATTTTACTGATTGCATTTTTGGCATCAGTATCGATCACTAATCACCCCCTGATAGTTATTTTGAAAATATATTTTATGTACAGAATTGACCTCTCTACAGATTTATTATAAGTATAGATAAAAGTCATTAATTCGACAAGGATCTTGTTCTGATATTAATTTCTATGAATATCATTGTATTGTATTCCATAATCCATAATCTAATCATTTTTGTGTTTGGACAAATGTCTGTTAGAACAAAGAGGTTTGTTAAATAAATAAAATCACTTAACGGACTTCGATCTTATCGAATGCTTTCAGACTAAAACACTTTTACTTTTATTTTTTCAGATGCGATCTGATGGGTTTAAAACATCAAATCTGCCCGTGAAGCCTTTTTCGCGTCTTGTTTTTTTAGAGCATCGCGTTGTTCATTGAAAAAAAAAGACAAGGTCGTCAGCCAAGACCAATTCTTTGCCTTTTTTAACCGACTCAAAAAAAAAGGAGGAGGTTCGACTTCGACTTTTTTTTTTAGAAACCATAGGTTTCGCGTAAAACCATCCTGGGAAGCGCTACTATGTAGTTTTAATAGTAGTATACATATATTCAGTGTTGTCTCTAACCTATTGGAGGCCCTGGGCACATTAGGAATTTAATTGTTCTATTTACCAATAGAACAATTTCCTTCTGTGCCCGGGTGCAATGCTGCACTAGGGGGCCTCACAATCGTGGGGCCCTGGGCACGTGCCCAGTGTGCGTAGTGGGAAATAGAGGCCTGCACATAGTGAATTAATGTACAGACCTTTATCATAAAAGGGTAATTTTTTATACTGTCTGTTTGTTCCTTCTGTTTGCTGTAATAAATAATAATAATAATAAATATCCGATCTCACTCCGACGTAAGTAGCTTAAGCACTTGTGCTACGGATATCAGAAACAACAGTGGTATTACAAATATATACTTAAATATTGGATATTAACACCCAGACACAGAACAAACACAAGTATTCATCATACGAATGTTTGTCCTGGGTGGGAATCGAGCCCACAACTCTTGGCGCATGAGGCAGGGTCACTACCGAATGCGCCATCGAGCCAGTCAATCAATGTTCTATTAATAAGGCACAATATTGATTATTGTGAAAAACATAAGGTTCTGCGCAAAAAAACCGTTTTGTTTTTTGAATTCAGCATTGAATCATGAATAAAAGAAAGGAGGTTGAATTGAGCGCAAACGTAATCATGGTTTCACTTACTTTTATACCTTTGATCATTTGTTCTTTGTAGTTCAACAGTACCTACTTAGGAAACTAATTTATTTGCAAAACAAAGGTAGGTACAGATTACACAGACTCTTGTCCCCAAACATCCGGTCATCAGCCCTCATTGACCTAATTACAAGACGTAATCACAGACTAATTTAAGGGGATTGCTAAATAAGAAACGTGTAAGAAAATGGCTTCATTGCTCCTTTGGGGTTTTAGGTTCTAAGTAAGGAACTTATAGTTCTTCTGTGATGAACAAGGGAAATGTTCGAAATGTTTTTAGTAGGTAAATAATTATTTTTTCAGGTAGGTATCTATTTTTATTTCTCACACTACTTTAGAGTAGTGTGAGAAATAAAAATAGATACCTACTAGAATAGAATATTACCTACTAGAATATTGTACAGCTCTAAAGCTGTACAATATTCTATGTGGGTCTGTGACTGGAAAATAATGTACTATGTTCCTTGCCTAGCATGTTGTAAAAGGTGATGGTGTAATGGGGATTTTTAGACTATGTGGGCGACGAGGCTGTCATATGTATACACATGTATACTATACGTATGTATAATATATTTATAAACGTATGTAGGTACTAACAACGCAAATAAATTCTAAATTAAACGATCGTACTGACAACAAATATGTGCGTTTAATTTGTTACGCATTAAAACATTCAATATTGAACGACGTGATGTGTGTCGGAATATTTAACTAATACAAATTAACTGCCACATCCGTCTGTAATAATAATCATTAATGTATCACTCGTTGATGACGATCCTTTGGCGAATAAAACATTCAACGACGTTGATGCGATGATCCAGATGATTGTGATATCATGATGATAGATGTTTATGATAGATATTGATTATTAGTATACGTTACTGGTTTTATATTTGTATCTGAAAATTAGACAGACAATACTACCGGAAAAGTTTTTTTTTTTATATAACATTACACCAGTAATCTAAAGGATGGGCAGAGTCAAAGGGGCAGCAAGCCCGTTTAACCATCAAATTAAATCTTCTTAGTATAAAAACATGATAACTATAGATTATTAAAACTACTTAAATGATTGGTGGAAACTTTTTATCATATTTTTAGAGTTATGTCACGTGATTATGTCTGGGTCCTCTTAGACTATCCAGGATTCAGCGAGTCTGGTTACTTTAGACTTCCCGCCAGAATACCAGCGCTTTTGCGGTGTTAACCCGACGCTGTAGCAGCATTATGCTGAGGCTGGGACTTAGTTGGTAGCACATACCAACTCCGTTTGTTTAACTATAAAGTACCTATTTACCATTTTTAATTTTTCTTTTGCTCTTTTGCTCTATTGTATAATGTCTGTTTTCTGCTTTGTCATGGTATGTGTTACCAATAAATGTTCTTTCTTTCTTTCTTTCTTCTTTCTTTCTTATAAATTGAAGCATCTGGCTTTCTGACCTTCGTAACCTTTAATAGGCCAGAAAAATGGTGATGCCTTTCGATATTATTCCCGCTTACCGTTCCTAAAAAGATTTGATAAACAGACAAAGCGTTGTATGTTTGTTCAGAAATGGCGGAATCCAGCGGACGTCGGATTTATCACGGACAAGGAATTTATCTTATTTGCAGCCGGAAATGAAAGCTCAACCCTATACAAACTCGATATTGTTTATGGAACGATGATGCCCCCGGAGAAATAAAAAAATAAGTTGTAGTTCCGTTTACGACGTCTATGGGAAAGAGGTAATTTTTACATTACAAACATTGTGTTATCATTGAAGCGATTGCTTATCTGACCTTTTAACCTAGATAGGGGAACCAGAAAAAGTTAAAGTCAAATTCAAAATATTCTTTATTTATATAGGTTTCAAGGAAACACTTATAAATCGTCAAATACAGGTAAAGCCAAAACTATAGGATTCTACCACCGGTTCGGAATGTTGTATCTACCGAGAAGAATCCGGCAAGAAACTCGGTAGTTACTCTTTTCAATACAATTTATACAAGGTGTATAAATCATAATTAACTTTGATCCATGTTTTAGTGTGGGCCTGTTGTAGTGCCAAAATAAAAATACATATATAAATTACAAACCAAAAACTTGACCCGACCAGAGCAGACCAGTCCCCAAAGGCGGCACCTGTTCATGGACATATAGACAAATAGACAAATTCATGGACACCCATGGCTTTGCCCCATCGTCTAGCAAGTGGTATAAATTCGTACAAGGATCTAAAAAATTCAGAAGTAGGTACGAGCCGGAGGTTGAACCAGCGTGAGAGGCACGAATCCTTACCATTAAGCTACTAACTACCACTTGTAAAGTACCGTCTTGTTAATTAGAGCTTACATTGGAATTTAATTAGGGAACACGGCCAATTCAATCAAAAACTCCAGGTACACAAAGCTAAGCAGTTCTAGTTACACAATCGGGAATAGCAATTAGCCTTACAATAAAAGTAGTTTTAAAAAGGAAAGCTGAGCATTGAGCGAACGAAACCGGAGAGGTTTAATTAAAAGTTGGGCATAGATGGAAAGAACCAAAACGAAGGGAACTGAATACGACACTGCATTTTGGGAACGCGATTCGAACGTAATATGGTTGTTTTTTCGGAACGGACGGATATTTTCGTTTGCTTACTTAAGCTGGCGACTAATTTTCTCGGTGAACCTTTCGTCCAATCACAGTTTGAGACTTAAAAAGTATGAATGAACCATGTTGCTTACCTAGAATGTTGTACAGGCGAGTAATGGTGTTATTGGGGCGTTGAATTTGCGAATGTAACCCAGCAGAATACTCCATCTAACCCAGCTTAGTTTCTATATCGTTGCTCTGACGAGCAGTGTTGACTCAAGGAAGTGTGAGTTGACTCGAGGAAGTGGTGCTGTGAGCCGCGATTGAGTTACTGAGTGGAAGCAAAAAAATACTTTGTTGCTGAGTAGTAGTAATAGAAGTGCACAGTAGCACTGATGGACTTCTACCACTTAATGTCTAGTAAGGTATAAATCGCATGACCCATTCCACTTGTCAAGATAAAAATGTATGTTAATTCAAAAAGTATTTAGACCTGACCAAATAACAATGAATTCTACAGACTGACACACCAATTCCCTAGTTCCAAACTAATACTTTAAGCTTGTGCTTTGGATATTAGGTGAACGGATAGACATACTTAAATACATTTTATAAACATTCATGACTCGAGTATAAATGTCCATGTACATCACACGAAACATTTGCCCCTAGCGGGATTCGAACCCGCAACCCTTGGTTTGTGTCTGACCAATCGACCAACGGGCCTGTCAAGGTATTACTACTACTAATCATGTATAATGCTATAATATATTCGTTTACCAGTTAATGTTGCCATGTTGCATAACTTACTCGACAAAAAGCAACATTACGTGAACGCTCTCCAAAAAGTAGACGAAATACATTGAAAGACCTTAGGGGGTTTAGTTCCGTTAATGAATGGCCGAAATAATCTTCGAAGCAATAATTTCGCCGCAAACAACGGGTGGCTGGGGCGGATATTTATTGTAATCCGGGGCTTGTTGTAAGTTTAAAAGGGTATTTTTGTATTTGTAGAAAGCGTGTGTTCAGCTTTAGCTAATTTTGCGCAGGCTTTACAAAGCCGCTACATATTGTTTTGGCAACATTGTGGACAAAAGTGGTAATTATCAATGACTAGCTTTGGCCCGCGGAACTACCAGCGTGAAATTAGGTCTGACGAAGTCACAAGCCGTAGTAGATAAATTTGTTTGTTGAATAAAGTAATAGGTAGATTAATACCTTTTAATTAAAACAATATAACTAATGTTAGTATTAATTTTAGTATAATATCATTGTCATACAATTTTTAAGCTATGATTATGGGCCAGACATAAAATATTGGATTATTATATTATTGCTAAAGTTCTCTTAGACTTGCTACGAAAGACATGATAAGTTAGGAAAATTAGATTTACAAATAATGTGGATTTTTGTTGTAATATTCACTTTGACTGAGAGATCATTTGGTAACCTTAAGCTGTGGTAACTTAATGGTAATTAACATGCGAGGAGATCTTTTACCGATCAAATAAGGGACATTTGGATTTTTTAAAACCAAAGTACGATCGCGTCTGGCGAGAAATTTAGTGCGACCTACAAGTTGTGATAACATAATTAGTCATCTCTAATTATGATCCAATTTATGTAGTTCCAAAATAAAATTGCATCAATGTAATAACCACACAAGTCTCTAAAGTCATAAACTAACTAACTCCGATGGCTCAGCAACCCAAATTGGGTCTTGGCCTCCGATACAAGACTTCGCCAACCATCTCGGTCCTGCGCTCAGGTTCGCCAGTTGTTGGCTTGCAACAAAATCTAAAATCATGGTCCAAGTTTTCAAAGAAAAGGAGTATATACATTTTGTTCATTGACTTCGTTTCTATACTTCGGGTACACTGTTTTTTCGTCGAATTTAGGTCCTCAATATTTGAATACTAATGCTATAAAGAAAGGTTACACGACATGGTTGACATGCGACCAATATACTTGAACACACCGCCTTATGCCGTTTCGTGAAAACCCCGGTTCCCGACAAGGATCTGTTTGACAGATATCCGATATTCCTTTCATGAATAATATTTTACTGAATTCTTCTCTGTCTTCAAACACCTCATACATAATATAAAGTGGTTTGTAAATTATGACGCTGTTTCAATATGTAAGACGTATCCTCAACCAGTTGTCACATACTCGATAATGATTACAGGGATTCTTTATACAGAATGAAAATATTTTAGTTACCTTAATATATTAGATGGGGATGATAGATCAAATTTAAGGTGGACGTCACAACTTAAGTGACAGGTGAGGCGTCGCGTAACCTTCTAAATAACATGATTTTACTTAATCTTTACCTTTATTTCAAACTGTGATTTATTTTTATATGAATACTGGTATTCTCACGTAAATAATATACAGATATGTCTTAAGCGCACGCGATTGGAAGACTCAGAATCATCCAAATAAGGATGGTTTGTTTTTGTTTGTATCTTAGTGGACACTTCTTTGTTGACGATTATGAAGTATATTTTGCAAAATATCCTAACTCGATAACAGGATGCCATATCGATTTATGACGTGACGTGAATAGTAGTGTCAATCTCTATGAGTAAATTTTCCGATTCCCGTAGTATGCAATTCATACGATATATTTTTTACATTTAAATTAGTAATAAATTTATAAGGAAAATTGATAAAAGGTTAAACACCTTTTATCAATTTTCTTTTTAATAAATGGAGATTATAATTTATTTTTTAAAATGATGTTAACGTATAAAGTCAAAAATGTTTAAAACTGAATAATTTAATTCGTATAAAGTACGATGCATGAAAAGGAGCATTGACACCTGTCACGGGAGTCTTCTTAGGTGAAACAGACTTAAGATGGCCTTTAGTTTAGAATATGAAAACTTTAAACTTTGGAAGGTTTAAAGTCTGCATGAATTCTCCCTTCTGGAAGAGCATTATCAATCGTATTTTAGCTTACCTTTTTAGGGATCTTTGATCGATTAACTTGCCAAACTCGGCAATGAGCTGAAACATCCCTACAATTATACCTACCCATATTAAAGTCGATTCCATAGAAAAGAAAAGATCGTATTTTTTTTTATTTTACGCTAGGCTTCAGTTCTGTTCCTAGGTAAAATACACTTTAGTCATCACCTGGATCTAGTGATTCTGATTATTACATTTAAGCCGTAAGCAGCCCAATGGTTTGGATACACCCCTGTGTGTCCAAACCATTGACCTGTTAATTCAGCTTAGTCCATACAAAGGAAGAACACTATATTTCAGCACACAAACTAGACTGCATTCCCATTGTTCCCATAAAATACGGTGCAGTTCGAAATTAAATTCCCAGTGTAATGCAGTCCACATTGAGCCGTTACGATCGGATTAAAGGAATCTACGGCGGAATCAATTGTAGCGCGGCTGCACTCTGCGGGACCCCGATAATTGCAGGTTTCCACTGAAAACCGGTCTTACTTAACTGCAGTTGAAACTACAACCTACTTAATATCTTGGAAGTTGAACTTAATAAAAGTTCAGAGTGACAACAATTATAAATTATAAATAAATATCAGACTATCTATACTTATAATAAACCTGTAGAGAGGTCAATTCTGTACATGAAATATATTTTCAAAATAACTATCAGGGGGTGATTAGTGATCGATACTGATGCCAAAAATGAAATTAGTAAAATTTTTGTCTGTCTGTCTGTCTGTTTGTCTGTATGTTCCTTATAGAAACATAAATTACTCGACGGATTTTAACGAAACTTGGTACAATTATTCATCATACTCCTGGGCAGGTTATAGTATACTTTTCATCACGCTACAATCAATAGGAGCAGAGTAGTGAAGAGAAATGTTGAGAAAACGGGAGCAGTTACTCCATTTCTTAAACTTCCGTCGCGTGTGCAGCCTTAATGGTTAAAGTTACATAGAAATCATGTATGACGGAAATAGTCTTTATAATATTAACCATAAACGCGTGTGACACCGCTGGCACAGCTAGTATCACATAAATTGATCTGATTTCGAGATAAGTAGCTTAAGCAATTGTGTTACGGATATCAGAATCAATAGTGGTATTACGATATATTATATTAACACCCAGGCACAGAACAAACACAAGTAATCATCATACGAATGTTTGTCCTGGGTGGGGATCGACGAACCCACAACTTTTAGAGCGTGGGGCGGGATCACTACCAAATGCGCCATCTAGTTAGTCAAAACATACAATAATATAACATTCCAGTGTGTGGGTTGGACATCGTGAAAAAGTTGTGGCGAATGGCTACGTGTTTTTTTACCATTGAGCTACCACAACCGCTGTCATTCAGTTTGTTTGCCATCAGTACTGAAGAAGGGCTCCGATTAAATTTAGTTCAAGTAATTGAAGCCTGATTATATATGTGTTAATAGACGATTAATTTTCATATAATTTTCGCTTTACTTACTTAAAATTAAATCAAAGGTAGACTTCGTTGCGCGTAATTTTGAATATAAAATCAAAATAATTAGTCATAATTGGAACGAATTGTCTGTTGATGCTTCATTTCGTCTGGATAAGATATAACTAAGTGATGTTTTAATAATTAAAAACAAGATATGACAGTGTATCGAGCCAAGTTATAGCGCAAAGCCTAATGACGCTGCCGTTTGAAAACTTCTACGACTAACTCTACTTTTTGTGTCACGTTAGAAATAGAAAACAAACGTAAATTCAAATCATATTTGAATAAGTTATATTATTATTTATATTACTAATGTCCTCCTAACCGATATCGGTCACGGCGGCCAATCTCAACGAGGATTAACCATCGGCGCAGGAGATATTATAGTACACAAGTGTGTGCGCAAACACAGGTGATCTCTCTATTCACTCTCATAGTCCGGTGAGACAGTAGATCGACATGAATGGAGAGAGGTCAGACGGAGGACCAACGGCTTAACGTGCTTTCCGAGGCACGGGGGTGATTAATCCGTCAAAGTCCTGTCTCCGGGCTGTTACTAAGTAATTTCAATATTGAAATACCCAGCTTAAAACCTTTGCCCCACCAGGGATTTGAACTCGGGACCTCTTGGTCTTTAGGCGGCGCATGCTACCATTAGACCAACGAGTCAGTCGATTATTTATATTATTTTAGTTAAGACGGTCCTAGTAGACCTAGTCTAATCTAGTTAGTTCTTTAAACATGTAGGTATGGAACTTTTGAAATAAATATACAATACAATTACTCAATTTATAATTTTAAATTATTAAATAAGATTAGTTTTAGAATTATCTAATATCCTATTCATATTATAAACGCGAAAGTTTGTGATAATGTATGGATGTTTGTTACTCTTTCACGCAAAAACTACTGAATGGATTTTAATGAAACTTTACAATAATATAGCTTATACGCCCGAATAACATATAGGCTTTATTTTATCGATGTACCACGGGCTGAAGCTAGTATTCTATATATTCGGGATAAAAATTCTGTTCTGAAATGTGTACCAAAGGCCTGAATCAGTATACCGATAAATTCATAGCCCTGTAACAGTAAATATTCCCTTTATTTACTGAAGATAGGAGTAGTAAAATTCATTGTAGACATTCAATTTGAGGCACCTGGAGGGCACTAAACCGACCCGGCCAATTTACGAATACATTCTTTTGTTTTCGATTGAAATTGGACCTTATTGTAGAGGAGATACGGGCTGGGTAATCCGACTAAAGAGTTATGATGGTACGGTACACAATGCTGAATGAATAATAAAGGAATAAGAAAACAAATACAAGTTGTTTGAGATATCGGATAATAGTGTAGACGAAGGGCTTGTGTTCTTAATATATAATGTATATATGTATATGCTATATATGTAGAACCAAGCCAAGCCAAAAATATACATACATACATACATAACATCACGCTCATAATCCCCGAAGGGGTAGGCAGAGTCGAAGGGGCAGTAAGCTCCTTCAACCACAAAAATATACTTTACAAATTAGTAATTAAATCGTCAAAATAAATCATTATAATATAAAAGTATTAGGTTGTATATAATATGCGAGAAAATAATCTGCAAATGGCATAGATTTGTCACTATACCTGATACTATTATAATGTTATATTCGTTATGCATCTCAGCATCAATCATGTGTTTTACCTATTGTCTCTCGATATGTATCGACTGGCGCGATGGCTCATTCGGTAGTGACCCTACCCTATGCGCCAAGAGTTGTAGGTTCGCTCCCCACCCAGGACAAACATTCATATGATGAATACTTACTTGTGTTTGTTCTGTGTCTGGATGTTAATATTGAATATTTAAGTATTATATTTGTAATACCACTGTTGTTTCTGATATCCGTAACGCAAGTGCTTAAGCTACTTACCTCGGAGTCAAATCAATGTATGTGATGTAGTCGGATATTTATTTATTATTATTTATGTATTCTTCAATTCAGTCTTTGAATTAAGTCTGGTGAAACACTAATAATTTTTACTTAAATTGACGGTTAATTGGCACTGTTGAGCAAAACATTTAGGATGTTCATTTATTTAGGAGCTGGTCTTGAGTATTGATCGTTGGCAATCTATTTAATTTAGGTTATAGCCTAATGTAAGACCATAGCCTAAGAAAACCCTGACTAAGAACAACACAACGTTAAGGTGATTGAGACTAGGGACGTACTACTAACGGCGTCTTTAGTACCTAGTTGTTTGCATGTAAGAGGGAGTTTCCGGACCATTTCCGGACACAGGCCTTGTAGCAGCAAGAAGTTCCGGCTCTCCGGCGTTAGCCAGACACGAACGTGATTCGGAAATTCACGCCTCGAGACACATCTGTTTTTGGAACTGAGTACAGCCAACTGCAAAATCATTTATATTATTAGAGTCAGATGCGCGAGGCAAGATTGTGTTATCGTGGTTTGTCTGAAAATTTCATTTTTATGAGAACATTATGGCATGTGATATCTTTATGTTCTAGTCTTTGGTGGAAATGTTGATGATGATAATGATCATGGTAGTCTTAAAATTATTAAAATCATGCCAAATGGGACAGTTCTTTACAAGCGCTTAGCGACAGAGCTCATAATTATTTATAATGATACGAAATTTTCTCACTTTTTCCAATCCTATGTAGGACTGACACTTAATGCACCAAATGCAGTGTCGGACTAAGCCTGTTTTAGACGCGGGGCGGCATGGAGCTCTACGTGGTCACTAGAAGGGATACAAGAAGTGTTGCTTGCCCGAATTGGGGAGGGGGGGGGGGTCCACTGTTTGATATAGGACGAATACAGAAACTTGGAGATAATATGAGGCCATCCCAAGGATCAGAGGCCCAGGGCGGAGCGCCCCTTTCGCCCCCCGGTCCGTCAGCCACTGATGAATGTGTTCTTTATGTGAAACCCAGTATTTGGACTCCAATTGAGTGGATGACTAATCAGCCACACGTCATTATTTTATTTTTATTCTACTATCGACTAAAAAGGAAAAAAGGAGCTTAATGCATTTTGGATTTTCTTCCTTAATATTGTACTTTTGTTGCCGACCGTACGACCGCTGCCTATTCGGCAGATAGACGCGTGAATCATGGCAAAGCGTTTGAGGTTGAATACGCCAGATTGAACCTTCGGAGTCAGATGAGGTGCCTACAAGAGCGAACATACAGGACGAGCCATTCGTGCAATATAACTAAGGCTAAAACGTATTTGGTAGTTATATTAGGTTTATTCTAATTGGTGTTAAGGGTGGATCCAGCCTTCAAATCAGGAGAATAATATCTTCAAAGTCTAAATAAGACAACAGGCCCCTGACCTCGTGCCCAAGTGAAGAATTACCATGAAATACGATCTATTACCGAAACTCTTATCGCGCGGTATCTTTCAATTGAATTATTTTATAAATGTTTGCAAAATGGAGTCAAAAAACTAAGTGTTTCTTGAAGTTCATCAAATAAATAAAATAAAGATAAAAAACTCAACTTCGTCAGCTACTGTTAAGTTAAAAACTAAAATGGGCGCGAATGCTAACATGGCGGGATGGCGCCGACCAACGTTTACAAGCAAGTTTGTCCCCGCAGCCATTTCAAAAATCCAATTAACGCAAAACAAACACCGCACCGAGTTATTTACGCGTCAGAACTGCGAAAATATGTTAATTTAATTAAGAAAGTACTACACGAAGTGCCCGAGTTTTATTTGAGGAGAAATTCGAAGGCCCGACATCGGTCGCGTACCTACTTAATAAACTAATTTAATATAATTTTCTGTCATTTGAGAACGTCTGCTTTTGTGTGTAAGGTGCAAAATTGAGTGGCTGATTTAGCGTGATTGACGTCACAAACAATAAGTGCTTGAACTAAGATGCTTGTAAGAGGTCGGTGACGTCGTCGCTTGTGGCATTGACGGTTTGAAGAGACAAGTAAGTTTGCAGAGATTAAGAATCAGTTGGGTTAACAAAAATAGAACCCAATAGGTATAAAACGTTTCGGAAAGCAGTTAAGTAGATGGCCTTAAAGTTTTCACAATACTGTAGTTGTGAATATTATGCAATTTATGAGGTAAAATACTACAGCGGAAAACCTTTTTTAACCTTTAAAGCCCAATCTACGTCATTTGACGTAAACTCCAACAAGAAATTCTTTCTAACAAAACAAAATGATATTCGATTGACTATTAACATAAAAATAATTGTAAAAACAATACGCATAAATATAATTTACCTACGTTCTGACTTCACCAACAACCCTATTGCATATCACGAACCCGATATATCTGAGAAATGCCACCTAAAAAAATAAAAACACACCGTCGAAATATCACTTTCGAAAATAGAAACCCGACGTCGTCGGTTTAATCACAGTATTTCTACAAGCTCGAAAAACGAAGATCGAACATTTCTCGTAGAAATAAAACAGGACACAGGTTTGAATTTGAAAAGGGGTAAATGTTCGTGAGATGAATACGGTGATTTATTTTCTAGTAAGATATTTCCTTTTCATCTATCCATAAAACAATCATCAACAAGTGGGGCAAGTGTGATAGTATTTTATAACTGTATTATTAGCACATCGCCTAAGAAATATTTTTTATTGAATGATTAAATAACCAACGTTAAAGGATTAATTATCGGCGATGGACGACATTTCAATTTAAAAAGTAAATTCTATCAAGGACAACCTACTTTTTTATGTCTGTATTTACAAAAAGAAACTTCAAAAAAGGAACAATTTAATCAATGTAAGTATTTACAAAGTAAATAAAATCCACAGGAAAAGGCAAAGTATTGAAGAGTTCCTACTTACAAATTCTT
This sequence comes from Glyphodes perspectalis, assembly GCA_951394215.1. Lineage (NCBI taxonomy): Eukaryota > Metazoa > Arthropoda > Insecta > Lepidoptera > Crambidae > Glyphodes > Glyphodes perspectalis. The sequence goes on along the minus strand of OX596213.1, from coordinate 3,697,712 downwards.
TTCACTTAGCATCCTCTATTTATGTCTGATTTTCATACGAAAACCTTAGTCTGTTCAATTCCGGGACATCTATTCCTTTTCAAATGGAGCTCGACTAAAAGGGAACGAATTTAGGCTCATAAAAAATTCAGCAAGTCTGAGTTTTAAAACCCACCGACGGAGAGGACTCAGGGATGACTGCGGTGGTCTATTTATAGTTAGAAATTCGATTGGTTTAGACATTTATTTTTAACTTAGGAATTGACGATTACGATATTTTATTTTTCTTGATGGCTCGGGGAGTTCATCATTGTATATTTCAATGAAACTTTAAATATTCTGTGTACGTTTTACATATTATCAAGAAAACGCAGTTTTTTTTTTATCTCGATATCTCTGAGAATTGTTAACCAATTGTCAATTTTTTTTTTACTCAAAAGGTTTAGGGTTACTCTTTTTATTTAAAAGGACTATTTTTTTATTTAAAAGGACTACAAAACTAACTGATTATTGTAAATATTTCAATATGTGTTAAAGTTTAATACTTTTATCTTAGCAGTCGGAAGAATTTATTTTATACTTTTTAGTGTTTAGATATTTAAATAGCTATTTAGGTAGGTTCTTAATTGTGTTTTGTTTGTTATTTATTTTTGTTAATATTTATGTCTGATTACAAACAAAACCTTCCGATTGTTAAATTCTAGCATTTATTTCGTTTCAGACGGTGCTCCTCTAAATTGAACTAACGTAAAAGATCATTAAAAAATCAAAGAGTCTGAGTTTTAAAATCCACGGACGTGGGTGGACTCAGCGATGGCTGTAATCGTTTATTTATAGTTAGAAAATCGACTGGTCTCGATTAGTCGGCACGTGCTATTTACCTTCAGTTTTCAGAAATATATATTTTGTTTTCTTTTAATAGTCGCGTTGGGTTTTTTATCTGACATATTTTATATCACAGATATTTACAATTTTTTTAAAACTTACATAACGGGGAACGATTTAATACCAACCGAGCATACTTAATACACATACTATTAATAATAAGTACATGTATCAGTCGCAGTATTTTAAAATGGCTAATATGCTATTAAAATAACTAAATACCTACAAAGGTATTTAGTTAGTAACTTAATACATAATGAAATGAAATGAAATGAAATTAGATTAAATGATATTAAATGATCTTTATTTATATAGGCTTACAAAAAGCACTTATAAATCGTCAGAACAAAATAAATATAAATATAAACCGGTTCACACAGTAGATTCTACCGAGAAGAAACCGGCAAGAAACTCGATAGTTACTCTTTTAAATGCCAAGTCTTAATAGCTATTATTATGTAGTTACAATATTTTTTTGTCAATTTAAATCTATCAGTGCAGACGAACAGCCTATTCTGCGACAGGCCATAAAACATAATGTGAACACATTATCAACAAAATATCATCATTATTAGCCATAAATGTCTAGTGGGCAGGAAGCTCATAAATTGTAACCACATAACAAAAATATCTGTTTAACATTACGTAACAAATGATACAAGTTAATTTTTGTAAACTTTGAATATAAGTTATGTGGCTGTGTCCAATCGACTCTATTATTACAATTTTCCAATCCATTGAGTATCTTTTATGATTCAACTAGCTTCTGCCCGCGGCTTTGTTCGCGTGGTACATCGATAAAACTTAGCCTATATCTTATTTGGTTATATATCAGCTATATTATTGTAAAGTTTCATTAAAATCCATTCAGTAGTTTTTGCGTGAAAGAGTAAAAAACATCCATACATCCTCACAAACTTTCGCGTTTATAATATTAGTAGGATAATAGGATTGCACCCAATCTCATATTCACTTACGCAGAAAATGAATCAGCCACAATCTCGCAGATATTTCATTTCCATCTTCACACTCAGAAATGACATTCCAGATCCATAAATCATCCAGTCCAAAAGTATCATTTTTCACGAAACCCTAACCTAAGTTGTCAGCCCTACCGTTGAAGGGCGTTTAGACATGTGATCGAGACTAATTTGTGTTGCGTGAAGACAAATTGCGATGCGGCGCGGCGACGCGACGCCCCCGAACAAACAACAGCCAGTTTGTTGAGTTGAGTGAAACGGCGTTGCACTGTGCAGCTGCGATAACTCACTCCATTGCGCCGGATGAATCAACTAGTAATGTATGATACATACATACATACATAACATCATGCCCATAATCCCCGAAGGGGTAGGCAGAGTCAAAGGGGCAGTATGCCCCTTCAACCACATTCAGCCAAAAATAAAGTCGGGCTGGGCTAGATGGAAAATTGTGAAAAAGCAGTGACAAGCGGCTAACCTGTCGCCTACACAATCACACACCCAAAACCCGATATACCATTAGTCGCCTTTTACGACATGCTAGGCAAGAACCACAGTTGGCATATTCTTTTTAAGTCCCAGACCAACATGGGACAGTGGGCTGGGTTGGATGGAAAGCTGTGAAAAAGGAGTGACAAGTGGCTAGCTCGTCGCCTACTCAGTCACATACCCAAAAGCCCGTAAACCATTAGTCGCCTTTTACGACATGCTAGGCAAGAACCACAGTTGGCACATTCTTTTTTTTTGTCCCAGATCAACATGGGCCAAGTCCCAGACCAACATGGGACGATGTATGATATCCTCCTGATTTCGGTCACGGCGGCTAATCTCAACGAGGATTAGCAAATTGCGCAGGATAGTGCAAAAACACAGATGTACGCTCTGTTCCTTCTCTCTCATAGTCCGCCAATGCAAATTAGCTGTGTAGCAGGTATGTCAAATGCTACGGGCCCCGCGATTAAGGGTGCCCCACGTTAATTTCATAAAGGGAATGCCTTGAAGCGACTTTCTTTTTTTGGGTGTACCTTTTAATCTTTTATTGGAAAAAAACAAACAAAGGCAATTCTCTCATTTAACCTTTTTAAAAATAAATATCCAAATTGGATCAGTCCAGATCTAAAACTGTGTTGAAGCACGATTCACTGCTTAGTACTGAAAGAATTTGAAATATAATTCACATTCACGGGATTTTGAGTTATATTTTTTGCGTCATGGCCCAATTGTAACTCAATAATCTGGCGCAGTGAGCTACACCTGGGTCACTGACTTAGAGTAAATATTATTCGTTGAGTTCCACATATCTCGTTTGTACATTTCGCATTCATGTTAAATAACTATTTGCGAAGATATATTATGCATCGGTCTGCAGAAATGTAAGAGAGAATATTGTAAATGCGAAAGCGAGTTTGTTTGTTATACTTAAAAAGGAATATCTATTATAATAGTTTGTGTCATGTATCCAATCTGTTTAAGAACTTTTCCTCGTTCTCTTTGATTTGAAAACTAAAATGTATTACTCTAATGTGCCAGATACAGCAGCAAAAACCTTCAAACGAAGAATACACCGGCTTATGTTAGTTTGATGATTGTGAAAAAATTGTTATCAGTGGCTAGCTCGATGCCTGAACTCGAAACCTTACACCCAATCCACCATTAGCCGCCTTTTACGACATTTAAGACAAGGAACACAGTATTTTTAAGTTCTAGAGTATATTATTTGTAAGTAGGTATAGATTTATCATCTCCATAACATTCGCCTGTTGTGTGTCTCCCAGCCGATTTACACTGCTGTGTTTGCGAAGCTATATTTTATAGTCTTGCTACAAAGTAAGCAAGAGCCTAGACGTGGATTTGGTTGTTTTATTTGCCTGAATGGGCGTTTGGGGTCCGATTTGCAATAAATATAAATACATAACATCACGCCCATAATCCTCGAAGGGGTAGGCAGAGTCTAAGCAGCAGGCTCCTTTAACCACATTCAGCCGAAAATAAAACTAGCTGGGTTGTTGAATTGGGAAAAAATATTGACAAGTGGTTAGCTTGTCGCCTACACAATCACATATCTAAAACCCCCTATATCTTTAGTCACTTTTTACGACATGCTAGACAAGAAACACAGTTATTGACCATGTTGGTTTGGGACTAAAAAATAATGTGCCAACAGCGAGTCTGGTAATTCATCTGTCTGGTAAAACATTGAAACGAATGCCGATCTGACTTTCGTAAGCCTTAGATAGATATTTGAATCATGGTTACATATGCATAGTTGATTGAATATGCAGGTTTCATCATGATGTTGATTCTCACCGCTGAGTTAGTGGTATAAATATGTACATAGATTAAAAAAATCCAGAGGTACGTGCCTAAACGTACGTGCGCAAATCTAGTCAAAAGCTTTAATTTAAATTACCTAACTACCAAAGTTAGATATTATTTTGGCAGTTCAGTAATTTGATTAAAACTTTAATACGTTTTAAGGTAAAAATTAATTATAAATTAAAGACACAATGGCATGTACAGACCCTATTTATTCTACCGATAGTCATATCCTCAACTGGGGTTATCCCCAAAATTCTCAAAAAGAACCTTGAAGCCCTTAACATTCCCACAAATATGACAAATTTACTCTAAAAAGCTGTAACACTGAACACATGTCGTATATAACCCGCAAATTGTTATCCTCTGTTACAACTTCTTTTGGCACTGTTGTGCTTGGTTAAGGCCCGCATACCAGTTTCACTACCCATCCTAAGAGATGGAGACAAAACGCTCTCATCATAATAATACTAATAAATAAATAAATTCTTATTAAGAACTTATATTTGGGACTAGTCCCAAACTAAGCTTATGCTTGTGCTATGGATACTAGTTGAATGGATAGACATACTTAAATGCGTTTATAAACATCCATGACTCGAATACAAATGTCCATGTTCATCACACGAAACATTTGCCCCTAGCGGGATTCGAAACCGCGACTCTTTGGTTTCGTGGCCAAGGTCTCTAACCACTCGACCAACGGGCCATCTTAACCTTTCAACAATCTAGGTACTGCCATTTATATTTTCGAGAGAATTTAATCTTTTTCATGAATGGTGACCTCGGTAATTGTATCAGATGAAATCTGAAGAGCGTCTTTTTTTGACGTTTTCCAATAATATCAATCGTCCTAACAGGAAATTGCTTTACTTATCTGACCTCGGTAACCTTTTACCTTTTTAAAATATAATTAGAAAAAATCTCGCTATAAATATCTATGTCAATACGTAACGCAAGCGGGCCAATTATATATTGGTTAGTTAAAGAATGAGTATTGACGTATTTTGGACTTGAATTGCCATGTTGGTTATATGATAGCATGTGCCGACAAAAACCACAAACATTTGTGGCAGAATATTTCAATTTTGAATTTACTTAGTAACTGTCCGGAGTCAGGAAGTTTGCGGTTCATCACCCCTGTGCCTCGGAAAGCACTTTAAGCCGTTGGTCCTGCGCCTGACCTATCTCTGGACATGTCGGATTGCCGTCTCGCCGAATTGTGAGATTGAAGGAACAGGGAGTCAATTCAAGTACTCCTCGTTCGGATTTGCTAACGTGACCAGAATCGGTTAGGAGGATATTATATTGACGTAGGTATTTATGTATTTTTTATTTTATTACAAGCTTTTATTTAATAACTAGAATATTCTTTTACATTCTTCTTGTAGTTTCTTCACACTATTTTCTTTAACCGTCGAACTGTCGTCATATTTAGATTCCAGAAATCCAAGAACAACGTGCTCTGATTCAAAAGTTTACCATATAAATGCAATGAGAGCTCTTTACCTACTGCACACAGTTGTCAATGTCCAATTTACCATCTTATTCCCAGGACAACATCTCGTTCTAAAAATTGCAACGAAAATTCCAAATTTCGCTGAGTTTAAACGTCCAATTACCCGAATTTGCATACAATTTTGGGATATGTGAAAATCCGGTGACAAATTCAATTCGCGTAAGAATATAACCGAATCGGCAATGCAGCTTTTGAATTCTTACATTTCCATACAGATGGCTTACAACTTGTCCGGTGTAGTCTGAATGTGTTTATACGACCTTCGTAGACAGTATTGGCACAATTGAAGGTTTAACAGTAAGTAAATGTGACCTTATTTAGGAATTGAAACACGTGTTTAGTGGGCGGAGGGAAATAGGGTGGCTGAAAATCAGTTGGATTTTGTGAAAGATTATATTATTGAAATGAGAGAGGATAGTAATGGTATATCGGGTTTTGGGTGTGTGATTATGTAGGCGACAAGCTAGCCACTTGTCACTACTTTTTCACAATTTTCCATCTAACCCAGCTTAGTGTTGTTTTTGGCTGAATGTGGTTAAAGGAGCCTGCTGCCCCTTTGACTCTGCCTACCCCTCCGGGGATTAAGGGCGTGATGTTATGTATGTATGTATTGTGATGATGATTGATAGCACAAATGATCTGGTATCTAGATTGGTATTTTTGTACAGGAGTACTTAGTACAGAAGAGTTCCTGCTAGCTACTACTCACATAATCTACAATCAATTAAATTAATCTGCATATAGCTATGTAGTGGCTGGTAGTACCGTTGGGATTTTGCCTTATTGACATCTTACAAACTGGTTGAAGATGATGATGAAGATGAAGATGATATCTTCAGTCCCTTCTTTTCCACTGGGCACTTTGGACACGTGCCTAGGGCCCCCACGATCTTGAGGGCCCCCTAGTTCTAGATTAGCAATGTTTCATCGACATTTATTAACCACAAACCTATTAATTTACTATTGTGCCCATTATTTAAAAAACGGCCACAATGAACAACTACACAAATTTTAGCAACGAAACCAGTACATTTATCGTACATAAAGTGTTTATCTCATTAGTACCTAACTACACAAATTTTAGCAACGAAACCAGTACATTTAACGTACAGAAAGTGTTTATCTCATTAGTCATAGATCAGATTGTACGTAATTAAATTGGAACTTATGTTTCACGTGAGATTCATGGAGCAAATCGCATTGTATGTTGAACGTAATCACTTAATGCCCCATGGAAGTTCACATGTTATACGCATTCACGTATTCGTGCTTAAGTGTTATATTATACGGTTCCTCTACCTTCTTAGGATGTCATGTCATTATACGAGTATAGACACGGGTAACTGAACAAAAATCTTTACGTCGATTCAGTACTTACGCGCAGCTCACTGCGACGGCTCATTGAGTTTTGACAAAACCTATGGCACAGCAATATGGAAAGTGCTGAGTAAATAGTGAAGTTTAACCTTGTTTTTTTTTTTGTAATTAAATATTACTACCAGCCCGGCCCGGCATCGCATGGGTGGGCATTTATTTTCTAACCTAACTTAACTTTTTTGAATAGTTTATAGTCTATGCACAAAAAATATATATATAAATATATATATGTAGGGTATAGGGGTTAAAAGAAACTAGAACTCTTCTCGGTGAATTCTTGTATTGTTAAAATACAATTACAAATAATTATTTAAAGCGTCGTTCGTCTTACGTCCTCCTTCACTCATTCGTCGTATCATTATTTCGTTCATTTGTCTCATTTATTCGCCTTACGTTCCATTTCTCTCAACACCCACATATATATTTACTTACCTTTTGTATTTTTTCGTATAATAACATAATAACTCTAGGTCTATGACCTATATTTATTATTGAGGGGTACCAGTTAAATAAGCAATTTGTATTACGTTTGACATGTATATAACATAATATCTAAACAATTTCTGATGTAATGTTTCTTCATTATGTAATGATTTCTTTAATAACTTGTTTGTTGTTGAATTGAATGTTGCATAATTTTTATATTTCCGAATGCTAAGAAAGTTTCTTTCTGCTAGATCTACTTTACTGTGTCAGTACTGAGGTTACGTAAGGGGTTTCAGGCGACATTCCAATGGCTGAACAGAAGTGGGCGGCCGCGTCAGCTGCTACGAAGACGGACGGTCGTGCACAAAGCTGCAGCGTGGTCACAAGCCAACGCAAATACTTGTCATATTCTTTCGCTTGGCGTCTTGGAGCAGTGATTTTATACAAAGTGAACATCTTACTGATATTATGAACGCGAAAGTTTGTTTAAACTTTCAATTTTGTCCGATGTTGGTCTGAGACTTAAAAAAGAATGTGCGAACGCGTTTCTTACCTAGCATGTCGTAAAAGGCGACTAATGGTATATGGGGTTGTGGGTATGTGATTGTGTAGGCGACTTATCACTACTTTTTCACAATTTTCCATCTAACCCAGCTGAGTTTTGTTTTTGGCTGAATGTGGCTAAAAGGATTGCTGTTGCCCCTTTGACTCTGCCTACCCCTTCGGGGATTATGGGCGTGATGTTATGATGTTGTGATGATGCGAAAATTTGTATAGATGGATGGATGGATGTGTGGATGTTTTGTACGAAACGCTTAAATTGTTGCTAAGTGCAAGGCGAGGCGGCTAGATCAATTTAGCTATTTATTTTATCAATTAAAATATTCACTCGAGTACAATATAGTGTTTCATAAGATAAAATTGAAACTATCCTCGAAATCCACACACGATTTAGTAACAATTTGCTAATGTCCCCTGAAAAATGTGTCGGCATTTCAGCTCGCCTAAGGTAATTAATTCTGTTCAACGTTAGTCTGAAACTAATTTATAGCCTGCATTTTCCGTCGCCCAGCCTGTGTCACGGAAAATGTATGCAGCATGTACGCGGCAGGCTGCCCGGGGTATGCCGCGACAAATTCTCTAATACAGCGTAATAGCTATAGAAGTAGTGGTAGCAAGAATACGCGTCTCATATCCGAACGACGCAGGTTCAAATCCCGGACCTCTAAATTTTACAAATCTACATAAGAACGTATTTATACCACTAGCTTGATGGTGAGGGAAAACATTGCGATGAAACCTGCACATTCAAACGACTATGGATGTGAAGCCATGATCCAAATTGTCTGGTTCTCCTATCTAAAGGTTACGAAGGCCAGATCGGCAGTCACTTCAATGTGATTATCAGATTTGTAAACCATGGTCTAACTAAGCGGACCCCTCTAAGCATGGGACATAAGGTTAGGAAGATGATAACGACTACGTAAAAGCTGTTTTTTCACCAGATATGTGCAGAACAGTTTAGCGGTGAGTGACGTCGAAGATAAGCCACAAAACTATGTGACCGTTTCCATCCATGCTAAGGAGAGCCAAGGAGGAACATCACACACACACACACATTCCTAGCCCAAACCCTTAACTCGGAATCTTCCCGCATCTGCCATTTATAAGAAACTTAGTAGCGTTGATCTCGTTTCAACCAGTAGTAGTTATTTCAATAAAACCAGACTCGCAAAATCTAACCTCATAGTCCGGTCCTGAAGAGCAAGACAGATACATTGGAAAATTCCGAAGTCTCCATGATCCTAGATTCAACTAGTTATTACATTGAAACGACTATCCGTCTCGGATAGTGGAATCAGACAAATTGCACGCCGGTTTCAAGTTATGTGTCTGTAGCGCCCATAAATAAGACGGAGAGGTGCGAACAGCGCCATACATCTCGCGCTGCGCTCGTCAGTTTGCTGATTAATCTCTCTGAAAATGTACTCTTTCTAGACTGGATTCTGTTTTCTAGTATGACAGAGAAATATATGTCAAACAACATCACGTATATTGAATTGATTCGAAAGTAGCTTAAGTCCTTGTTATGCCAATTAGATCCACGGAAGGCACTACAAATACTCGGAGCCGGAATAAATCTGTTTCATGAAAAATAAAAACAGTCGAATTGAGAAACTCCTCCTTTTTTTTTAGTCGGTTAAAATTATATTTGTGCCGGTGCGGAAATAAATGTATGCTATGTTACTTGGTGATAAAGTAGCTTTCCATTGGTGAAAGATTTTTTTAAATCGGACTAGTAGTTTCGGAGCTTATTCAATACAAACAAACAAAAAAATATCAAATCTTTCCTTATTATAATACTAGTGTAGCTAATTTATTATACCTACATATATTATTCGAATTTTTAACTTCACAATGTCTTTTTAAATTCCAAGTCTGCTTAAGTTATACTAGTCTTAGCCTTTACAATAATTTCGGTAAAATAAAATATTACTAAAAATGTCTAAAACTCGAACCACAGAAATTAGAACATACTGTTGAGACGCTGTTAACGTTAATAATACTTAAGATTTAGTAAGACATGTAGATTAATACGAGCAATTAAGCTTACTTCTAGAGATTAGACAATACGTCTCAACCATTTCACCGTAACCCGGATGATTGCCGGTAGCCAGGCTACCTACAGTGGAGTTAAAGTCATTAGCAAAGGCAGTTTCGGATTCGAGTTAAGAGCATTGCGCAGAAACACAAACAATGTTGTTTTGGTATTGTATTATTCAAATTGTACATAGTGTCACGATCATAATCCCCGAAGGAGTAAGCAGAGTCTAGGCCCCTTTAACCACATTCAGGCAAAAATTAATCTGGGTTTGTTTTATATGGAAAATTGTGAAAAAGAAGTGACAAGTGGCTAGCTCGTCGCCCACACAATCACATACCCAGAACCCTATATAGGATCAGTTCCCTTATCCACATGCTAGACCAATATGAGACTAATTGTAAACTAAATATTCAAATTGTAAACTAAAATAGTGTCTTTTTAGATACAAAATCTGGTACGGTATGGACATTCAAGATAAATGTAAAAGAGTTTCTTCTGAAACATACAAGATCTGACAGATCGGCAATTGTATCTATGATATAACCTTACATATGTCCATTCATTAGACTGAGTCACTTCTGGTCATTAGGTTGATCGTATTCTTGACCCTTGATTACCACCTCTATTGTATAAAAACAAATGCTCGAATTTTTGGATTTCTTACATCCTACTAATATTATAAATGCAAAAGTTTGTATGTTTGGATGGATGTTTGTTACTCTTTCACAAAAAAAAACTACTGAATGGATTTTAATGAAACTTTAGAATAATATAGCTCATACACCCGAATAGCATATAGGCTTTTATCAATATACCACGCGAGCGAAGCCGCGGGCAGAATCTAGTAAAACATACTTTTTTTGCACTGAATAAGCTATGACAGAACAACTTCGCTAGAAGACGAGATCCGTTTTAGTTCGAGATACCTTAATTCACCGTTTAAACCAGAACGGCAAAGGCGTTAATTCTCAAGACAACGGCAACTCCCCGCCCAACTTTTCTATCGCAAGTCGAGGTTTTGTTCAGTAAATTTCGTAGAAGGAGGATTCCCTCTAAAACTTGTATATCCGTGTCGTAAATACTCTGTTTATTTTCGCTGGCAAAGTCACGCCTCCGGAGCTAACTTGGCAAACTGCCGACAAAAAACGCACGTGCCCCCGTAGATAGTCTCGGTAGGGACTTAGTAAAAAGCCGGATGGTAGTACAGATCATATCCATTGGATGAGGTACAAAATTAACTTGTTACTGTGCAGTTATAAAATAAATTTGAACAGACACCAACAAACCCAACCACAAATGATCGTAACTTATATTACATGCTTAGATTATATCCTCCCTTTAGGTCTAGAATTTTTTTATCCCGTAGGGTTTCTTCCAATCTTCCATTCGCTGGTTTTAAATTGACTGGCCCGTTGGTGAGTGGTCAGAGACCTTGGCCACAAAATTAAGGGTGGCGGGTTCGAATCCCGCTAGGGGCCAAATGTTTCGTGTGATGAACATGGACATTTGTACTCGAGTCATGGATGTTTACAAACGTATTTAAGTATGTCTATCCGTTCGCCTAGTATCCATAGTACAAGCATAAGCTTAGTTTGGAACTAGGGAATTGGTGTGTCAGTCTGGAGAATTTATTTATTTATTTATTTAAATCCTATAGCTGGTCTCTCTGCCGATTGTCGGGGGACGAAAGTCGAGCCTCTTAAACTAAGTCACAACAACAGTAGTCAAAATTCGGTTTCATACTTCCCCCCAAAACAGACTTTCAGAACTGGACTACTTTTGAAGCTTTTGAAGGTTTGTTTTTTGGGGTGGGGCAATTTCAACTATATTTAGGCAATCATGTTCATATCACTAAACACATCAGAAAGTAAGCTCCAAAATTTGCAAATTAGGTCACTTGCCTGCGTTATTTTCTAAATATAATAAATAACATCAGACTACATAACATACATTGACCTGATTTTGAGGTAAGTAGCTTAAGCACTTGTGCTACGGATAGCAGAATGGTATTACAAATATATACATGAATATTGGATATTAACACCCAGACACATAACGAACACACGTATTCATCACGCGAATGTTTGTCCTGGGTGGGGATCGAGCCCAAAATTCTATAATTTACAAGATTTTGAATGCTAACATCTATGTATTAAACTACTTTTATTGTTTTGTACTACGCGAGAGTCGGCACGTAAGTTCTGTTTGTACCTAGGTATACACATTGCAATTTTCGGGAACGTGCTATTTTTGCGAACGCAAATGAGAGTTAATGGCCCAATATTACCATATTCACGGACAGCTGGACCTCATTATGTCTGGAGACAAAACCCTGGGGAAAAGAAAACCAAAATGAAGTCGGAATAAGTCTTTGTTGGGTACAAATGGGATTTTATGAAGTTGATGCGCGTTTGTATTCGCGATGGGATTATTATACAAATGCTATTTGCTTTCTAGCTTAGCTTTTGGATGTGAGAATATTGGACTTATTAGAAGGAAATAATAGGAGATTCTTATTTTTATGTATAAATAAATAATAATAAATTTTCTAGACTGAGACACCAATTCCCTAAGCTATAAGAGCTTAGTTTGGAACAAGCGAATTGGTACTATGGATACTAGGTGAATGGATATACATACTTAAATACGTTTATATCCATGACTCGAGTGAATATGACCATGTTTATCACACGAAACATTTGCGCCTAGCGTTTCGTGTGATGAACATGGTTTCGTGGCCAGGGTCTCTGACCACTCGCCTAACAGCCTGTCAGAAAACAGGCATATAACAATTGTTATCTATTTATCTGTTTGTCCACGACGAGCAGTGGTAGCTCAATGGTAAGGACACGCGCCTCTTAACCAAGGAGTGCGGGTTCAAAACCGGGCACGTACCTCTGGATTTTTCAAATCTATGTACGTATTTATACCACTAGCTCGACGGTGAGGGAAAACATCGTGATGAAACCTGAAAATTCAAATAACTTTGGATTTGTAACCATGATCCAAAAATTGTCTGGTTCCCCTATCTTAGGGTTAACAAGGTCAGATAGGCAGTCGCTTCAATGTAATTACCAGACTCGCTACATCCTGGATCATGGTCTAAGCGGACCCCGTCTAAACACGGGACATAACGCTAGGAAGATGATGATTGTCTACGACGATCGAATGAAATTGAATTTTTTTTATCCACTGTTTGATCGTTACTTTAGGCATATACACCATAAAATTCATTTATTGCCACGTAAAAACAAACAATAACATAAAAATTATTTTTTCAAGGATATAGGTGAAGTTGTCATAGTTAAAATCGATAGATTTACGTTAAGATAAAAAGCACCCAGTGGACATATAACAGCTCTATTCATTGAATAAAGTTAATAGCTGACCCGGCCCACTTCGTAACACTTCGTTCTCGGATTTTCAATACCCATTTTTTTTCATTTATCGCGCATTTTTTTTATTTTTTAAGAACCTTCACTTGACAAATACAAACAAAAAAGAATTAGCGAAAACGGTAAAGACGTTCTCATGTTATAGCTTTGGGGTGGACCACCCTTATCACTTAGGGGTATGAAAAATAGATGCTGGCCGATTCTCAGACCTACCCGATAAGTACACAAAATTTTATCAAAATCGGTTCAGCCGTTTGGGAGGAGTTTGGTAACAAACACCGCGACATGAGAATGTTATGTATTAGATTTTACTATTAGAGCATGAATGTAGATTACATGTATTACCTTTCTACTAACCATAATAAGTAATATAATTTTAGATTTCTAAGCAAAAACAAGACAGTTTTAACAAAATATGAATAAACCAACATCTTCTAAAGTTACACATTTACATTAGAATGACTAATGAAGTAGGAAATCTGGCGTAAATTTTGGTGTAACGTCTGAATGCCCGAAAATATCTTTGGAAATCCAATTCTGATTTATTACCACACTTATCTTCATCCCGTGTCCCTTCCGGGCTTGTCGGGGAATGAGGTTTCATATTTTCTATTTAAAGCGCCTAGTTCGGTCCATTGGCCCCGTTTTGGTTTGATTGATTTTGATCTAATAATTCTTAAAAAAGCAAGGAGACTAGAAAAGTTTTTTTAGTCCGTCAGTTAGATTATAAAAAAATATTCAACACGCATTTTTTTATTTATTTGTCAAATAAACATTGACGAAGATACAATGCATTCAAGTTGCGCGTGACGTCACGCTTTTACGATATGCTAGGCAAGAAACACAATTGGCACATTCTTTTTAATTCCCAGACCAACACGGGACAATGTGCTGGGTTAGATGGAAAATTGTGAAAAAGAAGAGACAAGTGGCTAGCTCGTCGCCTACACATTCACATACCCAAAGCCCTATATACCATTAGACGCCTTTTACGACATGCTAGGCAAGAGACACAGTTAGCAAATTCTTTTTAAGCCAGACCAACACGGGATAAAACAAGAGTTTTTTTTAACAAAAGTAGTGGCTGGAACCATGAATGATAGATAACATACACAAAGTTTTGTTTGCAATGGTATGTGATCATAAAAAATATTTTTATTTAAAAACCCATCCCGCTCCTATCCAAAAATATTGAATACGCATTATTTTATCCTTTATTTAGCTACTAAAACCTGTTGTGCTCTTAAATAAATGGCGTAGGAGAAGATTATAAAATATATTATAAATATCGTGTAGTGTCCGACCATAAAAAAAGATTTTCAGCCGAATACGAAAGGAAGCTTCGGCTTCAGTATCATTTTCGGCCAAAAATTATAATGATTTAGATATTAAACATTTACGATATTAAATGAAGTATTAATGGAAGATATTTCCGCTGTATACTGAAATATTGCTTTTTAAGCAAATGTAGGCTTTAAAAAGAAATAAAATAAAACACGATAATTCCATTAGAGGGCAAAATTTTTCGTGTAGGTATTTCTTGCTGTATTGATTGATTATAAGTATCATATAATACAATCTATATAATTTTTTCTACGATAATCATAATAAAAATCAACTAAACTTTGTGTCAAAAATCCACGTTTTTGAACTAAACAGATTATTTAATAGAATAGAATTCTTATAAATCTTAAATGAAGATAACGAAACACATATTCTTTTAGCTTTTCTTAATACTGATTAGTAAATGAGATCTCTCTTACATATTTGGCACTTTATGACAAAAAAATAACCAATCGTGACAAAAAATGCAAGGATCTGTGAGCAAACAAATTACTTATTAGTTATATTCACTTTTAAATCAACTGAACTTTGTCAAAAATCAACATTATTAAAGTAAACTAAACAGATTCCTTGATTGAATCTCTAAAAATGTTCAATTAACATAACGAAAGCTTATTCCTTAGGCTACTTTTCGTCACCGTCATTTTCACGGACTTCTGATATTCGGTTAGCTGAAGCTTCGGCTGGTTTATACTTAGTCAAAGACGAAATAATTACCGAATATCCATTATTTGGCCGAAAATAGCCGAAAACGAATATTCTTTCGGTCACTCATCGTGACCTGATGGGCAATATACTCTATTAATAAATAATGAAATAATTTATTGTTTTCGCCGTTTTCGTATGAAACTCTGAAAAGCCGAATCGTGCACGCGAATCACGTAATATACACCAAAGACTTCAATTTAATCATTTCAAAGGGGCATTGGAATCAAATTTCAAATTTTAATAGCAATTATTGACTCACAATTTAGTCAGGAAGAGTCGGTTTGTACTCTGTGAAAGTAATAAAATTAAATTGCCAATGGTAATATTTGTTGTTCGTGGTATTAAATTATAATTCAGAATTGGTCAGTATTAAATCAGCCTTTGAAGTTTTCAAAGGATCAAGTAAATAAGGAAAACCTACCTAAAAAAGTTCTTTAGTATTTAAACAATAGGGATGATGACTGCATCAAAAAACTATAATTCTATTTAGTCCGTCAGTTAGATTAAGTATACAATACAAAAATACTAGACACATGTTTTTCGCTTTATCAAATAAATAAAAAATCAAAAAGATAAAGAGCATCAAAATTTTCAAGCGGGGTCTTGCGACGCCACTTTTTTTGGAAAAATTGTACAAAAGCGTGACGTCACGCGTAACTTGAATGCTACAATGCATACAAGTTGCGAATTAAAATTACTAGGTATTTTTAAATTAAACAAAAACTAGTGTATTTGCATGTATAAAAGCTTTTCTGTAACGAAGTTTTAAGTGATTTTACTTACCTAATATCGAGTGTTACATAGTTGCGGGATCATTGATGATTTTGGATACAATACAATATTGCCTACCTACTATAGTCCGTTTCACGTATCAAAATATTCAGTTTTAACTATATTTAATCTATACGCTAATATAAATATTATTGTTAAAATAATTAATGATCTCCATTTATTAATGTAAATACGATTTATCAATTTTCTTCTTAAATTTATTACTAAATTAAATTTAGAAAAAAACTCGTATGAATTGCATACTACGGGAATCGAAAAGTTAACATAAAGACATTGACACTACTATTCATGTCACATCATTAATCGATATGGCGGGCATCTTGTCATCGAGTTAAGATTTCATAGGCGTACATTTCAACCGAAAAAATGTACCGAATCGAAAAAAAAGCCGATTTAATTGTCCTCGAACTTTTTATCGGATAGAAAAAAAAAACGAATGGCTGCCATACGGATGCATAATCATTAACGTCAAATTCTAAGTGTCACGGAACTCATCATAGATGAAATTGACTATACCTATTCATACAATAATAGCCATATTTTACTTACACGCTTAGTTTTAATTTTGGAGAGTAAATGGGTTACTGTGAACGATTTACTTAAATAATGCAATGGCTTTATAATTAATGTAACCCTGTTAGAAGTGAACTTTGAAGGGATGAATAGGGATAAGACATAGCATAAGAAAAGAAAGCGTAATGTGGTGTTAAGATGAAATGGAAACTGAGATGACCTAGACGATGGACACTGTACGGGATGGGCCGTTGTGTTGTGAACTGCTCCTTAGGGAGCGTGGGACGGGACTATCGCTAAAGATTTTATCTTCATTCTCTTTCATCGCTAGTGTTAAACTTTCTGCCTTTAATGTCACTTTACTGTGTCAGTTGTTACAGAAAGACGCTTCACTTATGTACATATAGATTCCCTTGAGTGTATTTTTTATAACCGACTTCAAAAAAAGTAGGAGGTTCTCAATTCGACTGATTTTTTTTTGTATGTATGTTACTCGTTTATCTCTGTTGACTGGCCCGTTGGTCGAGTGGTTAGAAACCCTGGCCACGAAACCAAGGGTCGCGGGTTCGAATCCCGCTACCCGTAATGTTTCGTGTGATGAACATGGACATTTGTACTCGAGTCATGGATGTTTATAAAACGTATTTAAGTATGTCTATCCGTTCACTTAGTATCCATAGTACAAGCATAAGCTTAGTTTGGAACTAGGGAATTGGTGTGTCAGTCTGAGAATTTATTTATTATTTATCTCTGAGAACTGTTCAGCGATTTTTTGGCAATATTTATAGGATGTTTTTGTGCTGGGTATTGTCAAACAGATGTGATGTTTTATAAACTTTTATATTTATTTATGAATATCATAAACGCTTAAATAAGTAGTGTTTAACAATTGGTATACTTTAAAGTTTCCGCTATATTGAATGTTTAAGAAAGAGTTCTCGGTGTCTATATTGTTGTGTCAAGTATTTAATATACATACATACTTATATAACATCACGCCCATAATCCCCGGAAGGGTAGGAGACAAAGGGGCAGCAGGGCCCTTTAACCACATTCAAAACCCGATATACCATTAGTCGCCTTTTACGAAATCCTAGGCAAGAAACACAGTCGGTACATTCTTTTGAAGTCCCAGACCAACATGGCACTTGAAAACAATAAAAATATAACAAATGAAAATATATCATTCGAACAAAATCGGTAACTAAATCCCCGTCTCGAAAACACAGAAAACAGTTATCATCACAATTTATAGAACAAGGGTTGTATAACGGAAGTCCGCAATAAAGCAGTATTGGATTTTAATAAACCCTTATATAAAAGACGTGGTACCAGATGCCGAGAGCAAACCGATAAAAGTGCCTTTCGCGAAAATCTTTATCACTTTGAAATGCTGTCGCCCTGTAAAGGATATCTTCAGTTACATTTCATAGCTGTCTGAGAATATTTGAACGTGATTTCCGATACTTGGACTCAAGTTTCAGTTTTGTTCGCCCAAATAAGTCCTCAATTGCGGCCATTAGATTCCTTTTTGTGTAAGCCTCGATGGCGCATTCAGTAGTCCTATGCGCCAAGAATTGTGGGTCGATCCCCACTCAGGACAAACATTCGTGTGATGAATACGAACAAACCAGAATTTACAGAATTTACAGACTTACTACGCACGCACGTATGCATATGCGAAGCCACGCATGCATGCACATACATACATACAATTTGAAACAACAACAAAGCATAAAACTTTAATCTACGTACTGAAAACGGCATCTCCTTTAAAACCGTAATGCGAATATTAGCCACATCAATGTTTAACAAACTTGGGTATTCTACGGCGAAGTGAATACTTTAGCGTGCAAGTTTCTCGGCTTAACTTATCCAAGATTGTTCTCAGCGATAGAAAGTGCTGTTTTAAATTGATATAGCTGAGAAACTGTTTCGCTGTTTTACCTGTTTTTATAAAATGGTGTTAGTAACTCCTGGAGAGCTTTCTCGGGTTTGTTTTCAGATTACCACTTTAAAATACATATCTTTAAACTTTAAAATCGTTTGTTCTAACTTCTTACAACACAGGTAAAACGACTTAGTTTAGAAATCTGCAATTCGGGAAACGCGGTCGTCTTTTTGGGAATGTTAACTTTAATATTGGCATCATCCCGGCATTTTCCGAGCGTAGCTGGGCTGAGTCACTAGTATTTTCTACACTGTCTGTTCCATATATTCCATATACCGTAAGGACACGTCTTATAACCGATGGTGCGGGTTCAAACCCGAGCACGTGCCTCTGGATTTTTCAAAATCTAATTACGTATTTATACCACTAGCTCGGCGGTGATAGTAAACATCGCGTTAAAACCTGCAAATTTTAAAACTATGATTTGTAACCTAAATTTAAAAAAAAAATGTCTGGTTCCTCTATCTTAGGGTTACGCAGGTCAGATCGGCAGTCGCTTCAATGAATTACCTGACTCGCTAACTCTTGGACCGTGGTCCAAGTGAACCCCGTCTAAGCACGGGACATAAGGCTAGGAAGATGATGATGTAGTTAAAATAGACAATGAAAATTTATTGAAAATACTATTATGTTTTCCCTTTTAGCAAGCTCGGGTAGTTATTATTTAAATTAGAACATATAAATTGCCTTTTACATACCTTTTCCTTTACATACGTAATTGTTATTACAGATTTGTTTACGGAATGACCCTTATACTCGCGTATTATTTTAATACGAAATGTTTTTTTGGTACTTCATACATATTATATTAGATTTCCTAGAAATTTTTCTTCATAAGCTAAGTAAGCAACTTGGGTTTGTGTACATTTACGATAGTACTAGTTAAGCCAGCGATTTCACCCGCAATTATAGTTAATGTGTCATAGTGTAATGTTATATAGCCTAGATAAATTGATTTTGCAACTCAAAAACAACTTTTCAATTCGGTCTACTTCCTGAGATTAGGGCGTTCAACCAACCAAACAAACAAACTCTTCAGCTATATATATATCATCATCATCCTAGCGTTATGTCCCGTGCTTAGACGGGGTCCGCTTAGAGCATGATCCAGGATTTAGCGAGTTTGGTAATTACATTGAAGCGACTACCAATTGGACCTTCGTAACCCTAAAATAGGGGAACCAGACAATTTTTGGATCCTGGTTACAAAGCCTAATTTGTTTGAATTTGCAGGTTTCATCACGATGTTTTTCCTCACCGTCGAGCTAGTGGTATAAATACGTACATAGACTTGAAAAATCCAGAGGTACGTGCCCGGGTTTAAACCCGCACTCCTCGTTTAAGAAGCGCGTGTCCTTACCATTGAGCTATCACCGCTCTCTCAGCTTTATGTATGTATTAGTATAGATGTATATATTACATAATGTACATACATATTATTACCCCTGTACTCACTCAAGGGATAAGTAGAGTCAAAGCAGTAGCTAGTCCCATAATCACATTCGGCCAAATTTTTTTCGATTAGATGGATAATTTGCAAAGAGTGGTGACAAGTGGCTAGCTCGTCGCCTTTTATGACATGCTAGACAAGGAACACAGTTGGCACATTATTTTTAAGTCCTGGACCAACAATGGACATATTTTGGCCAAGTATTTTCTAACCAAGCTAAATAGAAGGAGATTATTAGTTGACGGAGTAATATTGGGAATATTGTTTAACTTTGGTGTTTCAAAGTCACATCAATTTGGGAGATAGATCCGATAACGGGTGACGTGAACGACGAGTAATGATTTTAGCCATAACTTGATGGGGGTCGACAAATGCGTCAACAAAGCTAAGTGCCTTGGCACCGGATATTTAGCTCTTTTTGATCTTATCTGCAATGCTGAATTTTATCTTTATTGATCATACATAAATTAAATGTTGACAGTACTACACTAATTCCGTAGCTTCAAACTTAGCATAGCTCTTGTTGTATGTACAGTTGACAAAAACAAACTTAATTAAGTTTTTTATAAGCGATTATCACTAGGTATAAGAGCGGTGGTAGCTCAATGGTAAGGACACGCGCCTCTTAACCAAGGAGTGCAGGTTCAATCCCGGGCATGTACCTCTGGATTTTTCAAATCTATGTACGTATTTATACCACTATCTCGACGGTGAGGGAAAACATCGTGATGAAACCTGCAAATTCAAATAACTTTGGATTTGTAACCATGATCCAAAAATTGTCTGGTTTCCCTATCTTAGGGTTACGAAGGTCAGATAGGCAGTCGCTTCAATGTAATTACCAGACTCGCTAAATCCTGGATCATGGTCTAAGCGGACCCCGTCTAAACACGGGACATAACGCTAGGAAGATGATAAGCGATTATCACTAAATACAAATGACGGTGTCACAAGAATAATACGGATGTTGACACATGTTACCATTTCATGTAAAGTTATGTCTTATACATTAAAGACAGTATTTAAAAATCTTTAATAACATTTTAAGAATATATTTATTCGTCATAAATGAAAGAAAGTTAATTTATATTGCGTTAATTAATGTCCATTATCACGTGACTGCGAACGCCATCAAAGCTCGATGACGTCACTGACCGCCAACAAGCTGACATATTCGTAAGAACTCAAGATCAGGTTCACTTTGACAGAGCGCAAGATTTTTATCTGTCAGTGAAGTAATTAAAGTCACGTGACAGTTTGGAGCGTTTTGGCAGGAACTCTAAAAAGTAATTTTAATTTCTAATTTTTTTATTAAAATTTGAAGGATTTTTTTTATGAAATTATTATAACAAACAAACAAACATAACATCACGCCCATGATCCCCGAAAGGGTATGCAGAGTCAAAGGGGTAGCATGCCCCTTCAACCACGTTCAGCCGAAAATAAAGCTGGGCTGGGTAAGATGGAAAATTGTGAAAAAGCAGTGATAAGCGGCTAACCTGTCGCCTACACAATCACACACCCAAAATCCGATATACCATTAGTCGCCTTTTACGACATGCTAGGCAATAACCACAGTTGGCATATTCTTTTTAAGTCCCAGACCAACATGGGACAGTGGGCTGGGTTGGATGAAAAGCTGTGAAAAAGGAGTAACAAGTGGCTAGCTCGTCACCCACTTAGTCACATACCCAAATGCTCTTAAACTATTAGTCGCCTTTTACGACATGAAATTATTATTTTCGTATTGAAATAGGGTCTATTTATGAAACAAAATCAATTCCAAAAATTTTTCAACATCCCTATTGCTGGCCCCTAGCCGGACTCTACCATGCGGCTTTTAGTTTGGAAACAGTTTTATTTATAAGTTGTTGTCTAGCTTAATATCTCACTTGCATTCAGATACACTTAGATCAACCCCGGATTTAGCCATTCTGGTTATAACAATTATTATGTTAAAGCGACTGCTAGACCTTTGAAACCCTTAGATGGGGAACCCACATGAATCCATATTTTAATGTGCAGATTTCCTCACGACGTTTTCACTCATCAGCGATCGATTGGTATTAAATCCGTACATAGCCTTAAATAATCCAGAGGCACGTGTCCGAGTTTGAACTAACATTCCTCGTATTTGAGGCACGTGGCTTAACCATTAAACTACCACCGCTCTCGCCCAAGTTCCAACCCGATCGGTCTGACCCTAGTTACATAAAAGCCGCAAAGATTAAACATGACATCGTTCATCGTAACTTTAAAATCAACGCCATCGTTAAACCCTTATAAAAACTAAATGGAACGCTAATCGTTTTAATGTGGTTCTAAATTGGAAACCGCCCGTCCTGGCAAAGCCACAATGAACGAAATCTGTACCGGTAATCACGGTATGCAAATTTTTACCTGACCAATCTTAAATGACCCCTCAAGCTTTACCCGGTTATGTGTTCTCCCTCTTATCGTTAGAGACTCGGGAGGTCTTCAAAACTGGTCATTTACGTTAACACAGAATGCCGGATTAAATTGATTAACCTGATATTGAAAATTATACGGCGATGATAGGAAATATTTGTGTTTAAGGGGCTTGACGGCTTCATGAACGTGGCTTTGATATTTTGGAAATGCCGATCATTACCTATATTTTATTCCTTGGTTGAATCGAAAATATATTCATTTTAACCTTTTTGAACTTGATAGGTTCGAATACCCCTCCTACGCGTTGAGCTACTTTTCCTCCATTTCAGAGAAAATCCCGTTTTCCGTGGATATGCAAAGATGTCTTCAAACTGATGACAGCCCTCAGTTCAGATTGTTTGGGATCACCGTAGATGTTATGACCCATCAATTGAATTGAAATCCCATCAATAATATTAAATTTACATATTTCCATTTCCTTTCCCCTTAATAAGCAATCTTCCTTTGCAACCTCCCAATATCCTCTTGAGGAGAAATATATTAATAAAGATTAAATTTACATCATCTTCCTAGCGTTTGTCCCTTTCTTCTTATAAAATTCTTGATATAATAAATTATAGTATTGCAGCTTTGTATTTATTTGTATGTATTATTGCATATATACATAATTGTGCATTTGTATTTATGTATGTATGTAAAAGTATAATTAATTTAAGTATTGTATCATCCTTTCTTATGCATCGTTTTTTATTATCTAAGTAGTATAATTTACTGCACGGCCCCACCCCTCTCTTTTCAGTAGAAAAGCTCTATTTTAGATAGAGGAAAATAAGCTACTGAAAAGAGAGGGGGGTTGTCTGGAAGATATTACTTTTAGCCATAAGACCGTCTAAATTTTATTCTATTTGTATGCATCCTTATTTCTGTATCTGTTTTTTAGACCAATTGGATCATGGTAACATATCTATAATTATTTTAATATGCAGATTTTCTTTAAGTATTTTCTCTAACCTATTATTTTTGGCTGAATGTGGTTGAAGGGGCATGGTGCCCCTTTGACTTTGCCTACCCCTTAGGGGATTATGAATGTTTGTATGTATTTTCTCTAACCAACGAGCTAGTGGTATCTATATATAATGTATAAAGCTAGAGAGTTTTTTTGTTTGTTTGGTTGAACGCGGTAATCTCAGGAACTACTGGTCCAAATTAAAAGAATATTTTTTTGTTGTATGGTTAATTTATCGAGGAAGGCTAAAGGCTATATTAAATTTACCATAAACGGGTGTACAGCTAGTATTAAATACGCACTAACCTAACGCCAAATTCCCTTACAAGGTAGGTATGTAAATAAGTACTTAGATTTGTAATTTTTTGAGGTCCGGGTGTTAAGCCAAAATTTTTCGCACGTGAGCTACGTATTAAACCATTAAGCTACCACCGTTATATAAGGATTAAATTTAAATATGTGTCGATTAACGGCACCAAGTTTGCCCTCGGGATTACTCGGATGAGCAGACAGGAATCTGGCCTAAAGCTGAACGAATTAATTTTTTATTGCCTCCACCCTCTGTTCCTCACGAAGACAGGATAAAGATTTATGATTCATGGTAAAAATAAACGTGTAATAGGATATTGGCTTTATAGCTTAGATGTTACTTGTAAACAATATTTTTTATAACGTGCTGGAACGCGTTTTATATTTTTGTTTATGTTTAAGGGCATACAAGACAACTACTTATTAGCCCTATATTAAACTAAAAGGGCTTGTAAATAAGAACTTCTGGAGATATAATGTAGAATAACTAGCCGATTGTCACTGCTTTTTTACAATTTTCCATCTAACACAGCGCAGTTTTGTTTTTGGCTGCATGTGGTTAAAGGGGGCAACTGCCCCTTTGACTCTGCCTACCCCTTCGGGGACTATGGGCGTCACTGAGTGTCTATCCATATTATTTAAACTCAAAATATCTTTATTTACGTAGGCCTCAAAAAAGCACTTGTAAATCGTCAAATAATAGATACAAAATAGAACAATTTTAAACTATCACCGGTTCAGAATGTCGCATTTACCGAGAAGAAACCGGCAAGAAACTCGGTAGTTACTCTTTTCGATGTCAGATTTAATACCAAATTAAAATTTACAGATTAAATAAATTCAAAGATACATCGGTACAGTAGTCCCTCATATACAATTCTCGGCAGAACCTTCTTTCTCATTAAAAGCTTATTTTCCAGAGCTTATTGAAATAACTTTTCAAGAAGAATGTAAAGAAAGTAGGGTCAACTTGTCGTCATTCGTCAATAAGCCAAGTTTCACGACCGCCCCGCGGGTACTCGAAATCGGCATAAAATCTGCAGTTAATAGGCCATTAGCCGCGGGACGCATCGGCCCGCCGTAAACTCGGATGTTTGCTCAGTAGCTGCGAGCCTCAATTAGCGGAACTCAAATATGGCCGCTCCTTGTAGCGGTGACTATGGTGTCCATAGACAAGCGTGGCGTGGGATGGTGGCGAGATGTCCGTCGTAAGCTAGGAGGTTCGATTATTACCTGTTAGACAAAATTAGCGAAATTTTAATATAGCCGTTCTTTATGAAGAGCGCGGCTACAGTCACCAGACTAGCGGAGTCATGGTGCCCGCCATAAACTCGGATGTTTGCTTAGTAGTCGTGAGCCTCAATTAGCGAACTTAATTATGGCCGATCCTTGTGGTGATGAGCGGCTATAAAGTCCACAAATAAGCGTTTCATGCAGCCTCAGTATGCTGAACTCCAATCTCAGATGTTTGCTCAGTAGATACGAGTCTTAATTAGGGGAACTCCAATATAGCCGCTCCTTGTATTGGTAAGTGGATACAATAACCATAGACAAGCGGTTGAGTGATGTTGCTGCAGTTAGCGAAACTCAAATATGGACACTTCTTATAGCAGCGAGCACAATGACAATGACCATGGACAAGCGATGGCGAAATTTTTGTACGCCATACGCTCAAAAATACGGATGTTGATTTTGTATAGTAAATCCCGGGTTGGACCAAAATTTTGTGGTTGGTTATTTCAATATTGAAATTACTCAGTAACAGTTGGACGTCAGGAAGTTGGCGGTATAATCACCCCTATGCCTCGGAAAGCACGTTAAGCTGTTGGTCCTGCGTCTGACCTTTCTCCGTTCATGTCGAATTACCGTCTCACCGGACTATGAGGGTGAAGGAATAGAGAGTGCACCTGTGTTTGCGCACATTCGTGCACTATAATATCTCCCGCGCAGTTGGCCTCCTCGTTGAGATTGGCCGCCGTAACCAATATCGGTTAGCAGGACATTATTATAATGCTAATTTATTCGCTATTCGGTTCTTTTACGTAGTCTTATATATCAGACATATGCCATATCAAAAGAAACACATACATACACATACAAAACATCACGTCTATTATCCCCTAAGGGGTAGGCGAGTCAAAAGCAACATTATAGTTATCCGCTATCGCTTTTGCGTCGAATCGCCAAACAATCAATAGCCGTGTTTGCGAGCTCTAAGTACCGCGGGATATAAAGTTACGTTTTAATCACCTGCGGCTCTGTTGCTGCGGGTGATTACCAACGATGATTCAGAGTAATTTTATATTTGTAGCTAACATTTTATTTTCCGCAAATTGATGGTAGTTAAGTCCGCGGCGAATTAATCCAAAAACGTTACCTGCTATTTTTGTGGGATACACTTTATTCTAATTTATTAGTTGCCTAATTAACTCCTTGTCACACCAGTTATCGAATAGTGAAAGTTTCATCACGATCGGTTCAGCCTGAAAATTACTGTTATATATAATATTATGTTACTAGGGATTGTTCTAGGATTTGAGTAAGCAATTGATTAAAAGATAAAAAATATTGATTACGTTATAGATTCATTTGTCAAATTTGAAATCTATTTTGGAAATCATTTGTTGTGAGTCTTGAGTTTTATTCAATAGATTTTATAATTTAGCGATTCGATACAATCAATTACGTTTTTTTATTATATACCTACCTAAAAAATAAAAATATGATATTTACTCCACACAGGGCTCAATAAATTAAACCAATAGATCATCATCTTCCTAGCGTTATGTCCCGTACTTAGACGGGGTCCGCTTAGACCATGATCCAGAATTTAGCGAGTCTGGGAATTACATTGAAGCGACTGCCGATCTGACCTTCGTAACCATAAGAAATAGGGGAAACCAGACAATTTTTGGACCATGGTTACAAATCCAAAGTTGTGTGATTTTGCAGGTTTCATTCATCACGATGTTTTCCTTCACCGTCGAGCTAGTGGTATAAATACGTACATAGACTTGAAAAATCCAGTGGTACGAGCCCGGGTTTGAACCCGTAATCCTCGGTTAAGAGGTGCGTGTCCTTACCATTGAGCTACCACCGCTATAATTTATAATTGAACCAATAGATATTGTTGCTAAAAACTTTATTTTATAGTGGCTTCTAGCCGCAGCGTTGGTCGCGTGGTACATTGATGAAACATAGTTCATGTATTATGCTAATGTATAAGCTATACTATTGTAAAGTTTCATTAAAATTCATGCATTCACCAAAATCCTCACATCCATCCATCCATACAAACTTTCGTGTTTATAATATTAGTAAGATAACTAAAAGTAAATCCAGACTGATCAAAAAGTTTGAACATATAATGATTTTGAAATAAATAATATGTGGCACAAAAAAAATGCTTTTTCCAACGCATACAAGAAATTTCATAATCGTTTTTTTTGTTACGATATTTAATTATTACAATAAAGTGAAATACAAAAGGTTTCTATATGTCCAACTCCAAATGTTCTATTTTATTAAGTGAGATTTATTCGACGAATTCATAACCAATACTCATTTCTTATTAAAAGTTTGAATACGGAAAGTCTTGTAAACTAAGTTATTAGCCGGTATTCGTTTCTTTCTTCGAAATAATTATTGTCTTGTCTTGTCTTCGAAATTGTCTCTAAAATATCATCCTCTTCTTTCTCGGAAACATTTTGATTGTCCTCAAAATATTGGCAAGAATTTTTTACCAACATTTATAGGAGTTGACAAGGAAGAACAGCTTAGCAACCGTCTGGTTACACGTGCGGGCGAAGGTCCTTGATATAAACAGGATTTAATTTGATTACAATTAATGGCTGACTTAATAACTACGATGTGCTTGTTGGATATATTAAATACTTGGATCTGGTATCTTGTTTTCGGTAATGTAGGACTTTAACAATATATTGACAGTCCTGTCATCATTCTGAACATTCGCGTCGAACGCAAAGATAACACATATAAAGATCTACACTAATAAAAAGGAAAGATTTTATTGTTTTGATTGTTTGTTTGTTTGTATTGAATAGGCTCCGAAACTATTAGACCGATTTGAAAAATTCTTTCACCAACGAAAAGCTACTTTGTCAGCAAGTAACATAGGCTATATTTTATTCCCGTATTCCTACTGGAACGGGAATTACACGAGTGAAACCACGGGGCGCTGCTAGTAACTTACAAATTTGTTTGCCTCCGAAGCATTTAAAAGTACTGCATACTTTACCTAGTAAGTTGATTGTAAAAGTTGTGGAATAACAACTATAGTTCCCATCCAAAATAAATTGGGCCTATGTCTAAAAAGTATTCTATTTATCTTATTCGTTTGATGCATTTGTTAAGACTCCACGTCGTATGCTAGGGATGCAGGTTCTCTTCCCGCAGAAAAAATAAATAAATTGGGTCAGGTTTGTACCTTGAGGTTATTTACCATGCTATATATATTGATCTGAAACCAATGTAATACTAAAGTTTATACATATATATACGTATACAATGTCGTTTGCAGTTCATTAAACACACCGACTGGATTACATGTCAACAATTCAGAAACATTAAGCTACGCTTTTCAATGCTAATAGCTATTTATTAGCGGGTGCGTGTAGGTTTAATATTTCAATTAGAATCGACTGTGTGGTTCGTTTGAAGCTAACACTTCCAGAGCTTCCGCTAACTCATGTTTAATCCGAGTTACAAAAGTGTTGGGCTTAAGCCAATTGGCTCTTTGGTAACATGACTAGTGTTTACATTGTATTATACATGTTCAGTATTAAAATTATGGTTTATGTTATACTAGGTTCTGTCCGCGGCTTTGCTCGCGTGGTACATCGATGAAACATAGCCTATATGTTATTCGGGTGCATGAGCTATATTATTTTAAAGTTTTATTAAAATACAGTCAGTAGTTTTTTTGTGAAAGAAAACAAATATAAAATTTCGCACTTATAAGATTAGTAGGACAAGCTCTTTCTTTATGCTACGAACCACCATGCGTTCAATCCTAAGTAGGAAGATACAAAGAGATAGCAAGCCGTTCCAACCACTTTTGGGTAAGATGAAAAATTTTTAAAAGTGACAAGTGGCTACTTCGTCGTCTATATAATAAATTTCTATATGTTCCAGGATACGTTATACGTATGACAGATAATAATAAAAATACAAAAAATAAATCTCAGACAATATCATATCCGTTGATCTGACTCCGAAGTAAGTAGCTTTAGCACTTGTGTTATCGGATAGAATCAACAACACAAATATAAAACATACATAACATCACGCCCACAATTCCCGAAGGGGTTGGCAGAGTCGAAGGGGCAGCATGCCCCTTCAACCACATTCAGCCAAAAATAAAGCCGGGCTGGGTTAGATGGAAGATTGTGAAAAGGCAGTGACAAGCGGCTAACCTGTCGCCTACACAATCACGCACCCAAAACCCTTTTACGACATGCTAGGCAAGAACCACAGTTGGCACATTCTTTTTTTTGTCCCAGATCAAAGATATGGGACTTGGCACAAATATAAACTTCAATATTAACACCCAGACAAAGAACAAACATAAATATTCACGCACGAATGTTTGTCCTGGGTGTTATCGAACACAACACACAACTTTTGGCAAAGAGCAGGGTCACTACCGAATCCGCCTTCGAGCCAGTCAATCTTTCTCTATGAGATCTTTCACTATTTCGCTTTGTATCCCTTAATTATTAGCCACATAATTCGCAGTGTGCCCAAAGGGATGCTTCTCTGATCCTCAGCGCCGTAAGTGATCAAAACTGCACAGCACAGCTTAGCTCGTTTAAGCTCGGCTCAGGCTAAGTTTACACCTAAATTTATGGGCGAGGGCATACTTCAGCCGTTTATTTCCTTTTTAGCCAACTACTTGCACGTTAGTTTGTAATTTATGGCGCATTTTGGATTAATGGCGTTTTAATAGTGTTTTTCACCTGTGGAGTCGGGATGCTACGTGGGTAGAATGCGTTAATATTAATTCTTCCTAAGTGTAGGGATAAAATGTCACGTTTTTTTCGCTTGATTGATAATGCTTCTTATATTTATTAATATCTACAGGTACAGGGCACGAAACCAAAGTCCGTCAGTTGAAATCCCGAGGGAGGCAAATAACGAAAATGGCAATTTGCACTGAGTCATGGGTAGAAGTTTTTAAAACTATTTTAGTATACCTATCTGTAGTCTAGTCTACATGGCATAGGTGATAATATTTATCTTATGTGTGGAGCTCGAGAATTTAAAGACCTCATGGGAACTATGTATTATTAATATGGTTATATCTATCATTCCAGCCACTCTTGAAAGCAAATGAAATAACGACAATGCATTATGATTTTTCATTTGCGTTTTTCGAATATCAATCTCAGAGTAAACAACCAACCCAATCAAATCGGTAATAAAAATTCAATTCAATGTTTTTATTCAAACAATCATAACGTTTATTCACAAACAAAAAGTGATGTGGTATTTGCTTTTTAAATTATTCTACTGAAGTTTTTTTTACTTCGTTTTAACTCAGCTACTTTTTAAAGATGTTGTTTTTTAATTTTGCCGTGAAATATAGCGATTTGTATACGAAATAAAGATTTGATGCTTACTTTTAAATCCTGAGAAAGAGTGTAGAGTGCCTGATCTCAAACGATTTATCAAATTACCCCAAAAACATGTTTTTATAAAGACTCTTTTGAATTACAGTTTTTCATATCATCATCATCTTCCTAGCGTTATGTCCCGTGCTTAGACGGGGTCCGCTTAGACCATGATCCAGGATGTAGCGAGCCTGGTAATTACATTGAAGCGACTGCCGATCTGACCTTCGTAACCCTAAGATAGGGGAACCAGACAATTTTTGGATCATGGTTACAAATTCAAAGTTGTTTGAATTTGCAGGTTTCATCACGATGTTTTCCCTCACCGTCGAGCTAGTGGTATAAATATGTACATAGATTTTTTAAAATCTAGAGGTACATGCCCGGGTTTGAACCCGCACTCCTCGGTTAAGAGGCGCGTGTCCTTACCATTGAGCTACCACCGCTCTTTTTTTTTATATATAATTCAAATTTTATCTATTAAAATTTTATATATATTTACAGCGCTTTCATTCTGTTCATAATCTGTTCATCAGGTACATTACTAGTCGATTGAGTGTAGTGAAATATGATACCATGGTTTACTATTGGTAAGCATTGCATCTTGTTTGATCACGTTTGAACTGTAATTCCATTGTTAGGAACCCCAGTCTTATTTCAAGTATACACAGCATAAGATTCTCTGAACGGTATACCAAGGTACCTTAAAGGTTGAATAACTTGTGATACATCAGGTCTTGCAAACATTTATAAGCTGGAGTGACTGATATCGGGAGGTAAGCCGCGTGTTGCTTGCTACCTCATAGTACAAACAATCATAGCACGTAAAGACATCCAAGCGATGACTTTTCCGTAATATTTAATTGCAGTGAGTGCATTAGTCAAACTATGATAAATTTTATATTCATTGCACAATCGTCGCCAAGTAGACTAGTACGTCTGATGGGCATCTGCATAATGGAGTGTATAGCCCAGTTTCTGTGACATTTGAGTGCTAAATTATGCATGTTAACTAGAGCACTCCATTCGTCTCTGGATAAAACTCGGGAGTATGAATACTGCAATGTTGACGAGTCGTCACTTTGTTTCACGGCATTTATTGGAAAACAATTATCTATTAATATGATGATATTGCTGCTATATAAAGCAAAAATACAGTAATTATATTGTTGTTATATATCAAAATGAATTTATAAAATAAACACTACAAATAAAGATATTGTGAAAATTCATGTGGTGGACTTTTTTTAAACCTTTTGCAGGTGACAAAGAAGAATTCAGCCAGCCTGCAATTTACAACTGGAGTTGTATATGAAATAGAAAATAGAAGGGTGGCCGAATTCTCCTTTCCCACCAATAACTGGAGTTATTCACAATATAGTTTAGTATTGCGTAGACAAACTCGCAAATAAATGCTAATCTCTAGGTACTAATATTAGGTATAATCTGTAGTAATAATAAAAGAGGAAAAAAATTATTTTGTTTGCATCATATAGACTCTGCAACTACTAGACTGATTTGAAAAATTCTTTCGCCAATTGAAAGCTACTTAATCAGCGAGTAATATACACACACATACACAACATCACGCCCATAATCCCCGAAGGGGTAGGCAGAGTCAAACACGCAGCAAGGCCCTTTAACCACATTCAGACAAAAATAAAACTGGGCTAGGTTAGATGGATAATTGTGAAAATGTAGTTACAAGTGGCTAGTTTGCCGCCTAAACAATCACACACCTAAAACCTGATATACCATTAGTAGCGTTTTACGACATGCTAGGCAGGAAACACAGTTAGCACATTATTTTAAAGTCCCAGACCTAACATGGGACAAACAAAGGCGAGTAACATAGGCTATATATATATATATATATATATATCATCCCCGTATTCTCACAGAAACGAAAACGACGCGGGTGAAACCGCAGGGTGCTGCTATATAAAATAAACCAAGCGATAGTCTGTCTCGGTGATTAAATATACCTACGTCTATTTTATGTTACTGCTAATAGTAGGTAGTGGAATAAAACCGAATATAGTTGAAAGCTCTTTTATTAAAGGAAGCAAGGGTTTCATTAGTCCCTTCACACAGTAAGTAAACGAACTCGCGAGCAATGGTTCTTTGATCGCTGACGCGAGTGTAAGCGACCTTATAAACCGGAGGAAGGGTTTGCACTAGATTCCATTAGAGTGATGCTAGTTTTGACTCTTGTCCCGTATTAGGTAAACGATTCCGAAAGGGGGATGTTATTAAAGTCACACTTTTAAGGTCCAATATTGGCCTGGGCCTTAAAAAGATTGTGCTAATTCTGTTTCTTGTCTAGCATGTCGTAAAAGATGACTAATGAAATATCGCGTTTTGGATGTGTGCGGTGGTAGCTCAATGGTAAGGACACGCGCCTCTTAACCGAGGAGTGCGGGTTCAAACCCCGGCATGTACCTCTAGATTTTAAAAAATCTATGTTCATATTTATACCACTAGCTCGACGGTGAGGGAAAACATCGTGATGAAACCTACAAATTCAAACAACTTTGAATTTGTAACCATGATCCAAAAATTGTCTGGTTCCCCTATCTTAGGGTTACGAAGGTCAGATCGGCAGTCGCTTCAATGTAATTACCAGACTCGCTAAATCCTGGATCATGGTCTAAGCGGACCCTGTCTAAGCACGGGACATAACGCTAGGAAGATGATGATGGATGTGTGATTGTGTAGGCAAAGAGCTAGCCAATTGTCTTTTTTTTTTATATAACCCAGTTTTATTTTTAGGCTGAATGTGGTTAAGGGGCTAGCTGCCACTTTGACTTTGTGTTTTGGAGATTATGAGCGTGATGTTATGTATGTATGTATAAACTATGTATTTTTCTTTTTAACTTATGTAAAATCATATCTGTTTCATAAATACTGGAGTAATGGGTGTTCTAAGGGGCCATCCATAAAGCACGTCACACGAATTTCATGATTTTTTGATCCCCCCCCCGTCCTTGTCACAGCTGGTCACATTTGTGGGACTCCCCCCATCCCTAGTGTGACATCACATGTTTTGCAAATTGTACATCCAGAAATTGCAAATTATTATGATATATTAGATTTTGAAACATGATGTCACGAAACTTAGGAACCCTCCCACCCCTTGTCACACCATTTCACACATCGTAGACCCCCTCCGTCCCCCTTTACGTGTGACGTACTTTATAGATGGCCCCTAATAGTGTGAATGTGAAGAAATTTAAATTAGATTTGGGAAAAGGATGGAGCTATATCGCGTTTATCTGTTAAGTGCGAGAAGTAGAAGGGGTTGTTCCACTGTTTGATTAGGGATGATGAGAAGTTGGAGATAATATGAGGCCCCCTAGGGCCTGAGACCGGAGGCGGACCACCCCTTCCGCTTTGGTTAGTCCGCCACTGCCAAGAAGTCAATCTCATTTTCACATTTTTTACTTAAACATTTTATCAGAAACGCTGTAGTCTTTAACAATATGGACCAAAGGGTTCTGATTATTCTTTATTTTCTTTTACTCTGCATGTAGTACTCTGGTAGCGGAATACATTTCATTTTTGTGACCTTTTCAGTCTTAAAACGTGACGAGGAAAGGTGATCACAATCTGATTTACGAGTTTTCACCCATGGCTTCGGTCGATTTATGTAGATTTTTTATCCCTTGGGGACCGATACATGTCGCATTCATATTTATTTGTTGATAGCATGATATATTATACCTCAGAGAATGATTGCTTTTGCCCGTGACGTCATCACGTTGGTTCGGTCTGTTACATAGAGACCATTCGTTCCGCAGAATCTTTCAACTTCCCGGAACAAAAAAAAAGGCTTATGTTTTTTTAAATGAGCAAGGTGGAAGGGGATATTTGACAAAGCATTCTTTTTCTGCTTCTATATTATTTCCTTATGAATTTATAGCCTATTTGTTATTCTGATGTATAAGCTATATTATTGTAAAATTTCATAAAAGTTCATCCAGTAGTTTTTGCGTGAAAGAGTACCAAACATCCATACATCCTCACATACTTTTGCGTTTATAATATTAGTAGGATAAGTAGGATAATAATACCTTATAGTAGCCATTAAGACCCCTGAGTTTGGGTTACTTACTTTTAATGTACATGTTTAATATAAAGAGCCTTTATGATTCACCTCCGATTTCAAATTTAGAGATTAAAAAGTACCCAGAAGCGGATATTGTGAATTAAGCCGGTAATGGCGGTAATAATTACGAATTTATTGTTCAAAACCCGGCCCTTATCAAATTTTATGTCGAGACTTCACGAGAAGCGTGCCCTTTCATGGCTGTGTATTAATTTATTATTTTAAAGTAGGGTTATGAGATGGGAGGATGGCGAAATAAAGTGCACATACGGTGTAATTTTTTGTTTACGGATCACGGCACGAACAATTTATTTGTTTTTTTTTAATATATAATATTAAATATTAGTAAAATCCAAACAAAAACTCAAGTTAAGACATAAACTATATTCAAACAGAACTCGGAACAAAACAATTGTACATTTCAACCGTTATGGCGCGAGAGCTTCAGACTGTCAAAAAAATGCTAGGGCTGGGCCCAGTATTGCAATTGACTAGGGATGGGATAGTAATCGTCGATTATATCTTCACATCTAACAATATGAAGAAGATGGCAAAGAAATCTTCGGATATATTTTTTCTGGATCCTCTATCTTAGGGGGACGTTAGCAGCAGTCGCTTAAATGCAATTACAGAGTCGCTAAATCGTGGGTGTTGGTAAGCACACCCTTTTTTTTTTTTTTTTTTTTTTTTTTTTTTTTTTTTTAGTTGGGGAAACTCCCACGAGCCGTCACCCTCTGCTCGGGGAAGCAGAGGGCGGTGTGTCGGACTCGAACCGACTAAAACCCCAACGTGGCCTCCAGCGGCGCAGTTCCGGAGGAGCCGGTATCCCCTGTCGGGACTATACAACAGCTCCTCCGGTAATGCGCGTGCCGCGCTGCGCGGCTCACCTCGCGCGGCGGTGGTCGATGCTGTGCAGCCCACGCCATAAGTCGTCGGATGCACAGCACCGAGCACGCGCGCGCGTCGAGACATGCCAGGCCACCCAGCATGTCTCAACTACTCCGCCCAGGATTCAGACGCCGATCGTCCCCGAGACCGGCGTCGTGGGCCCACTCTCACGCTGTGCCCTCTGCTAAGCCAGAGGGCACGCGGAGAGCGTCTCGCCAGGGGGGCCGCCTTCCACCCGGCGACCCAAATTGAGGGCAGAGCCCTGTCGTCGCGGAGGGAGAGCATCGAGACGCTCAATCCCTCCGCGACCCACCACAACGCGACCCAGCGCGCCCCTGTCGGGTTGCCGAGGATAGGGAGGCGAGCAACGAAACACTCCGCTCCTCCTCTTCCTCGGCAACCCTGGTCCGGCCGCAATGGGCTTTGGCCGTACGGCCATACGGCCGGACCGCCGCAACTGCCCGGTTTGCCAAACGTGCAGTCGCGGCTCACCTCGGGGTCCCTCTTCGCTTCAGCCCTGCCATGGCAGGGCCTACTGAGCCCCCCCGGTACGACAAACCGAGGACCCCGGCGGGGGGGAGGTAAGCACACCCTGACAGAACGGGACATAACGCTAGGATATTGAAAATCAAAAAGGTGACAGATAAGCTGGTCTAATGGAGATCACCGTAAAAATGTAAAAACTAATGTCCAATCGAAACCAAACTAAACAGTTCTTGACCTATCAGCAATTGCTCTGTTAAATCTAATGAGTCAAACAGAACTCAGCGGACAACGCTGTTTTGGCGAAATTTTAATCAAAAAAAAGATCTGATTGTTTGTTTGTTTTAATTAATTAGGCTCTAAAACTACTAGACCGATTTGAAAAATTTATTTACCAATGTAAAGCTACTTTACTAACGAGTAACAAATATTTTATCTCCGTATTCACACGGCATTACGCGGGCGAAACCGCTAGTCTCTTATATTCTAGATGTTGACTCCCAATTATCTATCCAATACACACGTTACTTTACCTAGATTTGTGCTTCACTAGCCTTCAAGGAAGCGAAGCGGCTGCCAGTGATCACTCAAAGACATCAAACTAGGTTCGAATTAATCAACAAGCCTCAACCAAGTTCCTTTGAAGGTTCCAAAAGGTACCCTTTGATGGTTGAGATCAAGTTTAAGTTTTGTACTGATATTACAGATTTTGCGTGAGTTGCCAACCGCATAGCAAATTTTGGAGCGATCAATAAATGGGGGAGGTGAATATTGGTTATGGATGGGCAACTTTCTGGGGTTATGCGAGTTTTCCTGGGAGTTAAATATAGAATTTGACTGGTTTGATGGCGCATTCGGTAGTGACCCTGCCCCACGCGCCAAGAGTTCTAGGTTCAATCCCCACCCACATCAAACATTGGTACCTATGATGAATACTTGTAATTATTCTGTGTCTGGGTGTTATTATCGAATATTTAAGTATATATTTGGAATACATACCTCTGTTGATTCTGATATCCGTAACACAAGTGCTTAAGCTATTTACCTCGAAATCAGATCATTGTATGTGATGTAGTTGGATATTTATTTATTTATTTATAGAATTGTTGGTATTAACAATAAGGTTTTATCAAGGACCTTAGCCAATTTGTCTAATTCGTCGACGCACGTCTGTTAATTAGCACAAAAAGGCAATTATGTATTAATTTTATAAATGCGAAAGTAACCCTGTCTGTTACGTAAACTAACTAACTAACTAAACTTCACGCCACTTCCCTAGCGGGGTAGGCAGAGAGAACCGAACGCCATATGGCACGATCCTTACACACGTCTGTTACGTCTCACTTATAAGCCATGAGTAGGTAATTAACCTGAAGACTTATGGGAATTCACATCAGTCAATAGATAGGTTAAGTAGACACAATACATACATATCGTACATAACATCACGCCCGTAAGTCTCAAAGGGGTAAAGTCCCATGTTGGTCGGGGACTAAAAAATAATGTGCCAACTGTGGTTCTTGCCTGGCATGTCGTAAAAGACGACTAATGGTATATCGGGTTGTGGGTATGTGTTTAACAATTTTCCATCTAACCCAGTCCAGCCCAGTTTTGTTTTTGGCTGAATGTGGTTAAAGGGGCCTGCTGACCCTTTGACTCTGCCTACTCCTTCGGGGATTATGAGCGTCATGTTATGGGTTAAGTCCAAAAATCAATAAGGCCCTTAAACAACCCTCACCAAAAATAAATTAAAAAAATACTGTTAAAAAGTAATGACAAGTGGCTAGTTCCTCGCCTATATAATCACATATCGAACACCCCGTATACAATTAGTCACCTTTTACGACATGCTAAACCAGCGGTCGGCAACGCGCGGCCCGAGACTTATCTTCTACTGGCCCGCGAAAGTTTTGTAAATTTGAAGCCGAAAGTCTTATAATTAAATTTAAAACAAAAAAATATTTATTTCAGACACAAAAATTGGCGATATATTGCACAAATAACACCAATTTATACACCTGCCTTCACAACACACCTATACACCTAAATAAATTTATTTATATAGTCTTTGTTTTATATTGGTTTTTGTTTTCCCCTAATTTTTAACCGACTTCAAAAAAAAGGAGGAGGTTCTCAATTCGACTGAATTTTTTTTTTTTTTTTTTTTTTTTTTTTTTTTTTTTTTTTTTTTTTTTTTGTATGTATGTTACTCGATATCTCTGAGAATTGTTAACCGATTTCCAAAATTTTTTTTTTAATCAAAAGGGTTTACTCCCGAGTTGGTCCCATTACCACCAAGTCAGGATCTGATGAAGGGATCCCAGGAAAATCGAGGGCAACCCTCAAATTTTATAGGCACGTACAATGTGTTTTAGACATTTTCTAAGATTGTTCAAGTATTTACGTATGGTATTTATCATCTTATGTTGGTGAGCTGATGATGGAAGGTACAAATCCTTAACGATTAGGAATTAGTTTATGATTCTTTAAATATTGATATCTTCGAGAATTGTAAGACGTTTTTTAGAGTTCTTTTTTTATTCAAAAGGGTATATCCTGGAGTTGGTCCTATTGGTACCACATCTGGATCTGATGAAGGAATCTTAGGCAAATCGAGGGAAACCCTCAAGTATTATAGGCGCGTACAATCTATTTTAGTTATTTTCTAAAACAGTTCAAGTATTTACGTCTGGTATTCATAATTTCATGTTGCTGAGCTGATGATGGAAGGTGTAACTCCTTAACGATTAGGAGTTCGTGGATAATTCTTTCAATATTATAGGGCCATATTGAGTGTTATTCTCGAGATAGTCTCAATTTTACCAAGTCTTGGTCTAGTGATGGGATTCCATGAAAACGAGGGCCACTCTTAAATTTTAACGACATGTTAAGTGTTTTATTTATTGTTTCTAAAACGCTTCCAGTATTTGCGTCTCGTACTCATCATGTTATGTTGCTTAGCTGATGATGAAAGGTATAACTCTTTGAAGATTAGTAGTTTTTAGTAATACTTTAAACATTAAAGGCTCGTTATACCTTTTCGTCTTTAGTCTCATAAGACCGGCACTGTCTCATTAAAGCAGCTCGTTTTGATTTGGTCTACCTACCTATTAATAAATTTCACTAAAAAGTAACAAATAAGTTAAATTTTAACAAAAATAAAAACCGACTTCAAAAAACCCCGCAAAAAATGTTTATAAAAAACACAAGTAAAAACTGCCTATGTCTAAACACTAAAAAGTATAAAATAAATTCTTTCGACTGCTTCGATGAAAGTATTAATCTTTAACACGTATTTAAATATTTACAATAATCAGTTAGTTTTGGAGTCGGTGCCAGGCAAACTAAAAAAAAAGTAGACACTTAATAACAAATTACCTTACTAATAACAATATGAAACAAATTAGTTAAAATATGAGTATATTAACTTACTATTGATTTTGTATATTCAAAACCTATTTTACCACCCTTCACCAAGAAACAAATAATTGCAAATTCCGAAATGATGATATAATTACGCGGGCTGGCACCGACTCCAAAACTAACTGATTATTGTAAATATTTAAATACGTGTTAAAGATTAATACTTTCATCGAAGCAGTCGAAAGAATTTATTTTATACTTTTTAGTGTTTAGACATAGGCAGTTTTTACTTGTGTTTTTTATAAACATTTTTTGCGGGGTTTTTTGAAGTCGGTTTTTATTTTTGTTAAAATTTATGTTTTCATTGTTTCTTTTTAAAATCATACCTACCTATAATAAATAGCTAGGTAGATATCTATTAGGTACAAAATTATTTTACAGAGGCGGCCCGCCTTTATCTATTTTTTTCACTATGTGGCCCATGTCTACCGAAAGGTTGCCGACCCCTGTGCTAGACAACACAGTTATCACATTGTGTTTAGGCTCAGTCCGTAAATTGGACAAACTATTTGAATTTGTAACAGGAGTAATAAAATAATGGCCGACTATTGAGAGGGCATTGCAATCGAGAACTCAAGTCCCAGATATTTTGTTTACAAATCCAGTAGACGGCAATACGCCTTCAGCTTCCTATTTAAAAGTTAAACTCGCCACTGTTTGCTTAATACTTGGTGAAACAAATTTAATTAAACGGATTAAACGATTTATCCTTAGGGATGTCAGTTATTAGAAAGTTCGTATTCTGTTATGTTTACAGAGGTCGGTGTCCAAATGATTCTAGTACACACATTCATACATATCATCACGCCTGTAATCCCAGAAGGGGTCATTGGACGCCCAAAGCCCAAAGGAGCAGCTAGTCCCTTTAACCACTTTCAGCCAAATTAAACTGGCTAGGTTAAATGGAAAATTGTAAAAACATAGTGGCAAGTCGCCTAAACAATCACATACCTACCCGATATACCTTAAGTCGCTTTTTACGCCATGTTAGGCAAGGAACAGAGTTGGCACTTTATTTTTTAATCTCATTAAAATGGGCCAACATGATCCTAGTACAAGAATAGATATCTTTTTTAATCCATCGCATAAACTAGTATTTACCGTATCTTCGTTTTACTGAGGACCATTACGCATTGAAACATATAGTTAAGCTGCATAGCTTTGCATGCATGTATATGCTTGAACACGCCCGACTTCCCATAAGGTAGACTTATGATATCTTTCTGGTATTGCAAATATCCATAGGCCACGGTGGCTGATTACTTTCAGACAAGCCGTATGCTTCATCACCATCTTGGTAGAAGATATTTATATAACTTCACTAGCTGATCCTGCAAACTTCGTTCCGCCTAACAGTCAATGAGACGTAATCGGGTTAAATAAATGGAGATGTAAGCTATCCTATCTTTCAAGTTGGATTAAAACGCACACTTTGTAAAAATTTTATTAAAATCGGTTAAGTAGTTTCGGTGTCCATCGCGGACAAACAACGTGACGCGTAATTTATATATATTAAAATAGTAAAAATTCCCAGGTTGCAGCTACCGTAAACTAATGACTATATGGTTCAGCAACATTTGTTTGTTTACCATTAGTAGTATTGATTAAAAACCTCAGTCACGTAGAAATTATGAAGATCCATTACCTTAATTTGCTAATACGCAGAAAAAATTACGAGAAACATTTTTCTTCCATATTCTTTATATTTGATATTCTTTATTATTAATATAAATAAGAATATGATTCATTACCTATATTACATTGGTACAGTGGCGGACTAAACGGGGGGCGGAAGAGGAGGTCGGCCCAGGGCCCCTGGTCCTGAGGGGGCCTCATATTAATAAATAATAAATAAATTCTTCAGACTGACATACCAATTCCCTAGTCCCAAACGAAGCTTATAAGCTTGTGCTATGGATACTAGGTGAACGGATAGACATACTTAAATACGTTTATAAACATCCATGACTCGAGTACAAATATCCAAGTTCATCGCACGAAATATTTGCCCCTAGCGGGATTCTAACCCGCGACCCTTGGTTTCGTGGCCAGGGTCTCTGACCACTCGACCAGCGGGCCAGTCAAATATATATATATTATCTCCAACTTCTCATCAATTTCGCCGCGCCAATTTCGGGCAAGCAACACTGCTCGTATCCCCACTAGGGGCCTCGTACAGTTCTTTGCCGCCCCAGGGCTTAAATAGTCCGCCACTGGATTGGTAATGGTAACCTATTCTTTATATAGGTAATGACCCTCCATTTGTAGTCGGGTAAAAAAATGTTTTATTAAACATTATTTCATCAGTTTATTATAAACTACATCTAACCCAGCCCATTGTCCCGTGATGGTCTGGGACTTAAAAATAATGTGCCAACTGTGTTTCTTGCCTAGCATGGCGTAAAAGGCGACGAATGGCACATCGGGTTTTGGGTATGTGATTGTGTAGGCGACAAACTAGCCACTTGTCACTACTTTTTCACAATTTTCCATCTAACCCAGCCCAGTTTTATTTTTGGCTGAATGTGGTTAAAGATGCTGTCCCTTTGACTCTGCCTACCCCTTTGGGGATTATGGGCGTGATGTTATGTTGTCCCAGTTATTGTTGTTATGTTATATTTTTATTTATAAAAACATTGTGCGGCACCCCTAGCTCCCCGCTAAGCCGCGATAGCTCAGTGAGCTGTCAATAAGGAAGTTCCTGACAACTTTTGACCGACGTGTTGTCGATCCGATTGAAATTGTTGCATCGACGGGACGGAAGTTGTTCGAACACCAACTGTTGTTGATTTAGTCTATCGGCGTTTATGAACTTGTTGAAGAAGTTTTGATGTTACTACTGGTGTGACTTGGGGTTGCATTTGTATTTAGCACGTTTAGGGACTCGCCTAGAGAGTTCTCCTCCCTGAGTCGATGACTCGCCTGGCGAGTATGCCTTTTGTCAGTTACCTACCATTTTTTTTTTTTTTTTAATTTAGGAATCTCCCACTAGCCGTCACTCTCTGCTTGGGGAAACAGAAGGCAGTGTGTCGTTCCAAATATTTAGGTACGTCCTAAAAAGATCAGCTCCTTATCTCTTAACTAATACTATCGTCCTAAAAAAGATTATAATATCCTAATTCCTTGTGTTGAGTGTACTGACCAATAAAATATTTCTAACCGATGTCGGTCACGAAAGCAAATCTC
The DNA here is from genome assembly GCA_951394215.1 of Glyphodes perspectalis. Classification (NCBI taxonomy): domain Eukaryota; kingdom Metazoa; phylum Arthropoda; class Insecta; order Lepidoptera; family Crambidae; genus Glyphodes; species Glyphodes perspectalis. The sequence goes on along the minus strand of OX596213.1, from coordinate 3,655,025 downwards.
AACGAGGATCAGCCAACTACGCAGGAGATATTATTGTGCAAAAGTGTCTGCGCAGACACAGGTGCACTTTCTGTTCCTTTACTCTCATAGTCCGGTGAGACGGCAACCCGACATGACCGGAGAGTGGTCAGGGGCAGGACTGATGACTTAACGTGCTTTCCCAGGGGGTGATAAACCGCCAACTCCCTGACTCCCAGTTGAAATACCCAGCCTTAAATGTTTTGGCCCGAGCTAGAATTTGGACCTCTTGGTTGGTATAGGCACATGCTATCATTAAAGCAACGAGGCAACATTTGTATCCTTTCGGCCGAGTTAAAGTCCGCCTAACGCGAACTGCCCAATTTCATTAATAGTCGTATTTTGCGCAGGCTTTGTCGCAGCTAATTTGATTACGTGACCCTGTAGTGTTCCGGACATTTTTATGAGCCGCGAGTATGCGGGTCGCTATATTGAGTTGGAGTGTAATCTAGTTTAACGTCGGAAGAAGATTTTGTTTAACAGTTTCGTATAATAAGTTCGATTATGGTAAATGTAGAAATTGGTTTTCCTATATATATATTTTTTAAAGTAAAGAAGTATTAAGATGTTTATAATTTTAGCTAAATAGGCGAGGAAAAGGTACAATCCTTCTTCTCCAACTCCTCTTGTTCCTACATATGATAAAAAATGTGATATTAGATTCTTACGTTGTCCTGTAAATCTATACTTACTAATAAAGCTGAAGAGTTTGTTTGCTTGAACGCGCTAATCTCCGGAACTACCGTCCGATTTGAAAAATTCTTTAAAACATTAACTATAAACGCAGGTGAAACCGCGGGTACAGCTAGGGTACGTCGGTGCTTCCAGAGTTATATGATATCAAATCAGAAGGAACATGCTGTATAACTATTCTTTGGGCATACTGATACATAATAATGCATTTTTAGGAAAACCAAAAAGAAATATTAAATCTGTTTCGGCTTTTTACTTATATGTAAAAAATTCCTTGCTAAGGTACGGTTACAGTCTCAAGTAATTAATTTTTATTAATGAAATTTGTAGGTCAAGCTTCGGTTTTAATATACAATAGTTCCAAAATTAGTTAGTACTTTCTTTAAAATTTTAAGTAATAACTAATATTATGTCCAATGTTGGTCTGGGACTTAAAAATAATGTGCCCACTGTGGTTCATGCATAGCATGTCGTAAAAGGCGACTAATGGTATATCGGGTTTTGGGTATGTGATTGTGTAGGCGACGAGCTAGCCACTTGTTACTACTTTTTCACAATATTCCATAGAACCCAGCCCAGTTTTATTTTTGGCTGAATGTGGTTAAAGTGGCCTGCTGCCTCTTTGACTCTGTATATTACTAACATTATTCATCTTAAGATTAGTACAGTTATTGTCAATAACAATATTTATTAAAAAAGGTTGTTTGTTTGAAGTGATTGCTATGTTTGTATTAATCCTATCTGAAATTAACGGAACATGACAAAGGTAGGCAATTAACAACACAAATAAAGTGTTAAAGTTCCTGTTGTTCCAACATAGGCGGGTGTTCTCAGATATTAATGTCAATGTTGGGTCACCTAATAAAGCACGTTTCTATTTTACACATAGGTAATAGGAATGTTTGGGGCAAACAATACGTTAATGGACTGGAGTTGGATAGTTCATACCCTAATACATACAAGGCCGGACATAGATCCGGGCCTGTATGTATTAGACTGGGTCGATGGCTCGTTCGGTAGTGACCTTACCATATGCGCCAAGAGTTGTGGGTTCGATCCCCACCCAGGACAAACATTCGTATAAATAAATAAATATAAATGTAAATATCCGACGACATCACATACATTGATCTGACTCCGAGATAAGTAGCTAAAGCACTTGTGTTACGGATATCAGAATCAACAGTGGTACTACAAATATATACTTAAATATTAAATATTAATACCTAGACACAGAACAACACAACTAACGATATTGTTATTATAAAAAAAAAATTGCCTAGATTGACTGCATATGTGTACGGTAGTGTAAGCCACTTATTCATTATATACATCCATATATGCAGTTCAGCAATTGATGTTATATCAAGCAATCATACCTTTGCCTATGGCCACACTATGGCGTAACAGACTAAAGTTTTCGCCAAAGCCAAATGTTCCTGCATCGAATCTGATTATGGTACTATATACATAAATAAATAATATAAATAAATATCCCACAACATCACATACATCTGACTCCGAGCTAAGTAGCTTAAGCCCTTGTGTTACGGATATCATATTTAACAGTGGTATTACAAATATATACTTAAATATTAGATATTAACACCCAGACACAAAACGAAAACAAGTATTCATCACACGAATGATTGTCCTGGGTGGGAATCGAACCCACAACTCTTGGCGCATGGAGCAGGGTCACTACCAAATGCGCCATCGAGCTAGTCAATATGTATATATGTATGTATCCATAATGAAATACATAAGTGTTAAAGTTGACGCGGGAAAGCAGACTTCATCTGACCGAAAGCAATTTTTCAGACAGAAATCTAGCACAGCAACATTCAGCCAGGTAAGACAAAAGAAGTCCTTTTTTCGATCCATGTAAGTAGAATAATTAGTACCCCAATTAAATCGCACCGGGCACCCTCGCATTGACAATGGCCGTATTTCAATTTGCATTCGTTAATTGCAAATCCCGCTGTTCAGATTTTTCGAGTGCCTGTATGCTTTTCATTTGCGCGGGACCGTTGAAATTGATTGTTATGTATTTTATGCTCACTTGAGTCTTTTGTGCAGTCAACGTAGTATCCTAATTGAATTAAAGCTAAAGTGAGTTTCTTTGTCACTGTTTTGCTCAAACGATTATCATAACATTTTACGGACTGGCTATCAACGGTGCAGAAACGTTATAGAGTACTTTTCATATTCTTCCTATTGGTAATAATAATGTCCTCCTAACCGATATCGGTCACGGCGGCCAATCTCAGCCAACAGGAGATATTATAGTGCACAAGTGTGTACGCAAACACAGGTGCACTCTCTGTTCCTTCACTCTCGTAGTCCGGTGAGACGGCAATTCGACACGACCGGAGAGAGGTCAGGCGCGGGAGCAACGGCTTAACGTACTTTCCGAGGAACGGGGGTGATTATGCCGCCAACTTCCTGACTGATATTGAAATAATCAGCCACAATTTTTTGGCCCGACACGGGATTTGAACCCAGGACCTCTTGTAGGTGGGTAGGTAGTCATTACTACTAGTACATACCGCCCGCAACCCCCGAAGGAGTAGAGAGACTAAAGGACCAATACATACATACATACATACATAACATCACGCCCACGATCCCCGAAGGGGTAGGCAGAGTCGAAGGGGCAGCAAGCCCCTTCAACCACATTCAGCCAAAAATAAAGCCGGGCTGCGTCAGATGGACAAAAAAGGACCAATAATACCCAAAAATAAAATTTTGTTTTATTTTTGGGTATTATTTAGTTTAAATTTAGGGTCGGATGGGAAAATGAAAAAGTGACAGTGTCTAGCTCGTCGCTTACATTATAATCAATCACTGCTTCATTATTTTACAAATAACATATTTATTCTTGTACCTTTTAAACATACATTTATATCATATAAACTATTTTAGTCTTTAAACTCATTAACGTAATCAATTTACACGAATTTATGCTCTACGTTGCTGTATCACGGACTATAATCGAATAACAGTACCTATTAAAGTGATTAAATGGTATTAATTAAGTGGGATGCGTTGCCACAACGATTGGGCTACCACAGCAGGATACTTACAGCGATATTCCATTAATACTAAGTATATTTATATTATAGTATTTGCTTGCTGTTGCTATGCTTGGATGCTTGCCATCGAATAGGGGTGGGGAGAGGGGAAACTGGGGTTGATAGAAGTCTAAGGCCTAATTTTTCATCAATCAGAGGATAACACAATTTTCCATCCAACCCAGTCCATTGTCCCGTGTTGTTCTGGGACTTAAAAATAATGTGCTAACTGTGTTTCGTGCCTAGCATGTCGTAAAAGACGACTAATGGTATATCGGGTTTTGGGTATGTGATTGTGTAGGCGACAAGTTAGCCACTTGTCGCTACTTTTTCACAATTTTCCTTCTAGCCCAGCCCAGTTTTATTTTTGGCTGAATGTGGTTAAAGGGGCCTGTTGTCCCTTTGACTCTGCCTACCCCTTCGGGATTACGGGCGAAATGAAATGAAATGATCTTTATTTATATAGGCTTACAAAAAGCACTTATAAATCGTCAGAACAAAATAAATATAAATGTAAACCGGTTCAAACAGCAGATTCTACCGAGAAGAAACCGGCAAGAAACTCGATAGTTACTCTTTTAAATGAAGAGACTTAATAGCTATAATGTAGTTACAATATTTTTTTTTGTCAATTTAAATCTATCAGTGCAGACGAACAGCCTATTATGCGACTAGCCATATATTCTTATCATTTAAATAATCTTCTACCTTATAGTAGCCCTTTTTAATCAAACAAGTTTTAATATATAATTTAAACTTATGCTCAGGTAGATCAGTGAGACTTTGTGGCAGCTTATTAAACATTTTGATACTTAGACCAATAAAAGAATTACCACTCCTATGAAGTCTATAACTTGGAACAGCAAGCTTGTGTTTATTCCTAGTGTTAAAAGTATGTGTATCTGATTTTTTAGCAAACATGTGTATGTTTTTGTACATGTGTGATGTTGATGATGCGTGATGTTATGTTATGTTATGTGTCAGAAGATAACAAGCAAACAAATAACACTGAACAGTATAACAGATATAAAAATTCACAAGACTGACATCCACAAATTGATTACTATTTTTTTTTTGACCCGGAAATATGCCTTACGCATACTATTCCTTCCGGGGACGTAAAATGGTTATGTAGGAAACCACACTTTATCTGCCGTTCTTTCTAAAAAATATTTCTACCTCATTGATACCATGTTAATGTATTTTTTTTATATATAAATGAAATATTAAAAAAATAACTCTTCATTTTATAATTAATGGTAGGTAACTAGAAATTTAAGGCAAAATCTAAGCATGATTAACTGCCGACGCTGGTATTCTAATTAGTCCCAAAGCTTTACTTTGCGTAGAGCTAAAATTTTAATTACACTTCGAGTAATTATGAAATTCGTGACGTTCGCGTTATTGTTGCAAGGAACCTTGTTGCGCAATCACTGAGTTTTGACATACTTACATTCAGATGTACAAGCGAACGAAGTTGTTCGTAATGTTTATCGTCAGCAAAATTAAGTGGTGGTGTAGGTAAGGTTAAAATTGGGGCATATTTCCGGTGCATTTTATTTGCAGTGCAGTGCAGTTTATTTGTCAACTATAAATAAACAGTGTATTTATTAATATAATTAGGCTCTCTAAAAAGCAAATAAACCGTCAACACTCAGTAAAATAATCAAGTTGGAAGTAGGTAGGCGATATATCCTTAATATTCTTCTTACTGGTTTCGGCCTATCTCAACTTCGATAAGCCATCTGCGCAGGAGATATTATAAGTGTCTTCACAAACACAGGTGCACCCTCTGTTCCTTCACTCTCATAGTCCGATGAGACGGCCAACCCGACATGACCGGAGAGAAGTCAGGCGCAGGAGCAACAGCTTAACGTCCTTTCCGAGGCACGGGGGTGATTAAAGCGTCAATTTCCTGACTCCGGGCTGTAACTGAGTAATTTCAATATTTATTGACCGACCGGGGATTTGAACCCGGGACTTCTTAGTACTTAGGCGGCGCATGCTACTTCTATGTACAAACGAGGCAGTGAAGCTAAAGTGGTTTTGTCATTTATGTGTTTTTCCGTCTCATTCGTTGTACTTTGTACTCATATCGTATAGTTATGCAAAGGCTTATGCTTTCTTCTATATGAAAAAAAAAAATCTGTCGAATTGAGAACCTCCTCCTTTTTTTAGAAGTCGGTTTAAATAATAATCACCTTTTAAAAAATAGTTGAAAGAAATAAGAACCCCTACCTACGCCACCTTATGACCTCAGACTAGAGTATTTAACAAACACATTATATATTATTATATAGTTTGATGATATAGTTCGCTTGAAATTTAGCAATATTCTCAAAAGCCCGTATTGTTGCAAAAACAATATATAGTTTGCGAAAACTGTTTAAAATACAGCGCCAAAACATTACTGGAATTTTACTGTCCGCGAAATACAAAAGACTACGAATATAAACCTGAAATATGTTGTTTGTTTCAATAGATTCAAGGAACTAGTGTTGCCGCTTAATAGGCCAATATCGATTGTCAATTGATAGCCTATCGATAGTTGAAGAAAATCAATAGTCTATCGATACTGCAAAACTATCGGCAAACAGCAATACTACCAATGAACTATCGATACTATTGATAGTTCATTGGTTGGCAGAGATCGAAATATCGATAGTATTGCTCTTTACCGATAGTATAACACTAACAGAGACATCGATACTATCGATTGTCCTATCGATCGTGTAGATGATTTTAGCTTTCAAGTATCGATTGCAAAACTATAGATTTTTCGGCAACACTAAAAGTAGCCCTTGATATTGGATAGCCACATAGAGTACCTTTAGAAATGTTTACCCCACAGAAGTAGACCCTAAAAACCAATAAGCTCATTAACCACTTTACAATTGAGTCTGATGTTGGTCTGGGACTTAAAAACTAATGTGCCAACTGTGTTTATTGCCTAGCATGTCGATGAGGTTTTGGGTATGTGATTGTGTAGGCGACGAGCTAGCCACTTGTCACTACTTTTTCGCAATTTTCTATCTAACCCAGCCTAGTTTTGTTTTGGCTGAGTGTGGTTAAACGGGCCTGCTGCGCCTTTGACTCTGCCTACCCCTTCGGGGATTGTGGGCGTGATGCTATGTTTATTTATGTTCGTTTTGTTTGTGAGTTGGGCAACTCACAAATTTGAGATAAATAATGAGTAGTGCCTAGGTTATTAGGTTTCGCCTAAATAATCACTAAGCCAATAAATAAATACTAAATAAACCATAAGTCGTCTTTTCCGATATGTTAGGAATGGAAAACTACTTATTACTTAGAATTTTTTAAGCCCATTCGGGAATTTGTATTAGGCAAGATGACAAAAAAATCTGTTTAGTCCGTCAGTTAGATTATAAAAAAATATTGAACACGTATTTCTTTTATTATTTTTCAAACAAACATCGACGAAGATATAAAGCATTCAAGTTGCGCGTGAAGTCACGCTTTCATACAATTTTTGCTATGACGTCGCAAGCCCCCACGCCAAAACATTGATGTTCTTTATCTTTGTGAATTTTTATTAATTTGATAAAGCGAAAAATATGTGTCTTGTTTTTTGTAATTTAACTAACGGCCTAATTAGAATTATAGTTTTTTAATGCAGTCAATATCGCTATTAATCACTTTCAAAGTTTGTGATTTTTAAGTAATATTTAGATAAAGGTAAGGTCAAAAGTGAATTTTAAACATTGTCCCATAAAAGCTACACCAAACTTATCTATTATGATGTTACTAGGTAGTCATATCTGAACGTGAAAAATTCATAGTCGGTAAAGTTTGAGGCGATCCCAAAACGCGTAAATAAATAAAACTTGTCCAATAGTTGGAAGGAACTTTTGTTTGTCGCGCAACTGTCCAACATGAATTATTAGTTTTTAACATTAAAAGTTAAGTCCCGAAGTTTCACGACCTTTATTGCGGTATAACCTTAAGGTCTAATGTCAGGGGTAGCGAACTTGTAAGATCGACTTATTACTTATTCATCACTCTCATAAACCTAACATGAAGTTGTATCTTACGTCTATTTATAGAAAAAATACATAGCATATTTATGTTCATAACATATTTACTATGCTTACGACTGACTCCTGCGCAAATGTTCAAGGTCCGGTAGTAGTTCATCTCTCCCGAACCAAAAAATATTGTATTCCTCCTCCTGAATCACAAACTGCGTACGCCCATGGCTCCACTTGAGACAGGATCGATCGTTGTTGAAGACGTTAGCTTATACAAAGACATCCCCCCCGCTGGGGTCTTCGGTTTGGCGTACCGGGGGGGCTTAGTAGGCCCTGGTGCAGGACAGGGCCGAAGCTAAGAGAGACCCCGAGGTGAGCTGCGACTGCTCGGCATTTCCCACCGAGCAGTTGCGGCACCGGCCGCAGCCCCCTGCGGCCGGACTAGGATTGCCGAGGAAGTGGAGGAGCTGAGTGTGTCGTTGCTCGCCTCCCTATCCTCGGCAACCCGACAGGGGCGCACTGCGCTGCGTTGTGGTGGGTCGCGGAGGGATCTCCTCTCCCTCCGTGACGACAGGGCTCTGCCCTCAATTTAGGTCGCCGGGCGGAAGGCGGCCCCCTCTGACGAGACGCTCTCCGCGTGCCCTCTGGCTTAGCAGAGGGCACAGCGCGAGAGTGGGCCCACGACGCCGGTCACGGGGTCGATCGGCGTCTAATTCCTGGGCGGAGTAGTTGAGACATGCTGGGTGGCCTGGCATGTCTCGACGCGCGCGCGTGCTCGGTGCTGTGCATCCGACGACTGATGCGTGGGCTGCACAGCATCGACCACCGCCGCGCGAGGTGAGCCGCGCAGCGCGGCATGCGCACTACCGGAGGAGCTGTCGTATAGTCCCGACAATGGGGATACCGGCTCCTCCGGAACTGCGCCGCGGGAGGCCACGTTGGGGTTTTAGTTGGTTCGAGTCCGACACACCGCCCTCTGCTTCCCCGAGCAGAGGGTGACGGCTCGTGGGAGTTTCCCCAACTAAAAAAAAAAAAAAAAAAAATGTACAAAGACATACAAAATCATCAAAAGCAATACCCGAAGTATCAGTTGTGAACCAGCAATTTTTTTAATACGAAAAACTAACTAATTTTACGCCTAGCGGGGTAAGCAGAGAACCGAGCGTCATATACCACGGTCCTTAAACACCTCACTCGTTTCTTTGACATTTATGACTCTTTTCAAACAATTTTTAATTAGAAAACCCTCATTAAACATCTATTCCAACGTTAGTGATTAGTTCAGCCATAGTAATAGAATGATGAATACAAATATGTAGGTATTTTAGATTTTTATAGTGGATTCAAAACTTGTAAAAACAGTAAAGACCGCGATGGATATAGATACTATCTATCAATTAGGTCTTTTATTCATTCATTAAAACTTATAAAAATCAGTACATAATATGCATTTCATTATTCAGTAGTATTCGTTCCGTAAATTTTCTTACGGAACTTTTATACAGGAGAGCGAAGAGTACGCGTGAGTTTTCAAATTTCCACCTGACTTTTAATATGAGATTCTATTTGTAAAGCAGCTTCCTGGTTTGAATTTAATTTTATATCTGGTTAGCTGCAGCGGTGGTGAAAAATATGTATTCTGCATTTTGGCGGGTTTCTCGGTATTATTCCGTCAGAAGGTAAATATTTTTAGTATGGTAGGGAAATGCTTAAACAAGTATAGCTTTTATATTCGTTCCTGTTGAGAGCCTTATAAAATTAGTTGTACAGTTCGTTAAGTGAGCTCATATATAAATCGAAAGGGACTTACCGTATATTGGCTTTAACCGTGACTTCGCCCGCACGAATATTATATATTTTCCAGGAAAAATTATTTGTCCTGTGAAGTTTTCTTTTAGTTAGCTCAGTGGTTGATAAATTCGTATTAACATAAATAAAAAATAAAAACTACGTGCACTGATTTCAATTATTGGGCTACCACTCTTCATCGATCACTTTTTCCGTTATCGGTCACCGCTTAACGGTTACCGGTATCAATCGTCGGGCACCGGTTATCGATCACTAGTCTAGTCCAGTGAAAGGGAAACAATGACGCGTTTTCACTCATGTTTCATGTGAACGTAAAAGATGTACGTGACTTTGTTACGTATCCTCTACGGTCGTATTACGGCCTGAACGATACGCGTTGTCCTTCTATAGCTAGCCTGAGGCACTTTTCACATCGCCAACGATAAATAAGAAAGAAGTAGAGCTAGAAATTAGGTACGGAGCGAGCAGCGAGAAGCGAGTGTTTTCATGGTTTTAGTGCTGTGAGCGAGTGTGCTTGTATGGAGTCCGATCACCCACGGCTCCCACCACTCAAGCGATGAGGAGCGCCGCGGGGTTTAGTGGGTTTTCCCGTCCCTGCACAGGGCGGGTGAGTCCCACACACCACGTCGTTTCCCGGACGGCGTGAAGGTGCGCAAATGCATTCCCCGCGTGAAAAAAAAATGGAGTCCGATCACTAGCACCATCTCGGGGTCGAGACATAAATGTTAGGGTTAGATGGGTTCTGTAGGACGCGTTGAGGTACTGTCTCCGGTAATTAAGGTATTTCAGAGCATAATAGTTGTTCAGAAAGTGCCAGTGTGCAGGCCGCCAGTTGAACGATGATTCATCTTCAAACATTAATTTATTTGATGTGAACAGTCCAGAGTCTATACAAGAATGCCCTCGCCTGGCTTACTGTTTGTTAAACGTTTCCCTCCACTATCCCACCTTGCACGTGTAACTTTGTAAGCAAATACAGGTGTTAAATTTTAAGAGTTAATTGTTCAATAATAAAATCATTAATATACAAATAATAAATCAATTTAGAGGTTTAATTAATGTGATAAATTAGACATAATTTTATAGCTGCGCTATCATACATTGCGCTTTGGTGTCTCGTCGATTGTTCCGCCCGCCAAGCGAACATCGTTCAGCGAATATTATCTTTGATAGCCCTTGTCGGTGCGGCAAACTAAATAATAACAATAAATGTTCATTCATTTCGGGTAAAAGTGTACCTACAAATAATTGTTACTATCTTCTATTAGGTAGGTACAGAAGAGGAATTTATGTTTTGACATAGATGCTTATCCTGTGACAGAACAACATGCTTATTCTATGCCTAATAGCCTGTAGCCGCTTTCTGGGGAGCCACTCTTCTTCAGCCAAAGCGTCTCAACTAAATACTTTTGCTAATTAATGGGCTGAGTACTCGCCAGGCAGTGTTGCAGAGAAACTTCTATTAATAGTTGATCGCTGATTGTTTAGTTTAACCTATATAAGTATGAAAATCTCTTTTATTTACACAAGATCTACGTCATTTATTTGTCTCTTTAACGAGAAAATAGTTGATAGCTAATCGCTTTCGCGTGGACAGTGAGACGAGTACCTAACCAGCCTAAATTTCTGCGGTAAACTAAATTCCTTGTGGACAAAGCAGCTAGTCTAGAAACGGACGTGGCACGCGCACTGTCAAACTTGCAATTTTATCGGCCTTCAGAGATTAAATTAAATTCCCCTTCAGGCCTCTAGGTAATTCCCAGCATCGTTTGTCAGCTGGGTTTAGCCTACGTCAACTTGGTAGGAATGCGGCGACTAACCAATCACGCCTGTTTTCACCCCTTCAGGTAGAGAAAACTTGTGATAGTCCAACATACTATGTGATGTACGTGCTCTCGATAATATACGTACTTGTTATATATAGTATTGGGATAATAATGTAGTAGCATTTTTTATTTATATTCTTCTATATATTTTTTTAATTTTTATTGCTCACCTACATTGAAAAAGGCCTACTATACCGTATTTGACCAGTTTTCTTTGCAAAAACAACTATTTTGAATACCTTATAATCTATGAGATCTAAGTTCGCTTTTATTTTTGCGAAAACGATATTTTAAGAAAATCGCCACTAACATTGAAAAAGCGAAAATATCCCTGTATAACGATATTTTCGCGTATTTGTTATGACTCAAAAGATTTTTATTACATTTAACCTTATAAAAAATTATAGCAAAGTACAGATATACTAAATTTGCTGACTCAGAAATATTTATGTTATATTCTATATATTGACTCAAAACACGAGAAGAGTCGAGGGTGAAAGCTAGTCAATTAAACTTATATTAATTACCTCAGCAGACGCAGTTACGTGTGCTTTACGCTAGTCCAGAATGCTCCGTACGATCCAGTTCGAAAGTAGATCAAACTTGTTAAACGTACTGCGAATGTTCAGTAGGTAGGTAGGTAAGCACTGTTCAAACATCATTCAAGTTGCCGTTTATACCAACTAGTTGAATATGGGAAAATGCTGAAATTGGTGGTTTACATGACAAACAATGCGATGTTATCTGTTCAAGGTTTCCTAAAAGATCTCTGTGAATAGGCTTATAACTATAGTAGAGATTTGTTTAAAAAGCTCTGTTTATGGAACGTTATGTGCAATGGCGAATGTACCAATTTTCAATATAAATAAATTAAATAATAAATAAATAAATTCTCAAGACTGACACACCAAATCCCTAGTCCCAAACTAAGCTTATGCTTGTGCTATGGATACTAGGTGAACGGATAGACATACTTAAATACGTTTATAAACATCCATGACTCGAGTACAAATGCCCATGTTCATCACACGAAACATTTGCCCCTAGCGGGATTCGAACCCGCGACCCTCGGTTTCGTGGCCAGGGTCTCTGACCACCCGACCATCGGGCCAGTCTATACCGTATAATTACTAATAAATACGATACCTTCATAAATTTACTTTGATGACACAAAGTATAATGAGAAAAATAGGCCAAAGTTATTTGAGATTTGTCAATTTGACTTGATAGGGTACTCTATTAGGTTATTTTGTTTTTCCACCTTTTTCCTGTATTAGTTATATAGAAGGAACGTATAAACGTATAAAATAATACATACTTCAATGTAAAATAAGGCCAAGTTTCTTGTAGCACGAAAAGCAAAAAAACGAGCCAGGTTTAGTGCCATATGGCATTCGGTTCTCTCTGCCTACGCCGCTAGGGAAGTGGCGAAAAGTTTAGTTAATTAGTTAGTTAGGTTTAGTTTAATTTCATAGTCTAATGACTGTCAGCAATCTGTAGAGTAGAATGACTGACTATGTATTATGCGCTCTAACATGCCAGAACTCATTTTGTATTGATCTAAAAGATCAATAGCATTTCTTATTAAGTACAGAAGGTGAAGTGGAAACAAATTTTAAGGGCGTGAAATATGAAAAAAATTATATTCATGTAAGCATGAACACTACAGCACTGCATTAGTATATTTCATTACAAGTACGGAATGGCTGTCATTGCAAAGAGTTCCGACAAACAACAACAACAAGTTGCAATGACGGTTCCGTACGTGTACTGAACGACTATTTTTAATACAGTTGCGAAAAAATGAAGCAATTTAATAAAATAATAAAAACACCATAAACTCAACTAACTACTCTACTGTAACTAACTCTACTGTAGGCTTTTCACAAAAACATATCAATGACCTAAAAACCGGACGTCCTGTTTTAAACTCACCTTCTAGTTCGATGTACCTGCACCCCGTAACTAATAAAGAAATCTTGAAAATAATTAAATCTATTAAAAATAAACATAGTAGCGGCATTGATGACATACCACCTATCTTGATAAAACAATGCGCTGAAGAGCTAACTGCACCCCTAACCACACTAGTAAACCAAAGCTTCAGGGATGGTAAATTTCCAGATTCATTAAAAATTGCCATAATAATACCCATACACAAAAAAGATGACCCTACCATACCTAGTAATTACAGACCAATAGCTCTCCTACCTACCTTCTCAAAAATATTTGAAAAGGCTATGTGCGTTCGATTGAATAACTTCTTGGAAAAATACGACATCCTCGATGACAGCCAAAATGGATTCAGAAAAACAAGATCGACAACAATTGCAGTTTACAGATACATCCAAACAGCTTTAGGACATATTAATAACAAGAAGTATGCCATAGGTTTACTGTTGGATATGACTAAAGCATACGATAAAGTTTCATACGATATCCTTCTCTCAAAACTATATGGTTCAGGTATTCGCGGCCCCACTTATGAGTGGTTCAAGTCATATTTATCCAATAGAAAACAATTAGTGCAAATAACACACTATTACAAAAAAAACCCGTGTAATAAAGTCAATACGCTCTTCAAGCACAATATTAGCTTCTTCAATCCCGCAAGGAAGCGTATTGGGGTGCATACTTTTTCTAATTTATATTAACGACCTTCCAAAAATTTTAGATCATAACAAAGTCTTACCTGTTTTGTTCGCTGACGATATATCTATACTATTTAAATGTGAAAAAAATGAAGACCCTCACCCCTTAATACATAAAACGTTAATTGATATAAATAACTGGCTTAGTGACCACAATTTAGAAGTCAACGTCAATAAAACAAAAGTAATACAATTTAGATCATACAAAAAACCACCTCTCAGTTTAAACCTACATCTCCAAAATACCAAAATAGAAACAGTCAATTCATTTAATTTACTCGGAATAACTATAGATACAAATATACATTGGAAAGATCACATAGCAGCAATAAAAACTAAATTAGCTAGATTCACCTATGCACTGTACCAAATAAAACATAGCACGAACACAGATACAGCGCTAAGTACATACTATGCCTACGCGTACGCCTGGCTCCGATACGGTGTCATGCTGTGGGGCAACAGCGTAAATGTCGACGAATTGTTTGTCATGCAAAAGAGATGCATTAGAATAATTGCTAACATAGATAACACGCACAGTTGTAAACCATACTTCAAAAAATATAATATACTAACCTTACCCTGTATCTATATATATGATATATCAATATTTGTATTCAAACACTCTAAAACATTCATAAAAGTGAACGAAACTCATTCCATAAATACACGCAGTAAAAATAAATTATATCAACTACAAAGCAGAATAAAGATGTTAGATTGCAGCCCATACTATATGTCTGTCAAAATATACAATAAACTACCCATATATATAAGAAATGAACAAAAATTCGAACCTTTTAAAACCAAATTAAGATCATACCTCACAACAAATTCATTCTACTCAGTTAAGGAATACTTACTTTCATCTAAATAGCTATAAAATTAGTACTTACGTTATATAATGTTAACGTTTATATTGTTATTAACCTTATAAGTAGATTTAAGAGAGTAGAGTGCCCTCTACGCATTGCAATGCTCGAAAAGGGCGACTAAGTAATAAAGTGCAATAAAATAATAAACCACCTGTATATTACACTTAGTGGCAATAAAACATTTGAATTTGAATTTGAACTAATCATTTAATTCTTATAAAAGTTATAATTCACATATACATTGACATCGGTACAGTTTTTTTTTATAGACATTATTTTGACAGTTGGGAAAGAGAACGCACGAGTTCGGGAAAGGTAAAAAAAAAGCACGAGTATGTAATAGCCCACATCCCGAACGCTATACGTCCCTGCAATACGCCACTTTTTGAGCAACTGTATTCAAAAGTTTTATTGAGCTTGGCCGGACGCACTGCCGAGTGTCTAGGTATCGGGTGATCAATGAAAAGGGGTCACAATGGAGGAAAACTATAGGGGTTACTGAGGTAAGGAAATTGTAAGGTATTAATCTTGTTGAGGACTGTACTACTATTTCTTTAGAAAGATAAATATAGCGAATCGAACGAGAAGAAAGTGCATTTGTACTGTTTCATATACCTGCCTACAGGAAGGATTGTCCTATTCTATAATTTTGATTATCCAGAGAGCTATTTAATAAGCATCAAGTTTTTAGTAGGGTGTAACTTATTTAAAACTAAACTAAACTAAACTTCACGTCACTTCCCTAGCGGGGTAGGCAGAGAGAACCGAACGCCATATGGCACGATCCTTACACACCTCACTCGCCTAACTTATTTAAGATTTTGTTAATACTATTTGGTTAAAATATAAAATACATACATACATAACATCACGCCCATAATCCCCGAAGGGGTAGGCAGAGTCAAAGGGCCAGCAGGCCACTTTAACCACATTCATACAAAAACAAAACTGGGCTGGTTTAGATGGAAAATAGTGAAAAAGTAGTGACAAGTGGCTTGTTCGTCGCCTACACAATCACATACCCAAAACCCTATATAGCATTAGTCACCTTTTATGACATGCTAGGCAAGAAACGCAGCTGGCATATTATTTTTAAGTCCCAGATCAACATGGGACTAAAATATAAAAATATTGCAATCGATTATATAAACGATTCTGTACAGTATTCAGGTTTCATATATAGTAAAAATAAGGTTGTATAACGAGTATTTTATCTTCCACACTGTTGTTGTGTATATTTAGGTATTCCATTATTGAAAGCCTTAGTCAGTAGGGCTCTGATAAGCGAGGCAATACCTGTGCCCTATTATTATACCCTTTGAATCCATCCCTCGGCCCGCATTTGTGTCAATGGATCGTTTTATGATAATAGATTGTAAATGTTTATCCACCAGAAGAGAATATGAGGTACTATTTGTTTAGGTCTTTTTATTTTATTTTTAGCCAGACATATTTACAACATGGCTGTAGGCTTCATAATTCAGACACGGCACAATGTTACCGTAGATGGAAAGTATAAAGTTCAAAATAGTTTGAAAATACCCTCTTTTAATTACTAATAGTTAGTTAGGGAAGACAATAGTATTAAATTATTAGGCTAACTAAACTTTGTGGCACGTTAAGTGTGACATCAGGTTATTTATTTATTCAGTTATAATCAAAAAAGAGATGGCTGTGAAAGTGTCTGATGAACACACTTTTAAAATAAATGTTATCTTGAATGAGTCTGAGGGAGACCCCTCAGATTCATTTAAGAAAATCAGAATTTTTTTTTTGTTTTTCATACAAAAAAGCCAATTAGTTAATCAATGTTTGTATGGAAAGAAAAAAAAAATTTTGCTAATTTTCTAAAATCCTTTAAATTAGTTCCCCAAAATTACGAGTTAAAAAGTAGGTAATTATCATATATCATCCCGCCCGCAATCCCCGAAGGGGTAGGAGTCTAGTAGTAGTAGTGGAGGTATATGTATTATTTTCTACTATGGGTATGGGATGATGACTGCACCAAAAACTATAATTTTATTTTGGTCCGTTCAGTTAGATTATACAAAAAACAAGACACATATATTTCGCTTTATATCAAATTAACAAAAAATCACAAAGATAATGAGCATCAAAGTTTTGAAATGGGGACTTGCGACGTCTATATGTAGTAAATTTTTTATGAAAGTGTGACGTCACGCGCAACTTGAATGCATTGTATCTTCATCTTCCATCTTCGTAAGTAGATGTTTGTTTGAGAAATAAATAAAAAATACGTGTTCTATACTTTTTTATTATCAAACTGACGGACTTAACATAATTTTTTAGTCACCTTGCCTATTCAATTATTTAGCCATGTAATTTCCACATCTAGACCCAGGCAACTCACGAAGATTACTTAATGTGATAACATTTCCACGCGAAATCAAATAATTACCAAGGACCCTCATCAAATGTGGTCTGTGGAAAAATATTTATAGGGCGTAGAACCTGACGGCTTAGCGAGGTCCCGAATGAATGAGTAATAAAGATAGTCCTTCTCTTTCAGCGAAGATGTTTTTAGGTAATGATCACGAGGAGTTTATGAACAAGATGGTCGTTTACATTTATTTTTGAGGCTGGTAATTCTTAATGGTACAGTCTAAAAAAAACTGAAGATATTTTTCTTAAAAGAAATTTTATCTAGCATTTTTGTTTGTATAATTTCATAAGCATTATGAAATAATACCTATAGTCGTATTCTAAAAAAAACTTTAATAATACTGGTAACAGCAGTCGTAATATTAATAGAAATTTTATTGTATCACAAAAACTTTAATAATGTTATTTACCTTTTTTTTTATAAGTTTGTAAAAAAATGGTTGTTGATTGTGACGTCACTATTAGGCGTCACTTTGCAAGCAAAGGATGAACTAATTTAATAATAATGACAAAGTAATTTAACATTCTACAGATTACGATTTGCAGTATAATATTAAATACAAAGTGATTCAAGTATATACAAATAACTTATTGGCATAATGAAGACAATAGGTTATAAATAATAAATAACAGAGGCTTTCTAAAATTGAGTAGGTACATTATTAATGTCTTTAAACGAAAATGTCTATTTTCACAACTGACAAGAGTATTTTTGGTTATCTGCACAGAACACTAATCATTTCTAATGAAATCAAACCATAAAATTGGTATGAGAACCTATTAATTTGAAATCCTGATGTCTAAATATATTTGCAAACAATTTTAAGATTATAAGAAAGATTTTGAAGTTTTGGAAAAGTGTGACAGAATGTGGGATGGGGTAAAAAAGTTTGTATAGTGACTAAAATGTTAAATTTATATTTAAGTATATGCAGTATATGCGTGCTATATTAAAGAAAATGCCTTGGAAGTGTAAACATTTGCTTATTTTCGTAAATAATTTGTAAATTATTTATTGCTAAAAAATATATTTAAAATGATCAACAAATTACACGTAAGCAAAACTTTTTTTTGATATTCCATGTTTGAAATGGCTGATTTTTCAACAGTTCAAACGAATAAATTACAATCCGGATGCTTGTCAAATTACATTGCCTATTTCCTAAGTAAAATACAGTGGCATCTGCAAATTGGTGACTTTATACTATATCAATGGTTATTTTTTTCTGACCATTAAAAATCGGTCCTTAGTTGCTTATCATTTGGATACGTTAAGGCATTAGTTATATTCACTATTAAACCCTTTACATTCTGATTGAGAAAACGAGCGTTCTAATTTAAAGAATAATTATTATTACTTACAATTTTTACTTAAATTTAAATTGAAAACCGTATTAAGCATTTCAAAAGCCTACGTTGAAAGCAATGAACCCAAATTAAAGAGAGCCCTTTCGGTTGATTTGAGGGATGAACCCCTTGAACTCGCCGCGATACAATAATTACCAGGGATGTTACGGAGCCCCGAATAACCGAAACTATCAGATAACCGAAATGAAAACGTGTCCGAAATTGTAACTGAATCTTTAGCAATAACGTAAGTTATTTGTTTTGAGCTAGAGAATTGATATGCTAGTGTGTTTTGTAATAATTTATTTGTTTATGTATGTATATAGATGTTAATAACTTTAGTTTTTTATGTATACTTAAAGGACAAATACCTATCTATTTTCATAAACTTATAGATATTTACGACCAGAATATGGGTTAATTATTCGAAACCGCAGTCTTTGGTTTCGTGACATAGACAAAATTGACCATATAATCGAATTATCTAGAAAATATCCGAAATAATAAATATATCAGTAACTGACGAACTATGAAGTAACAGATAGTTTTGAATAGAAGCAATATAAATGAGCCACGTTACTTGGTCGACATACTTACTTTGTCGATTGCATTCAGATAATTTTGTTATTTCTATGTAGTCATTTATATTCGAACATTTTCCGTAACCGATCCGATAGTGCCGGATGGTTTCATATCCGCATATTCATAAAATTTTGGTAATCACCAATTATTCATTATCGGTTTATTTACGATTACTTATAACACTATCGATACCGATATAATTATGTTATTAATAAATAACTGATGCATATATTCGTATATTGGGATCCGAAATGCGATACTCATCCCTGATAATTACCTAAATTACCAGCAATTGAGATAACTAGAGTGGGGACTTGAAAGTCCATAAATGTGTTTAATTAAATTTGAACAATTGGGATGTTGTTACAATTCACTATTAAGCCCGAAATTGCTGGAAAACAGGTCGAGTGACTGACGGTTAATTGTTTTAGTTGAATTTCAAGACGTATTTAGAAGATAAATACTAGGTTTCTTGAGGTAACAAGGCCCATTCATTGTCAATAGACAATGATCTTGAAACTAATTTTGTTTTGTTAATGACTTTTCTCAGTCTTTTGTCCTGCGTAGGTCTGGGAATAAACAATAATGTACAAACTGTGTTCTTTGCCGAGAAAGTCGTAAAAGGCGACTAATAGTGCTTTTAGGTTAGTGATTGTTATAGGCTACGAACTAGCGACCTTTTCACCGTTTTCCGCTAAAATCAAACTTTATTTTATTCCTTAGTTAAATGTGGTCATAGAAGCATGGTGTTCAAACCTAGTACTCTGCCAAGTGCCTACCCCTTCAGGGATTGTGGGCGTAATAGTAAGTGTATACTTTATGTTTGAATCGTCAAAAATTCAAACAATGTCCTTCTGAATTTATGCTAC
Organism: Glyphodes perspectalis; assembly: GCA_951394215.1. Classification (NCBI taxonomy): domain Eukaryota; kingdom Metazoa; phylum Arthropoda; class Insecta; order Lepidoptera; family Crambidae; genus Glyphodes; species Glyphodes perspectalis. The sequence continues at coordinate 3,634,889 of OX596213.1, read as the reverse complement.
GATAAAATTTGAATCATCATCATCTTCCTAGCGTTATGTCCCATGCTTAGACAGGGTCCGCTTAGACCATGATCCAGGATTTAGCGAGCCTGGTAATTACATTGAAGCGACTGTCGATCTGACCTTCGTAACCCTAAGATAGGGGAACCAGACAATTTTTGGATCATGATTACAAATCCAAAGTTGTTTGAATTTGCAGGTTTCATCACGATCGTCGAGCTAGTGGTATAAATACGTACATAGATTTGAAAAATCCAGAGGTACGTGCCCGGGTTTGAACCCGCACTCCTCGGTTAAGATGCGCGTGTCCTTACCATTGAGCTACCACCGCAATTACGATAAAATTTGGATATCTCTTGTTAATGTAAATACCTACATATATATCAACACGCCTGTAATTCCCAAAGAAGTAAGCACTCCTAATAGCGATAAGTCTATAACCCCTTGTTGACGTATTACATTTTAAATAATTATGTAAGTCCTTTTTTAAGAAACAATTCGAGATGTAAATCGCACCTAAAAAATCAACCACGCGAATTTGTACCCTATAAAAATTAAGAATAGGGAGCGAATTTGATAATCCTTAGCTCCTGATGCTTGCATGGCATATTAAAGATTCAAGAGGCCTATAATAGGCCGTTACGGGCTACTCTTGACGCAACGAACGCGAAACGAGATTTTACTGTATTACAAAGTGAGCTCGAAATTATAATAAGTTAACGACATTCCCGATACGTTGTATTATTCATGCGGCGGGTCGTACCAAACAGATTTAATACGTTGTCCCGTAACCGAAGTGGATTTGAATTAACATACTTTGTAACAAAATAAAAGGAGTTGCCACAGAACAGAAAAAACTAGTAGAAATAGCATGTCAAGAAATTGGTATGAGGACCGATGAAGCCAAACTCACACATAATTATGCCACTAACCACATACTACACTACAGATAAGCAATGAGCTGGATTGGCCATTATTATTTTAGTCAATAACAGCTTATCTTATTAGTCCTTACAGTCAATACACTTTCATCCTTTTGAAAAACGGTTTAATTTACTATATCTCTAAAAAAGTAGTTATGACTTTTCGTTGTACTAGTTCAACTCGAACAGATAAATTTTCTTTTCGACTATAGATGGCGTTGTTTGTATTTTGAAGTAATTATAATCCTTACGCCATAGGAATAAGGTATACATTTATCTGAGACTACTGACAATCAATTCTGCGTTAGCACGAATTGATTGACTTCAATCCCACGCCCACTTGGCACTTCCACTTAATATTTATTCCGTGGGAGTTACTGTCAGTCAGGACAGTTTTTAAAAAGCCATCTCCCGGGCATAGGTCAGGACCTATGTCCTGTTATGAGATGATTTTTTAAGGATCCGATTTGAATACTGAAACGTGCTTCGGTTGTGGTCGTGGTGATTGATAGCAAATTAAACGTAGATTTAGAAGAAGAGCGGTGGTGGGTGATTTGTAATCATTTAGCGGCTGGCTCGCTGGTCGAGTGGTCAGAGATCCTGGCCACGAAACCAATCCCCCTAGGGCAAATATTTCGTGTGATGAACATGGATATTTGTACTCGAGTCATGGATGTTTATAAACGTATTTATTTAAGTATGTCTATCCGTTCACCTAGTATCCATAGCACAAGCTTATAAGCTTAGTTTGGGACTAGGGAATTGGTGTGCCAGTCCGAAGAATTTATTTATTTATTTATTTTATTATTTATTTGATATGGCGTTCCAGAAATAAAAGGTATTTGGTAGGCGTTGTGTAGAGTGTAAGAGTGGTGGTAGCACAATGGTAAGGACACCGAGGAGTGCGGGTTCAAACCCGAACACGTACCTCTGGATTTTTCAAATCTATGTATGTATTTATACCACTAGCTTGACGGTAAGGGAAAACATCGTAATGAAACCTGCAAATTCAACAACTTTGGATTTGTAACCGTGGTCCAAAAATTGTCTGGTTCAAGTATCTTAGAGTTACGAAGGTCAAATCGGCAGTCGCTTCAATGTAATTACCAGACTCGCTTAATCCTGGATCATGGTCTAAGCGGACCCCGTCTAAGCACGGGACATAACGCTAGGAAGATGAAGATGATGATGCTAGGTGTTGTGTGTTATCTGTAAAGCTTAGAAACCCCTGATATAGCCAATAGTTTGCCGTAGGCAGCAGCAAATACGGATCCCGATAAAACTCGTGGAAGAACTAAGGAAAAACAAGAGACATTATTGTTTTATTTTACTTTCATGTTGACTCGTAGAACTCCGATAACTTTATACTATGAATAAGTCGGCTTATTAGTATTGCCGACAAAGAATTTCTTTTTAAGTTAGCGGACTGGCTTGGCAATCACCCAAATTTAGAACAAAATAAACATAAACTAAGCAACATTTTGCATATCGTTAATTATTATTGTTTTTGTTATATGATAGATAACTGGAAATAAATAACACGAAGACAATTCCTGTAGCATTTAGTCTTATACAAGGTTATTTTAAGTATACGGTATTATTTCTTGGTAGCGTATATATGGTTACCACTGGTCAAATATTTTCATTTAAGAATCAATATACTAACTAACTAACTAACTAACTAAACTTCACGCCACTTCCCTAGTGAGGAAGGCAGAGAGAACCGAACGCCATATGGCACGATCCTTACACACCTCACTCGCCTCTTCAACATTCACAATCCTTTTCATACAAGCTCTACGGTTTTTATGACTCCTAACATCACCTTCTGTTAATACACGACCAATCTGGTTGTGGTAGGTGAGTCTGGGCTGTTTCGCGACTCCTATTTCCTTCCACTTTCGCATTGTGTATCAATATAAAGATAATTATAGTGGTATTTTAAAAACTCACGACGTTACAACGTTTTGTGTTGTGTCGTTTTCTTCTGCCGACTTGTACCATATGAGAAGCGATGCGCACGCACATGACTGTTTGTGGTAGGGTAGGTGTAGGGTTTAGCTCATTTCAGGTTTTGTTAATATGACATGGTATAAAGAATATCTATACTTATAATAAATCTGTAGAGAGGTCAATTCTGTACATGAAATATATTTTCAAAATAACTATCAGGGGGTGATTAGTGATCGATATTGATGCCAAAAATGCAATCAGTAAAATTTTTGTCTGTCTGTCTGTCTGTCTTTCTGTCTGTCTGTCTGTCTGTCTGTATGTTCCTTATAGAAACAAAAACTACTCGACGGATTTTAACGAAACTTGGTACAATTATTCTTCATAATCCTGGGCAGGTTATAAGTAGTATACTTTCATCACGCTACAATCAATAGGAGCAGAGTAGTGAAGGGAAATGTTGGGAAAACGGGAGAAGTTACTCTATTTTTTAAGCTTCCGTCGCGTGTGCAGCCTTAATGGTTAAAGTTACATAGAAATCATGTATGAGCGCCATTAGACCGCTGTATCCAAAAATCATGAGGGTTTTATATCCCGATTAAGATAAGGATGGCATTGCTAAAGTGAGAATCCGTACGTTCTCATAACAGTATAAAAACTACATACAAATTATTTTAGTTTCTGTTGCAACAAATATATTCTTTTGTAAAATTTCCAAAAACAATTAAGTGGCGCTGTGACACATGTTGATCAGACGTTGGTCGTTATTTTACATGCCATTAGTTTCGTATTAACCTATAGATATATTGCCTTAAATAGAATTTTAAGTAATTTTCCTTTTAATCATATTCATATATATGTACATACATACATATTGCCTTATGTGCCATTGCTTTATGTGCCTGTCGTCGATCAGCCTCTCATTCTGTTACTATTGGGCGCTCTAGCAGTATTCCTTGCCTAGCATGTCATATAAGGCGACTACTGATGTATTGGATTCATGATGGAGTAGGCGACGAGCTAGCTACTTATCACCATATTTTCCATCTAACAATCAATTTTGTGTTTAGTCATAAGTGATTGAAGGGGATTACTTCTCCTTGGACTCTGCCTACCCCTTCGGGGATTGCGAGCGTGGAAATTGTTGTTGTCAAAAACACACTTCTAGTTTTAATTCTGCAATGGTATTGCAACATAGACACCGTATAGAACAAATCGGTAATGTTGAATATTTGACCTCATCTAATGTTAAAGGTTGCGTTACACGCCCAACTAAATATAACCTTTACTTTCGTACTTGAACAGTTGTGGCTGACTGTAGTGTGTTCAAGGAAAACTTCAGCACAAACTTTAACTAGATTCATAATTGAGTATCGCTTCACAACAAGCTGTAGACTAGGGGTGAATAAAACGTGCACCTTATAACAGCAGACATTTTTAAAGGTCGTTATTTTTCCAATTAAATGTTAATCCATGGTTGTTAAGTCAAAAGGTTGTCAAAATGAGCCTTTTCCGCAATTAGGACTTAATCTGCCGCGTTAAGGTTAACGGTTTCTTTAAATTTCTCAATTTCCTTAACCTTTTCCCTGTTGAGTGGTGGAATCACGTTCGCACTCTTGTGAAGGCGGGAAACAAAAGCGAATGCAACCTCGCTCAACCCTCGATTTAACGTACAAACAATTCTCGCTAACAGTCTCATTGCGAACGTATTTTCTCGCAATCAGCTCTCAGCTCAGCTGTTCACTGATGACGCGTTGTGCTTTTGAGAAAGCTGTTATACTATGTATAGTTTATTGTTTCATAACTTTTTCGTGACAGATGACAGCTATCATTTATTTTTTGCTACATAGGCCACATTGTCAAAAATAAACTATAGTTTTAAAATAAGCTTATTGATTTAAACATAATCACAACTAGGTTATCGCATCACAGGTCCATTTGTATGAGGAATGGCGTGGCATTTCACAATAAAATCTCGATCGTTCTCTTTTCAAATATATATTATTAGCGTTTTTAAACCTAGAACATCTTGTCATATTCTTGATTTTATAGGTTCTTTTAATTATTTATTTTAAATTACGTAATTCGCTAAACCCGGATCAGGATCTAAGGCATCCCTAACTAAAAACAATATATAACATTAGACAGATGAAAATGAGAGAATCGTCTTCAATTTCAAAAGTAAAAACAATCACGTCTTACAATACAGATGTAGTTAGCAACGCGATCTCATTAAGGTGACAAATAACAGAACAAGCGCGTCGCTTAATCCTCTTTGTTTACAACCGACAAACGATTCTCCTAACTGTCGATTCCGAACGTATTTTTTCGCAATCACCGTTCGGCTGTGTTGGCTGTAGATAGGTTGGGTTATCGTGAAATTTGCGGTAATATAATACTAGCTTTTTCGTTTGCACACGCAACCAAAATTCATGTGCGCAAAATTTGGTCTATTATAGTCTCGATCGTGCGTCCCACGGATATTCAACTGTTACATAAAGAAATATAGCTACTTTATGAAGGTTTTAGTATTTTGCAACCAATTTTAATCACAATGAGACACTTTATGTCTTCTTTATAAAAGGCAAACACCCTTTTCTGTATTTCTGATAAAATTCAAAATGCAAAATTTCATAACGGTCGGCTTAACATGTGTTTGAATCGGAATAAATTGACATTATAGTCTTTTCTTTTATAATTGTCTTATTTGGAAGATTAACCTTTTCAGAGACCCTTAACTCTCAACCTGTAAGGTGCTAATATGGACTTAAAAGTCTCACAACTCCCACTCAGACAGGAAACAACAGTCGGATTGAGAGCGCCGCTCCGTTACAGCGTTATTGTTCGTTTGAACAACGTCCCGCTAACAGTTTCATCTCGAACGTATTTCTCGCAATCAGCACTCGTCTGTGTTGCCATGTAAGCGATTTGATTTCCATCAAATTTGTATTTAACGTAATATAAAAAAATATTAAAGCGCATATTTTCGTCCAATTTTATTTAATTAAAAATCTATTTTAACAATTTTACATATCATTATTTTCTTCTCAATTTTTTTTTTGGCTTAAAGTTAATGAAAGAGATTTCTGCTCCTAGGACTTGGCTTAATTCGTCACGAATTGTAGGCGTTATGGTATGTGTGTGCACTACATATATTGTTGCTTAAAAGGTGTCAATAAGTATAACGCTTTTATACGTTATATTCAAGAAGGAAGGGCATGTGACTAAGAGAGTGATGAGTATTAATGTTAGTGGATGGAGAGGAAGAGGAAAGCCAAATAAGAGATAGATGGATTGTGTGAAAGATGATATTAGTGAAATGGGAGTGGATAGCTTGGTGACGGCTGACCGGGACGTATAGAAGAGGAAGACATACTGCGCCGACCCCAGATGACGTGGGAGAATGGTGATGATTCAATGTTTTACTAAAAAAGTTAATTTTAAGTTCTCTGTGGGCAATTAAGAGTTGAAAAAAAAAACAGTGTTACATCAGTATTCCTATGTCAATGTATGTATTAATTATATAAGTAAAATTTTATACTATGGATTAATTACCCTTTAGAAAATCATGTTAAACGATTGTATAAAATAAAGTATAAAGAGCTGTAGTTTGAATAGGCTTAATTTGTACCGATCAGGAAATACTCTGCCAGAAAACCAACGGCTATAAATTTCACCCCTTAAACGGTTTAGCAGATAACGGAATTTGCATAACGTTTCTTGCGGAATGGATGGAAAATTAACAATCTTAAGTTGGTAAGATAATTAGCGTCTAGTCCCCAGATGGTGATAAGACGCTTTACCGAGTTTGGTTTCTTTATGTTAAATATATCTTTTAAAGAGTCAAGCCACGATCAATAAAATTTCTTTTCTTTTCTTCCATCTTACAATTCAAGGTCAACCAGGCATACAGCCGGCTTGATAAATAAATAAATACATTCTCTAGACTAACATTCTAATTCCCTAGTTCTAATTACAGTATAAGCTTGTCCTATGAAAGCTAAGTGAACGGATAGAAATACTTAAATACGTTTATAAACATCTATGACTCGAGTACAAATGTCCATGTTAACCACACTCGGTTTCGTGGCCAGGGTCTCTGACCACTCGACTAACGGGCTTGTCAAATAGATAGAAAACAGTCACGTAGCCTATGGATGTTTGCAGTACCGTTGGAATGTATGTACGTTAATTTTGACCCGTTGGTCTATTGTTAACACGCGCCGCTTACAAACCAAGAAGTCTTGGGTTTAAATCCCGGGTCGGACCAAATAAGTTGTGGTTGAGTATTTCAATATTAAAATTTCTCATTAGCAGTCCGGAGTCAGTAAGTTGTCTATCACCACCACTCAACAGTGCATCGGAAATTGTGTTAAGCTGTTGGTCCTGTACCTGAACTATCTCCGGTCGTATCAGGATGCCGTCTCACCGAACTATGAGAGTGAAGGAAGGAAAAGAGTGCGCTTGTGTTCGCGCAGAGTTGTTGTTTACATTACCGCCCGTGGCCGAAATCTATTAAGAAGGTATGTATACTTATATTTATGTCGATTTTTTTTTACACAATCAGTCATAAATGTTACAAAATTTGTACTTAATCCAATGACCTGGCAGCGACACTCAGTCTACACTAGCGAGTAATTCAACCCGCTTTTTGCTCAATCGCAGCGAACAAGCGAACGGTTGCGTCATCAATTTCAGCAGCTGATGCGTCTCTCATTGGTCTTTTCTCTTTCGTCTGGTGCTGTTGTACTCAGGGCTGTCCAATGATAATGTATAAAGTAATTCAAATTATTAACTATTGTTTAAAATCCCAGAAGTTTTAGACAGAGATTTACTCTGAGATCAGAAAACATTACGTAAATTAAACTGATTCTGAGTTTAATAGTTTAAACACTTATATAACGGATGTCAGAATCAACAGTGGTATTACAAATATGTATTTAAATATTAGACGTTTAAATCCAGACACAAAACAAAGACAAAAAAAATTGTCACACGAACGTTTATCCTGGGTGAGGATCGAACCCAATACTCTTGGCACATAGGCCTAAGTTAATACCGAACGCGCCATTGCGCCAGACAAAGGAACAATAAGCTCCTATGACCACATTCAGCCAGAAATAAAATTGAGTTAGTTTTGACGGGCCCGTAGGTCGAGTGGTCACCCTGGCCACAAAATCAAAGGTCGCAGGTTCGAATCCCGCTAGGGGCAAATGTTTTGTGTGATGAACATGAACATTTGTAGGTACTCAAGTCATGGATGTTTATAAACGTATTTAAGTATGTCTATCAGTTCACTTAATATCCGTAGCACAAGCATAAGCATAGTTTGTAGCTAGGGAATTGGTGTGTCAGTTTGGAGAATTTATTTAATTTAAGTTATTATTTAACATGGAAAAGTGTAAAAGTAGTGTAACAAATGGCCAGCTGATAGCCTACATAATCACATACCTAACACCCAATACACCATTAATCAGCTTTTACGACATGCCGAAGCCGAGTGAGGAACATGATTGGTATACTTTTTTCCCATCTCTGACCAACATGGGAACTAGCCACATGTCGCTGCTATTCACGATTTTCCATGTAACGAAACTTGATTTTTGGTTTTTTGGCTAAAGATGGTTTATAAAGCTCATTGCTACTTGTTCTCTCCCTAGCCCTTCGGAGACTGCAGGCGCGCTGATATATGTAAGTAAAACCTCGCCCATGTTTAAGGATCAAATAAAAAAAAGTTCCGGAAAAGCAAAGTCCCAATTACGTCGTCACCTACTTATTTAGAGTTCGTCACAATGATGCCAGATTACTGAGAGCGACAACAATGGCACAATCAATCTTCCCTTTACTAAGTTCTTTAAAAGTCTGCCGAGTCTCCGTAAATTTCTTTTGTAAAAAAATACCGGATAAGTGCGAGTCGGACTCGTGTACGTAGGATTTCGTACCATTATCCAATATTATAATATTTTTTTAGTCGATCGATCACTCGATCAAGTTAAAATACCAAAAAAATCACTTCTGTTGTATGGGAGCCCCCTAAATATTTATTTTAATTTAATTACTTATTTTTAAATTTAAAGTGAATATATAACTAAATATTCTGTGCAAAACTATCGAGCAAAAAGCGGCAAGCAATTACGTTTGTTGTATGGGAGCCTTCAGAGATCTTTATTTTACTCTGTTTTTATTACTAAATAAACGTTTTTATAGCAGTATTTCTATTATATAGGAATTTCAGTTGTATATTTAGCATATAGAAATACATACGTTATTTCTGTTGCCGTATTACACTGTACGTTAATCATACAACTGTATAACAGAAACACGGTAGGTATTTCTATTGCATCTCATCTCATCTCATCTGTGAAAATTTTAACTGTCTAGCTAGCACGGTTCATGTGATACAACCTGTTGACAGACAGACAGACGGACAATGGAGTCTTAGTAATAGGGTCCTGTATTTACCCTTTGGGTACGGAACTCTAAAAAGACCTTTTTAATATCACTGGTCGGTTCAACTCAGTATGACCTACTTCTCTCTAGTTCGTTATGAATTCACGCGGAGACAGGAGGCAGCGGCTTGTTCAAATTGACCTCGTCGCTTTGTTGGAGTTAAGATTGTTCAATCATACAAGTTTTCTCTTATTTAATGGATCAGTTAAAGGTTTTGTAGTTTGTAGTTTGCTGCGTGGGAAGTAAACACCGCGCATTACAAACTTGGATACTATTATATGCAATTGATTGATATGTTTAGGTTACCCCACAAACTTATAGTATTAGGAAAAATAATAAATAAATATCCGACGACATCACATACATTGATCTGACTACTATCTAAATAGCCAAAGCACTTGTGTTACGGATATCAGAATCAAAAGTGGTATTACAAATATATATTTAAATATTGGATATTAACCAGACACAGAACAAACACAAGTATTCATCACACGAATGTTTTTCCAGGGTGGGGATCGAACCCACAACTCTTGTCGCATGGGGCAGCACTGCCGAAAGCGCCATCGAGCCAGTCATAAAAAGGTATATTTTTGTTCCATGATGCGGGGATTGTAAGCTACATTTTAGCATATATAAAAGAGTAGGTTTGCAGTTCACACTGTGTTTGGTATCCCAACTACGTATTAGAGCAATCATATAAGCATAAATAAACTCTAAACCATTACTTAATCCAATAGCGTTATTCTCAAGACGCCTATTCCATTCACGGTCGGTACGTATTGACACTTCTGTAAAGCGTATTTGAAGACGCAAGGCGGATGTGCAGGCGCTCCGAGCGGACGCGGCGCTCGGCCGACATGTGTCGGACACCCCGGGCGGTTCCGCGCCGTCCAATCTGTTTGAACCTCGCGCCACATACGACTGAAATGGACAGAACCAACGTTTGATATATTGCCGCTAAGGCTCTAAATATCGTCTGTCTAAATACATTCGCTTGCAAGGAATATGGCGTTATTGGAATACCGTTTGTAGTTCAATAAGGTCGCGTGAATTTAGATGTTTTGGGCTAGATTATTAGTGTTTTAATACTTTTATTCGAAGAAGACGAGTTCGTAAAAATACTCGCGGTCGTATTCTTATTATTTCCAAAGATCAAAGGAAACGACATATTCCATAATAAGGCTTAAATTCAAGATTCGGATTACATATTCTACATTAAAGCCGACTATGTGCAATTTGTCTCGTGGTCGGGTTTATCTTTTTAAACTTATAGGTAATAAACTATACACTATATGGATAGTGTATAGTTTTCTACTCGATTAAGCAATGGTGCTTAATCAAGTAGAAACATATTCAAGATCAACATCAAAGCATAACATAAGCCTCCATTCAACAATAAGTTAGTTGAATATGCTAAGCTATTATTTTATACTTTAGTATATAGTTTATATAGAAATATAGAATAACATCCATAGCACAATCACAAGCTTAGCTTGGGACTAGGGAATTGGTGTGTCAGTCTGGAGAATTTATTTATGAATATTATTAAGTGATTCTGAACTTTTTTGTATATATATGGCATTCACTCTAATTACTGACAATAAGTACGGACTTAAACCAGGAAACAGCATAATAATTTTATGTTACAGACCAAAATCAGGGGAAAAGTCGGGTGCGGAAACTAGTTCTAAAATACAGCATCAACAGTGTGAATGTACATACGTTGAAATGCTGAAAACCACAAAACGCTTTTTCCTCTCAACAGTTGAATGACATCAAAATACCGCACGCTTTTTATTCTTTTCGTCGCATTTTTGTTGGTTTGGAAAAAACCTCGAGCTTTGTATTTGTATAAGAGCGTTATTTGCCGCTCACCACAAATGGTCTAGTTTCTCAACACGTTGTACATTGAATTATCTGTTGAAGGTTAGAGCAATTTGTCTTTGGTAAGTAGTCAATGTATTCCGTCGTTACGGCTTCCATTGTTTTCTGATTTATATTGTTAGTTCAGAGCCGGATTTGCAATGGGAGAGGGCACGACTGGCGAAGGCAATTGTCATTTGAATTTTTCCACACGGCTTCGTTTCGCGACGATCGGGAAACTGAAGAATTAGTTTATTTCTTCTACAAGGATAAACTGTATAAAGTTTTCTTGTTGGCCTCGATTGTTACTAACAATATAACCGTGAAAGTTTGAGTGAATAGGAAATTTATTACTGTTGTATAATAGTAGTACAGTAATCTATATCTTCTCAGATAACATCCATATTGCGTCACTTTGAAACAGACATCGGAATGGTTATCCAAAATGGTACAAACTATGGCAGCATCACATCACAGGTAGTTAGAATTAAAGGAGCAGCAAGCCACTTTTAGCCAACAGTAAAACTGGGTTGGGTAAGATGGAAAATTGTGAAATAGTATTTAAAAGTGGCTAGCTCGTCACCTACATGATGACAAACCCAATACAGTATTAGTCGCTTTTTACAACAAGCTAGACATGGAACACAGTTGGTACATACATACATACATAACATCAAGTCCATAATCCCCGAAGGGGTAGGCAGAGTCAAAGTGGCAGCAAGCTCCTTCAACCACATTCAGCCAAAAGTAAAGCCGGGCTGGGTTAGATGGAATATTGTGAAAAAGCTGTGACAAGCGGCTTACCTGTCGCCTACACAATCACACACCCAAAACCCGATATACAATTAGTCGCCTTTTATGACATGCTAGGCAATAACCACAGTTGGCAAATTCTTTTTAAGTCCCAGACCAACACGGGACAGTGAGCTGGGTTGGATGGAAAGCTGTGAAAAGGAGTGATAAGTGGCTAGCTCATCGCCTACTCAGACACATACCCAAAAGCCCGTAAACCATTAGTCGCCTTTTACGACACGCTAGGCAAGAACCACAGTTGGCACATTCTTTTTTTTGTCCCAAATCAACATGGGCCAAGTTCCAGACCAACATGGGACTAACACAGTTGGTACATTCCTTTAAGTCCTATAGAATGGGTATATGGTGCTTAGGTAATATAATATTTAAATATCAAAATATTCAATTGCAGTGAAGTCAGCCGTTGCAAGGCGGATACGAGATTATTCCGCTGCGTCTCGGTGGACTCGCGACGCCCGGATACACGAGCTGAGAGAACGAGAAATAAATATTTCACTGTAGCACTGTATTGGGAGAGCAGTGAAGTGATAACCCATCTTAACGTCTCGTTTAGTGTACCTACTAGTAAGTTAGACAAAGGAGTCTGAGTTCGGTTGAGTGTCATGTAATTGTGTAATAAATATCGATGCAGGTAGTCGGATTGTAGACGCTGCATATTTTAGGCATGGTATCTTGACTATATAAATAACTAATTGTTATAGACACAAAAGAGGCTTATTTATATGGCAATTTCAGAAATGAATTTATTGGTATGGTAGTCTTAACAGTTTATCACTTTGCAGCTAAGTAAGAGATTTAGTTCGCAAGATCTACATGGATTACGATTTCTTTGTTGGATATGGAGACGAGCTAGCCTCTTGTCACTACTTTTTCGTAATTTTCCATTTGATCCAGCTTTGTTTTGTTTTTGGCTGAATGTAGTTAAGGGGGCTTGCTGCCCATTTCATTTCAGTCTGGAGAATTTATTTTTATACATTATTTATGTAATAATGTCTGTTTCAGTAGAAGAATGCAGTAAGAAGAATACAAATAATGTAAGACTTCTGTAGTTGAAGCAAGAAGAAAAGATGAAAAACACAATTTCCTTTTCATCATGAACACGCAGTTTAGGGAAAAATCCTAATTTCGTCCTCAAACCTTTGCAACTTTATGGTTTCTGTCTCGAAAAGAGTTCACTTACGTTTACACACATGCTCGTAAGTACTATTCAAGGTAAGAACAAAGTTGCTTCACTGTTAATAGTTTATCCTAACTGTGTCTACGTTTCAAACTGGGCGGCCATGTCCCGTAGACGATGGACGTCCATTCTTGGAGTTGAGTCTATTAAATTTTCTACTTTATCAATATAAGACATCACTCGAAATGACGAGAAAACTTTTACTATCAAAGTTTTTTCTAGGTGTAATAGTGTTTTGTATGTCGATTTAGTGCTGATAAAGTTTAGCCACGAAATCAAATGTTATGGCGAGGAATTTGACAATTGACGATATTCATTAGTTCAGTGAGGTGCTATTTGAATCTTGTACCTCGACAAAGAAAGTAAAGTTGTCAGTGAAAAATAATCTATAAAACTAATTAATAAAACATTACAAATTTAACTTTATAACTTCACGCCACTTCCCTAGCGGGGTAGGCAGAGAGAACCGAACGCCATATAGCACGATCCTTACACACCTCACTCGCCTCTTCAACATTCATAATCCTTTTCATACAAGCTCTGCGGTTATTATGATTAGCTGATTTGATTATTGTAACACAAGTCCTTAAAAAGAACTTGCTCGGGAACCAGACCACAATAAGAGACAGAGGTATATAAAAGAAAATGGCCAACTATATTACGAGTACTAAATTAAGTATCAGTGGAGAAATACCAGCGGTGCCTAACAGAAACGGCTAAACTTAGGGACCAGACCAGTCAATTTTCTCGCCACAATCGCACCCTCAACCCAGAACTTCAATTTAATATCTTCTGTGTTCTCCAAATGTACTAAGTTTAATCTTTATGCGACAGCTGATAATGGAGGTTCAAGGTCTTCTTTATAAGTCAGGGATTCAAAATTATCTTACATCTGCCTGGAAAATATATATGTTTTTTATATTGAATTTTTTTTTAATTACCGACAATTATACAACTAAATTACTTGTTGAATCTCTAAGTACCTATTACTTAGAGATTTAACAAGTAATTTATTACATCAAATGGATGTTTGTTTACATGTCTAAATGTATACTGCATGTTTTAATGATGTCTATAAAAAAATATATACATATCTCATATATTTTTATCACATTATTGTATTATTATTATATTATTACAGCTGTATATTGCTTTCCAAACATCAAATATTACTCGAGTGAAAACGTGCGGACTGTACCATACAATTGTGACGGTCAAGAGAAATGATTACAAGAGTGACATGCAAGTCGATTATACAATAATACGTTATCAAATTGAACCCTGACTGAAAACGAGACATTTATATACTAGGAAAACATATATTTTGTTTTATACTGCAAAGTAAAAGTTCAAGCGTTTCTAATAAAGGAATATGAGGTGAGATTTTTACACTCCAGAATAAAAACAAAACACGGAATCGGCAAGCTTAGGTACTCGTTACGGACGGCCGTAACTCATGCCAGCATCACACATCTCCTAAACGAGACTGCGGCTATTCTTATGCAAATGCGGCCGTTTCAAAACAAATTCGACGTTATCCAGAGCAAGGCGAGTCTTGACAATCCTGCGCCGGTTTGAGGGAATTTACGAGTGGCGGGATTATGGCGCGACCGATGTTGCCAGGTGGCCACTATTGTACCGTTATTTGTAACGAAGCTGGGGCATGATTAAGGAATGATAGTACCTAAATTAATTTCTGTGCTAACATAACAAGAAGTTACTCTCTCTGTCTCTGCGTGTTACGTCTTCTCGCTAAATGTCTTATCTGATTCTTAGGTTTTATGATCCAAAAGTGTAAGTACAAAATAAACAGGATATCATTTTGAAGAAATTATATAGGTACTTCAAGAAATAAAATGAAGAAGATATTTATTATAGGCGTTTTTTTATTTTGCTCCCGTCAGTTTTAGTAAGAATAGAATATAATATAATTTATTTTCATAAATATAACTTATTGTATACCAGCTTATTCTAAAAGGAAATTCCAATACGTACTTAATATTTTACAGTTGTAAAACAAATAAGTAGTTGTAATATTAGCATTTTACAATGGTGGACGCGCGTATCACGTGTAGGTAAGCTATGTCGATTCAGATTAGTTTAGATTACTTCTGGATATATCCAATCATTTAAACAAAAAACGTGATCTCTTACCAAGTTTCGAAATTGAATAGTTTTCAAAAAGTCAAATGCATGTCCTTACCATGACAACACCAGTTACAACGTCAACGAATGAATCCTAAGCTTAAACGTTTCTCATTTTTATCGCCCGAAATTTGTAGGTATTGCTGGCTGGAGCCCTGAGTTAATAAAAAATTGGATTTAACGCTCCCAGAAACTTTCTAACAAGCCTGGTTCTTTTTTAGCGGCCGTTTCACAATAAATTATAATTGAGTTCGAAATTTCTGTGTAATTTTTTAACCTTTTTCATTGAATTTAATGTTCCCCATGTGATTTAGCCACAATAAACGTTATATGAGGTGCGAAGCATCGTTAATTTTAATTTCTAATTTTAACTTGCTCGGTTTACAAATACGAAATGGGTATCAGAAGTACAGACAGTGCGACTTGATGTTTCGAATTAAGGGTTCTGTAATATGTAATTTACCGAACTTTTGACCGATGCCACTGTTGACCGAAATACGTTTCGCCGAATTATATAGAACTGTGTTTCGGCGAATTGTGATTTCGGGCAATAGTAGCATCGGTAAAATGTTGAACATCATCTTCCTTACGTTATGTCCCGTGTTTAGACGGGGCCCGCTTAGACCATGATCCAGGATTTAGCGAGTCTGGTAATTACATTGAAGCGACTGCCGATCTGACCTTCGTAACCCTAAGATACCAGAAAATTTTTGGATCATGGTTACAAATCCAAAGTTGTTTGAATTTGCAGGTTTCATCACGATGTTTTCCTTCACCGTCGAGCTAGTGGTATCAATACAAATTTGAAAAATCCAGAGTTACGTGCCCGGGTTTGAACCCGCGACTCCTCGGTTAAGAGGTGCGTGTCCTTACCATTGAGCTACCACCGGTAAAATGTTGAACATCCGTAAATAATATAAATAGTCTCTAGGATTGACGATACAGATACCAGATTAGATACAGCAGAATGCGAATGTCTGTTCATCCTTTATTTCAAACTGAAACAACAACGGGTTAGTGTAATTGGAGTGCCACCGAATCATAGTACCTCTGTGATTGTGTGACTTCTTACGGAACAATAAAATGCAATTTTCCAAGCTCTCACAAAGCTTTCCAGCGACAAATTGTAGATCTACTGAACCGCGTATACTTTTCTGTTCTCTCTTTGTTGTGTAAGGCAGTACACACAATTAGGAAAATCAATTAGCCTGAAACATGGAATGCGGGTCATTTCATTTAGATAGAAGCTTATCTATTGTGTGGGTTTTTGGAAACTGTAATGCCACTAATATTATAAATTCAAAAGTAATTCTGTATGTCTGTTGTCTGTGAATCTGCATTTGAATTGATTTAATGAATTGTTTTGAAAGTTGGGACAACAATGTGAAACATGAAAAAAAGGATAATATTGTCCTCTTTATGTATGTGGATTGGTGTATCTAATTTTTTTTTAAAATAGGCCCATTGACCTTATTTTTGTCCTAAAAATTGTACATACTTTGGTTTTAGAATTCCTGTAAGAGACCGCGGAAAAAAATGTTGTGTAATAGAGATGGACGATAGTCCATCTGCATCACACAACATTATTTTAGCATTAATGACTCGAGTCCGAGGTATTCCTCGGACTCGAGTCATTAATGCTTATAATGGTATTTTAATATATAATATTTTAAATTATTTTTGTGTATAATCAAACACATTTTTGGCATGCTTACAGCTTGCAGCCGATTTTGTGCACAGCGACTGTTTTACTGCCGCTATAACTAATATAAATAGCATAATAAACAAACAAACAAAAGATAACATCACGCCCATAATCCCCGAAGGGGTAGGCAGAGTCAAAGGGGCAGCAAGCCCCTTTAATCACATTCAGCCAAAAACAAAACTGGGCTGGGTTAGATGGAAAATTGAGATAAAGTAGTGACAAATAGCTAGGTTGTCGCCTACACAATCACTTACCCACAACCCCATATACCATTAGTCGCCTTTTACGACATGTTGGGCAAGAAACACAGTTGGCACATACTTTTTCAAGTCCCAGACCAAAATCGGAGAGCTTAATAATCTAAATTCCTAGTTCAAAGATATGAAATTCCATAACAATAACTGGCTCGATGGCGCATTTGGTATTGACCCTACCCCATGCGCTAAGAGTTATGGGTTCGATCCCCACCGAGGACAAACATTCGTGTGATGAATACTTGTGTTTGTTCTGTGTCTGGGTGTTAATATTCAATATTTAAGTACCTATATATTTGTAATACCACTGTTGTTTCTGATATCCGTAATACAAGAGCTTAAAAAAGCTACTTAGTTCGGAGTCAGATCAATGTAAGTGATATAGTCTGATCTGATAATCTGAATTTATTATTTATAACATAGCTATGCGGAGTGCGTCTGAAAAATTAATAAATTTTATTGTATCCTCGTGTTAGAGGCGCCTTTTTACTAAACTGCCACCGTTCTATGAAACAGCAACAGATCATTAATTACTAGCTTCCGACCGCTGGTCTACCCGCGTGGAAATCAGTTCATCACAGAAAGTTTATGGCGCGTCCCCTGGATTAATTAATTTTCCAGGAAGAATGTGTACCACGAAAAACACTGAATACATTGTCCGTAGCCTTTTGTGACCGGGAATGTCGAGTTAATAAAAAAGAGGAAACAAAATTGAGTGATGAATAGATTTTGCACAATACATTTTGGTTCTTTAGTTCTTGACATAAAATAAAAGGATAATGAATGTTACAGATGTGAGTGAGGTGTACAAGGACCTTGCTGTATGCCGTTCGGTTCTCTGTGCTCCTACACGGAAATGACGTACAGCTTGTATAGTTTAGTTTTGAATTTTTGCAACAGATGTGAAGATACATATGAGAGTGTCCTGGGTGAAATCGAACCTACAACTCTTGGCGCATGGGGTAGGTTCACTACGGAATGCGCCATCGACCTGTCAAATATAAGCTTGTGCTATGGATACTAGGCAAGGGATATACTATGTCTCACCCAAGTGCCTAAATAAATACGTAAACATCCGTGATTCGAATACAAACAATCGAGTTTGCCACACGCAACATTTTCATTTAGTAGGATTCGAACGCGCGGCCTTTGATTTCAAAGACAGAATCTGTAACCACTAGCTCAAGCGGCTCTGGTCAATAACGGAACAGTCCGTTATATTTATTGAATGAATATCGGAAGCCATCAAATATTTCCCCGAAACTCATTTACTATCCCATTGAACTTAATTAATTCACTCATTTTCCTGCTATCGCTTGCATTGTCAGCAACGCAGCATGAGCCGCAAAAATAATATATCTCATTCTCTGCATCAGATCGGTTTTTGGCTGATTTGTATTCCACCACAGAAGGGTACGCTTTTGTGCTCATAATAGCATTGTGGCTCTGAATATTGATGGCAGATGAATGATGTGATTATTTTTCCGCAGGTACATGATATAATATTTTATTATATATTAGACTAGCTGTGCCTCCGGTTTCACCCGCGTTTATGGTTAATGATATATAGCCTATATAGCCTTTCTCGATATATGGGTTATCTAATTTTTAATCAGGCCAGTAGGTAGTTCCTGAGATTAGCGCGTTTCAGGAAACATACTCTTCAGCTTTATAATATTACTAGCTATGTACGCGGTTTCACCTACGTTTATGGTTAATGTTTTATAGCCTATAGCCTTCCTCGATAAATGGGCTATCTAACATTGAAAGATTTTTTTAAATCGGACCATTAGTTCCTGAGATTAGCGCGTTCAAGCAAATAATCAAACTCTTTAGCTTTATAATATTAGTATAGATAAATAGTTAGTTAACTTCTCCAGTCAATACCTCAAAATATATATCCACTCAATTCATGTTGGTACTAACTGTACATTAACGACTAATGGTATTTTATTTTCGTTTGTGCTTACATACGGTGATGATAAGCCACTTGTATTTTCTTCATAAATTTCCATCTTACTCAGCTTAATTGTCTTTTTGCTGTTGGTTTTACGGAACTCTTTTGTTTCTTGAACGTTGCCTACCCTTTGAGCATTTCAGGTGTGATAGTGTGTGCAAACCTACCTACTCTGTTCAATAAGTTAGTTTAACTCAAAAAAATGTTTTAGCCCATTATTGAGATTTTAAAAATAGTATTGCTTACGTATTTTTCTTTGCAGCAAACCAAAATTTATGAAGATTCAAATTTAAAGCGCGGTACGCGTATTAACGCGTACCGCGTGACGTCACCATGTTTGTAGGTAGTGACGTAAAGCGCCCCATGTTAAATCTTTGAAGCGTTGTACGTATCTTCGTAAATATTTCGAATATTTAGATGACGCTAAAAGTACGTACAAAATTTTTTTTGACAATCGAACTATTTAAAAAAATAAAACTAGCCTATTTTAATTTGGCTGAAAGTGGTTTTAATCAGCTCACTGCTGCATGGACTCTGACTACGTACGTATTGTATACCTATGCATACCTCATCAACTAAAGATTAGGTTTTAGTTTAATTTACTGCAAATGTCATAAGCTGCATAATGGAAAACAAAACCGCAATGGAGCGTTCGTGTTTGTGTTATATATAACTAAGTACATATATGTTTTGAATGGATTGACATAACTTCTCTTATTTCTAGTATAGCCAAGACTTGTCCATTAAAGCATAGGCCTGTTGTTCGACTAGCTAAATTTCCTGGTAAATGTTTGGGTGATGAACATGGACATATTTTGTACTCGAGTTATGGATGTTTATCTACCTGTAGTGTTGCCGACGCTGGCCTTATTATTTTTATATTAATTCTTTTTACACCTTTTATTATTTTTGTATTCAAATTAAGAATTCCAATTTTAATTTGTTTATAAGTACCTATTGTATTTCTAGCAGTCTGTTTGTAAATATACGTCTGTTCACACCTTGGCAGTTTCTAACATTTATACATACTTAGTATATGTAAACATGCTTAGTATGGACCTAGAACATTTGATATACATATAACTAAGATGGCGCAGCGACACAAAGTGAGTCTTGACCTCCCTTAATAAGATCCTCCATCTCGGTTTATCCTGCGTTACGGCCTGCCAGTCACTCACATGCAGCTAGAGAAGGTTTCTTTGGATTTATAATTTGTTATATTGTTTAAGTATCCTTCTGTATAAATTTTGTCAAAATGCTCCCCAAAATTGAGTCTCCGATCAAAATTCCCCTTCAAGTAAACTAATCCTAATCCGTTACTGAACTCTCTTTATTTTAAAATGTTTAAATGTTTAACGACTTTATTTCCATAAAGACTTAAAGAAGTCACTTACATGAAAATAACATTTCTTAAAAAAATAAATTCAGTTGGTACAATATTATTTATCTAAATACTATATAAAACAAAATGTAGGTATAAAGCTCGTAATTTTCGGTAATATACTGAGACAGTTTGGACTTAAAGTATACACTTTAAAATCTTTTACGTATGCAGGTAAATTATTAAAAAGTTGTGCTCCCTCAAAAGTGATTATTATTCGACTTACCGTCGCATATACTCAGTTTTTTATTAACACACGCCACGTCACACGTCAATTTCTAGTTCACCGGCATCAGTGCCACATCATTTAATCCACAATACTCGCGATCTGAGTGGAAGCACTTCAACTGTTCCCCAATTTGGTTGAAGACTCCTTCGTGCGTGCGAATGATGCGGAAAATTGCTCTAATGTTATCAGTGGGGAGCCTGCACAGCTCTCGGGTAACGGATTTTCATGATAGTTCGAGTTAAGTGGAGCCTATTATGATGTGGAACTGGGAGAATTTTTGCTAGTCAATCGAGTGTATCGTTCAGTTCCTTTTTTTTGTTTAACTGCTTTCTAGCTAGGTCCCTAGTTTAAAGTAAAAAGATTAAAATTGTATTCATAAAATTGTATATTTTTTTTTTATGTTTCTTTACCAGGAGGACTCAGAGAGCGATCGTGAATATAGCACAAAAAAAAAATTGTAGCATTTGTAGTCAACCTGTCGCATTTGATTCAATAAAAGTTCGAACATAAATTTCAGAAAAAGATATATTTTACAATAATCAACGGATCAATTCATATTTTAAATAAGACCGCCCTTATTTTATTTCTGTAAATTTTCACTACGTCGATTGAACATAGTATAGTCCCTACTTTGTTACCAATTTTATAATATACCCCACATGTCATATTCCAAGCCGCTTTGTAAAACTAATTTAGGAATTTTTGCACACGAATATGAGGACACCACTCTCTGGAAAGAGCCGACCACTTATTTTCTCGATTCAGAAATTAATTAATCTGCATACTAAGTGACATAGGTAGGCAGCCGAATGGGAGCTGCGGGCGTCATCTATGTACGTACTAGTGATGTTCCGGATATCCGAATTCGTATCCGCGGATATCCGAGAGAGAAGAAAGACCCGTATCCGTATCCGTTACTTTTCTCGCGGATTTTTATAAATTTTTTACCTTATTAATTCATTTGTTTTTTATACAAGTGGTGTCTTTACTAATAAAGTTACAGCCTTCGAAATACTGTATAGAGCGTGCGCATTGCTGGTCACAAGGTCGTTTAGTAGAGTTAGTATTAGATACTTCTAATCTGCGCAAAACCATATTTGCGCAAACGCAAGGAGGCAACACAAAAAGCTTGTAACTTTGTGAGTTTTTGACAAATCATTATAATTGTTTTTTATACTGATTCTATAAATGAAAATACTTGACCCATATTTCGGTTTTTCGTGTACCTATACTAAAAATAACCTTGCATACTATAGTGACATCTATTTTACTTTGATTAGAATTTCTTTCACTCTAATGCGTGTAACATTTCAGATAATATTCAGGGAAACGTGCACCGCCCGTTACGAGAGAAATATCGGCCATAATCCCTGCGTTTAGGGCCATTCAGCCCCAGTGGTAATGACGTAGCACAG
Organism: Glyphodes perspectalis; assembly: GCA_951394215.1. Taxonomy (NCBI): domain Eukaryota; kingdom Metazoa; phylum Arthropoda; class Insecta; order Lepidoptera; family Crambidae; genus Glyphodes; species Glyphodes perspectalis. The sequence continues at coordinate 3,612,624 of OX596213.1, read as the reverse complement.
TGCGGAGAAGACAGTATGGAATGTTGCAGTTGTAACGTCTAAATAAATATACTGTCTTGCTTATACTGAGATGACCAAAACATTAGTTGTTTTATTTTTTTTTGTTTTGTATATGTAGGAAGTAGGTCGGATATACTGAATAAGAAGTCAGGGATCTCAGGATAAATCAAGCTTTTTTTAATATCTAAACTAGGATTACAATTACCATCCAGAACTAAATCCTTAATACCCCTTAATAATCCCAATACCCAATTATCTCTTGTGATAAATACCTAGGGTTTTACCACAAGTGAATATTGTTTTATTAATTATAAATTGCCACAGGACACTTTTACAATTAACGATAATAATTAATTTTAAATTAATTATCCGAGAACGTCTAGGATAAGCTAGCTTAGTACAACCAGTGCACCGAGCAATGCCAGAGCCAAGACTGCCCGCTCCGTCGCTGCGCGGTCCTTTTATACCCGTTGCAAAACAAGTTGAGTAGAGCGGGCGGTGGGGAGCGCTCGGTGGCGTGATCGGTGCACGTGATCGGTGCACGTGGTGTTTTGCTACACCGGTGTACAATGACGTCGCTGTCCTGCCGACATATATTTTTAAGGAACTCCATAGTTTAGTGTTGTCTATCAATAGGTATTTAACAAATTCGAGTAGCCTCGAAATGGTGTTGAAACAACCAGACCAGCAGTATTCAGAGTTCATAATAATAAATCTCTTGTAAAGTGCCTAATAATTGAAATTAGTAATGTTGGCCTAAAAATATTCAGAACTAGCTGACCCGGCGCACTTCGTAACGCCCCGTTCTCGGATTTTCAATAGGTACCCATTTTTTTTTTATTTACCGCGCAACTTTTTTGTTTTTTTTCTTTCTTATGAAAAAAAAAAACAAAAATTGACAATTTGACAATAACAAAAAGACAATTTGACAATAACAAACACAACTAAAAAATAATTAGCGAAATCGGTTTAGATGTTCTTGAGATTTGTGCTTAGCAACACATTCAGCGATTCATTTTTATATTATAGATTATTGTTCCATAAAATTGGGAAGCACGGCTCCTGGAAAACCATAAGATCTTACTTAAAAAATTAAATAGTATTCATTACTGATTTTTGGTACATTGTGGTCGTGCTGAGAATTATTGGCTGTGAGATTTGTAATTGAGCGTAATACGAGGTATTTACGACAGATCTACCGAAAAACTGAGTGGGAAAATGTTATTTCGTTTCTAGCAATTACACGATAACTTGAGGATATATCCTTATTAATATTATAAACTAGCTTTATCCGCGACTACACCCGAATTTATGGTTAATGTTATATAGCCTATAAGTGAACTATACATCACCATAAAAATCAATTTGGACCAGTAGTTCTTGACATTAGCGCGTTCAAACAAACAAACTCTTTATATATTTTAGTATAGATGTGTAAGTAACTATGTAGTTAGGTAGTTTACTTTTAGAGATATAAATAAATATGATTTTCATTGAATTATATTTTAGTCTCGTTTTGACATCAAGAAACTATTCGACTAAGTTTTATTCCGTGAAATTGATAATTAGGATGCTGACACCATTTTTATTTATTTTTGTAACCTCAAATCAAATCAAATCAAATCGTAGTATGCTGTAAAACCTTATTGATTTTCAATTATATTGAGTCTACGATTCAAAATTTTACAAAAACTATTTAATATTTAGTCAGTGTCGTCAATAGTTGACAAGCCCATACAAAATCTATGATGTGATTGCGTTTTGACAGCTTTTAAAAAGTATCTTAATTGACTTGCCAGTCGACATACCTATTCTCTTAGAATGAATGATGACGTATTTGTAAATGACCAATTTCCACCGGAACAGAGCCACGCTTATTCCAGCGTAAACAGGTCTACTTCAACTTATTATCTCGTAACAATATTCATTCTATAGAAATAAAGAAAGAATGAAGGAAAATAAAATTTATTTGGTGCAATACCTAACCTAGTATAACAAAATCAAACTACGTTATTCTACTTAATATAAATTATAAGGTAAGATGTGGAGCCAAAATGGTTGTCACTCAGCATTTCCCATGACGACGGGGCGACATGACACTTATTTTTTTTATAGAGTAAGAGAAAATGTATATGAGTATATAATATTCATTCGTTATAAATATTGTTCTCCTTTCTTATATATTGTCTGTTTGTCCATTTAACGCCCAAAACAATAAGATACTTGAAGAAAAAAATATATATTTAGTCCGTCAGCGAGATTGGGTTAATTTTATTTAAAAAAAATCTAACTCTAAATACAATCTGCTTTTTTTATCCAGAAAAGTTTTATATTGTAATATTAATATATTATTGTACGCTTAAACTCTATGATGAGGTATTTGTCGAACAAAAAGGCCCACGCGGATAAAGTCGCGAGCTGCTGCTGGCTCTAATAAACATGAAAGGAAATACATATCCTATGGGTTATCAAAACAAAATCTAGTAAGATAACAATTTGTAACAATTTGTCAATGGACTATAATTTACAAAAACAACTTACAACTGGGGCTCAAGGATAACTCCGTGAGTGTTGGAGTACATTAAAGGAAATATCGTATGAAAAATCTTGCCATTAAAAAAACAACACATAACAAACTGTCCACAGATTCACAATATATAAGAATTTCGTCGTTTTTGAAATTTTCGAACGTTTCGTCTATATTCTATTCCAGTGGTCTCGAAGCCTTATTCGGTGGGTCACCGGCTAATAGAAAAAGTCAAATTTCTATACACATCTTTATGGCCTAAGGAGGTCGCGACGATTTTACAACCGTTAAAGGGGTCGCGTTTTTAAAAAGATTGTTCTATTCTGTAGTTTATACCCTGTTGATACAAAATTTTAAACTTAGCGTCTAACATCTTGATGTTAGACTCCTTCATATGTTGTCAAGCTCTTGAGCTTGACGTCTTGATGTTAGACTCCTTCATATGTTGTCAAGCTCTTGAGCTTGACAACATATGAAGGAGTCGCGTATTTAAAAAGAAAAACACTGTTCCATTCTGTAATTTATACCCTGTTGATACAAAAGTTTAAACTTAGCGTTTAGGTAAAGAGCGCGGGTTTGATTCCGGATCCGGGCATAGTTGTAACTACATAGATAAAACAGTTTTATCTTAAGTGTAGGTGTAGGTATCATCTGATTTCTGCAACACAAGTGCCGATTAGGAACAATGTATACGGTTTTTCTGATATTCAAAATTTTTACTGACTTATACTTTGAGTGTGGAAGTAACTGTCTGTTTGTCTGTCAGTCTGTTAATTCTTCACGCGTAAACCACTAAGCTGAATGCGATTAAATGTAGCATTCTAATGATGAGGATATGAATCTCAAAAAGGTCGCAGGCTACTTTCTATGTCAAAATAAAATTGAGACCCCACAAGATTTACGATGGAGTCTCTATTACGGACGAGATTATTGTATGCCGGCCATTATAAACCTACTATAAAAATAATCATGCTTGCGAAATACAATTCTGTTATATTCTCAATCTCATGTTTGTACGATATTACACGGTAGAAATACAAAGCGCGTCCTAGTTCATAGAATTCAATTGTGCACACATGTGTGGAAGCGATGTCTGCTGCAATTGTTTGAAAATGGAATTCATTAATACGCTTTTAGTTCAAGTTGCGTACTTCGTTAAGTGAACAACAGAGTTCGGTGCTTAACGTACAGAAAGAGGTCAATGTGTTTAGTCGCATTTTTATAACATGTGTCTAGAGATTGAATCAGTTTTTGCTCCAGTGAGCAAAAACGTTTTCGAGATAAAATATATCCCAGATATATGTAGATAAGTGTAGTTTTAAGTTCAGACATATCCTACTTATATTATAAACGCGAACGTTTGTGAGTATGTATGGATGTTTGTTACTCTTTCACGCAAAAACTACTGAATGGATTTTAATGAAACTTTACAATAATATAGCTTGTACACACGAATAACATATAGGCTATGTTTTCTCGATGTACCAAGCGATCAAAGCCACGGACATAAGCTAGTAATTAATATGTGAACGATTTAGTTTTGTTTCTTGAAGACAACTAGGATTTAAAAAAAAGAAATGGATGTTGACTTGTTTTATTTTTCGTTTGATCATAAAAACTTATGTTAGTGTGCTATGGAGTAATAAATTATAAATAGTAAACGTAAATTAAGTTTCTCTGCTATTTCTTCAGTTCAGGTTTTGTCTTCATTAAACATTCACTCATTAAGTACAACGTCTCTCTTATCTCAGATCTTCTTTTTTTACTGTATCCTTGCATTGATTATTATGTGGTGTGGGTTTTGTATTGTTTAATAGTTTAAGAAACGGGACGGGTACCAGACAGTATACGAAAAAGAATTTAGTGCCAAAATAAAAATTTATAAAATTATTTTAACAATTTTATTAACAACATCTACTAGTACTTACTATTCTAACTTAAATTAGTTCTATATAATCTTGCAGACCGGGGTAGGCTCACAGCCAGGACACTCTGGGGGGTAGTAGGGGAAGCAATTTTCTTCCCCTATGCAAACATGGTCCTTGCACACATCGAGCGTAGACATGCAGGAAATGTAAGCTGAAAAAAAAAATCAGATTTAGAAAGATCGAGTACAGAGCCGTAAGGTCATGAGGCTTTGCTCTTTACACGCTGGGGTGGTGGTTCAAACCCGGACAAGAACCTCTGGATTTTTCAAATCTAACAACATACATAACATCACGCCCACAATCCCCGAAGGGGTAGGCAGAGTCAAAGGGGCAGTAAGCCCCCTCATCCACATTCAGCTAAAAACAAAACCGGACTGGGTCAGATGGGAAACCGTGAAAATTTCAGATGGGAAAGTGACAAATGGCTAGCTTGTCGCTTATACAATCACATACCCAAAACCCCATATGCCATTAGTCTTAGCCTTTTACGACATGCTAGACAAGAAACACAGTTGGCACATTCTTTTTAACTCCCAAACTAACATGGGACGAAGATCGGAACCCACTTTGGGAATCCCTGGTTTATTACATGAGCGAACGTTTGGCACATATTTGTTTTCAATTTTAGGTAGTTCACGTATCTCGCTTGTTTATCAATTCCGATTACTAGTAAGATCGATGCCAACATGTTCAGACCACATAAAATTTTGAATTTAAGTTCGAAAATAAAAGCACACAAGTTTTATTTTACGGTCATTCTTTGTATTGACTTGATATAAAAAACCGGCCAATTGCGAGTGGTACTAGAACACGAAGTACCATTATCTTTAAAACGGCAAAAAAAATCATCTCTTTTGTCTGGGAGCCCCCGTAAATATTTATTTTATTCTGTTTTTTAGTATTTGTTGTTGTAGTGGCAACAGAAATACATCATCTGTGAAAATTTCAACTGTCTAACTATCACGGTTCATGAGATACAGCCTGGTGACGGGCGGACGGACGGACGGACAGCGGAGACTTAGTAATAGCGTCCCGTTTTACCCTTTGAGTACGGAACTTTAAAATGTCGAAAAATCCTGGATCATGGTCAAGTCGGGGTGGACTTGACCATTATCCAGGATTTTGCGAGGCTGGTCATGACATTGAAGCGAGTTTCGATCTGGCATTTAGTTTTGAAGATAATGTATACAACCGCGAAAGATGTCTGACTTTATTACCGTCATAATACAGTTTATATATTTTGACTGGCTCGATGGCGCATTCGGTAGTGACCCTGCCTCATGCGCCAAGAGTTGTGGTTTCGATTCCCACCCAGGCCAAACATTCGTGTGATGAATACTTGTGTATGTTCTGTGTGTAGGTGTTAATAGCCAATATTTAAGTATATACTCATAATACCACTGTTGATTCTGATATCCGTAAAACGAGTGCTTAAGCTACTTACCTCGGAGTCAGATCAACGTTTGTGATGTACTCGGATATTTATTTATTTATTATTATATATCGCTAATCTGTTAGTGTATGTTTAATCTATGTTATGATTCCTACGTGCGGTACGTGCTGTATTTTCCTACGTGCGGCAATCCGGCACGATGTACCCACTGTTGGTGATAACCCAGGTCTGAGGATTCTTACAAACCATTCAGATGAAAACCGTTAATTATCTTGAATTTTCTAGTAGATATGCACCGGTACTGAGTGTTAACTAAACTTTTTTAATTATCATCATCTTCCTAGCGTTATGTCCCGTGCTTAGACGGGGTCCGCTTAGACTATGATCCAGAATTGAGCGAGTCTGGTAATTACATTAAAGCGACTGCAGATCTGACCTTCGTAACCCTAAGATAGGGGAACCAGACAATTATGTATATCATAGTTACAAATTCAAAGTTGTTTGATCTGCAGGTTTCATCACAATGTTTTCCCTCATCGTCGAGCTAGTGGTATTACGTGCCCGGGTTTGAACCCGCAGTTTAGGAGGCGAGTGTCCTTACCATTGAGCCACCACCACACCTGTACTAAACTTCTATAATATACCTACGTCTATAAATATTTTTTTACTTACTATCAACGCATTCTCCATCAAAACAGCAACCTCCACAGCACTGCTCATGATCAGCACACTAGAAAGTATATGATAAAAATTATATAAATTATGTTTAATTATAGGTACAACTAGATATCTACAATAAACTTCGTCTACGTAGACTTTAGAATAAAGTCGTAGAGTAATATATCCTAGATATTATCACAGCGCAGTAAAAAACATTTCATGTATGCCACGGACTAGTAAAAAAAGAAGGACTCCGCGCTGTAATACAGTATGAAGCAACCCTTGTGCGTATGCGAGACTTACGCATATGAGATAATGAAAATTTGGAACGCTTATGTTAATAAGTGATGTAGGTTGCGTGTCGAATTGGAGCTCCGTAGATGCATAAGGTCTAGTTAATTGCGCAGAGTCCTTCTTTTTTTACTAGTCTGTGATGTATACCTTTGATAAATTTATATACATATGATAAAATCATTATATAGTTCTTTCAAAAGCCCAATTGCAAGGAATAAATAGCTGATTCCTTTCAGCCGTTAAAGAGTGTTTAAGTAGCAATAATTTAATTTAGTGACTCTGTTCAGATAACCTTCACATACTGGTATTACTTAGTTCTCATTAAGATACAATAATTAACATGTATGTTTTTCCTTACCTAGTTTCTTACATAGTCAATGATTTTGCAAGTGCTTTATCTACGTAAATGCAAATCGTAATAGTCGCTATAGTCATGCAAATGCCCGTATGTTAATGAAGGAGACAAGCCATTCTACTTAAAACAGCTGACTTGGCGTAATTAATGTTAATAAATGAATTTAGTTTCTTAATGTTTTCTTCTTTGTAAGGTGCATGCTATAGGTTAATGTTGACAGATAATATGTTGTTTTTATGTTCCCGTACTATCATGTTAGCAATCCCTAAATGAATAATCAGAATTCAAATCCTAACTAACTAACTAACTAAACTTCACGCCACTTCCCTAGCGGGGTAGGCAGAGAGAACCGAACGCCATATGGCACGATCCTTACACACCTCACTCGCCTCTTCAACATTCAAAATCCTTTTCATACAAGCTCTACAGAATTCAATCCTAGTAATATAACATAACATAACATCACGCCCATAATCCCCGAAGGGGTAGGTAGAGTCGAAGGGGCAGCAAGCCCCTTCAACCACATTCAGCCAAAGATAAAGCCGGGCTGGGTTAGATTGAAAATTGTGAAAAAGCAGTGACAAGCGGCTAACCTGTCGCCTACAAAATCACACATCCAAAACCCGATAATAATGATGATAAATCCGATGATAAACTATAAATACATTATTATATAGCTTATACACCCAAATAACATATACGCTATGTTTTATCGATGTACCACGCGAGCAACGCCGCGGGCAGAATTCCTAATAATATTATAAACGCGCAAGTTTGTGAGGATGTTTGTTACTCTTAAAGTTTCTTATCAAGTGTTTCCGTTTTGTCAGCCCAATCAATTAAAAATATAATCGGTTTCTAGTCAAAAAAACCGATTATTTTCCGATTCCGACCCGAGAGTTTACCGATGCTTTCCGAGTTAGGAGATATGTCATTGCAAACTATTTAACATTAGGTACTAGAGTAAAGTATACAGCAGCTATTGCAATGTTATTGTCTTATAACTTTCCATAGATATATTATTTATAAAAACCAGATCACGTATTCTATTATAATCGTAATATTTCTCTAGTAACGTTAAAGAGATTAGGTATTTTTTTATTATTGCGTTCATACCGACGCCATATAATAGCGAAAAATATTACTATTATCAATAAATTTCATGCTTAAATTACGTTTCGCACTTTTTGGTATAATGCTGAAATAGTTACGCGTTTTATATATAAGTATAACTTAGTATATAAGATATGAAATTATGTAAAAGTAGATCTTTGAAGTTACGAGTATATTTAGTTATAGCTTCGCGAATATGATTTTTTTTTTTTAATAAATATCCGACTACATCACATACATTGATCTGACTCCGAGGTAAGTAGCTTGAGCACTTGTGTTACGGATATCAGAATCAACAGTGGTATTACAAATATATACTTAAATATTGGATTTTTACACCCAGACACAGAACAAACACAAGTATTCATCACACGAATGTTTGTCCTGGGTGGGGATCGAACCCACAACTCTTGGCGCATGGGGCAGGGTCACTACCGCATGCGCCATCGAGCTTGTCAACTTGATTAAAATTATATAATGATAGTCCCGTTGGTTCAGTGGTCACTTCGCGTCAAACGCAGGTTCGCATCAGGACTATACATATTTGATGAAACGGGTAGCTGTTTCGGGTCTAACTGCTTGTGATTGATTTTGATTCTTTGTTGATCTTAATATTATCATAAGTTAGTTATTTGCAATCGACGAATGTGATGTTGGTTGATATTTATTTATTGTTAGGGCCTACGTGTTGGTTATAGTCGAAATCTGCAAGAATGATGATAATGATGTTGTTGCTTTTACAAACGCGCACATTTTTTGCGATACTTAGTTAATGGGTTCTAAACTATTGCAATAAATACCAAATTCCCTCCAACTTTGCAATCCTGCGCACTAGCTGCTACCGCCAAAGCCAAAGTGATCACTACTGCTATCATCATAACGTATACTCTTGTGTGGCACGAAACTGTGTTGTCTAGTATTTGGTACTGATATGTGCTGAATGTCGTGCGAGCGGCCGCGCGCGCGCCGCCTCGCCGATTGTGACCGAGTCGGTGCGGCGGGGGTATTACGTGTGCGCATGATTTGGTCTATGAGCTTAGTGTAGAGCGTGTTAGATCTATACAGCGCTGGGCAACTTCGTTAGAATGGCGCTGCAGGTTGGCGATTCTTTTAATTCTGTACCTATAAGAAGTTAATAAAATTAAAAGATAAAAAAACCAGTTGGATAGTGAAAAGTATCCAATTGTTACAATTTATTTACCATATACACAGAATTAAGAGAAGAATTTTCCATCTATCCTAACTTAATTTAATTTTTGGAAAATATGGTCAAAATTGTTTGCTGGTAAATAGGCTAAAATAATCTATTGAATATTTATATACATATAAAAAGCATATTATTGATTAGGGTACCTACATAAAAATAGTTTTATCCTGTACTATGTGCACATTTTTTTTATTAATAAATAATATTTTAACCTATAGATACTTATCAAAATATACTAGGCTTCGCTAATAATTATCCTAATCATATGTATATAAAAATCTTTACATCAGATCCTAATTCTCTTGAAAATATAATAGAGATAGCAATCAATATCCATCAAGCTACCTAATACGGCTTCAGGTTGATGTCGAAACATGACCAGCATAACGAGACCTCCGCGTATGTATTCGCTGAGTAAGCACGTTTAGAATTCGGTTTATCACCAAAGGGGACAGGGGTCTTCGTAAGCTGATCGCGCCATCGATACGCGTGAACTATGCTATTGTGCGGGTGTTTCATTATGCCCATTCATTTGGGTTTCGAAGACTAATTGCAATACTAATCCTCTGACGAATTTGTTCTACTTTTTAAGTTTGGCTATGTGATATGGATTTTTTGGAGATAATTTTACATACATATCTTCGCTCCTGCAATCCCCGATGTGGTTTCCTATCCATTCTAAGGAGCACTGAGCACCTTAAATCAAATTTAGCCAACATTTTGTTGTTAATTGTGTAAATATACTTCTGTGACATTATCCGCGTGAAAAACGAAACCTTTGAAAATTTGATCTTCATTAAGCACTAGTAGCGTCCCGCGGTTTCACCCGTATATTTCCCGTTCCTGTAGAAATATGGGGATAAAATATAGCCTATATTATATCCGGATAATGTAGCTTTCCAATGGTGAAAGAATTTTTTAAATCGGAACAGTAGTTTTTGAGTTTAAAAACTACTGTGCCGATTTCAAAAATTCTTTTATTACAAACATACACACACCCAAAATACAAAAATACAAATCTTTCCTCTTTATAATATTAGTATAAAAGTACAGATAGGTTTCAATTGATGCAGAGTTGTGCCGAGGAGCGAAAGCGGGTGGTACATTTAAAAGATTCAGTGATTTAGGTTAACCCAACGTCATCTGTGTAATTAGCCCTTAAGCTACCATCCTTACGTACTTCAATAAGTAACGATAAATAATTGTCGCAATACTGATCACCGGGATAAGTTCCGAAGATTTATTGCACTAATTGCTGTGAGAATAACGCTTTTCAATTGCTTTATGGTGATTTAAAACACATTAACAAAGTTTCAATAGGCAATTCTACTTTTCATCAAGAACTTAACAGGAATTGCTGGATTATTTTGTAAATAATAGGGAATAGATGTGTATACGGAATAATATTTTTTTTATTATGTTCTTCATTAGAAATAGAAGTACACTTTTTAATACTTTTATTTGTAATTAACATATTTTAATATTGTATAAAGAGAAATAAATAATCTAATATATGTTTTCGGTAAGAAAAATATACACTCGACGTCATAATATAATTGAAGGGCAATAACAAATTTAATCTAGGAAAATTCACACTTTAGAAATGTATATTTATTTATATAAACCTTTCTGTATTTAGGGTGACAAAACATCGGCCACGAATAACAATGCAAGTATTTTCCTCAGTGTACTTTGCCACAATGAAATCACTTATAACAGTGAAGCATTCGTTCACGTTCTTTACTAAGCAGGCATAAGTATTTGATAAACGTTAATAATGGATTAGATATGACAAGAAATCAGTCTTCGGATGTAATTTAGATGATTATAAGAAAATATCTGACTATCTATTACTATCATTGTAACACAGGTGTTGACAGTTTGCCAGGGACATGTTAATACTATTTTAGAATTTTCGATTCGATTTGCTATAAACGATAAATCAACTATTCTAAAATAATCTCTATGCGATTAAACATTAATCGGTTCTTAAAAAACCAGGAATAGAGATTTTTTTGTAATCTGAAAAAATCTAAGTAGGTATTAGTAGTATTACAGATTTTAGGGTATTCTCATGTAGGTGATCGGTTTTAAACCAATATCGCTCGCATTGAGGTTTCGAGAAAGCAATTACAAATCCTGTCGATGAATTAATCGGCACAAATATCTTGTGTCGAATATAATCCCTAGTGCATATGTATAAGTAGTAAGCTCTACTGCATTGCCCCTACACTGTGACTGCCGTCGCCAAAACTCAGGTGATGTCTCGCGTCAGTTGAAGATTCTATTTCGTCGAAATATTCCCTTGAAGGGTACAATGCTGGCAAATGTATGCATTAGGATGAGAAAGGGTCGGAGTGTCCTTAGAGTTTAGACTGGCGTAATGCGGGGTAATGGAACACAAGTTTTGTGTAGTCACTGGGAACGGGAATTTTTACACGTGATGTTTTTGGTAGCAAGACAATGAAAGTTAAAGGCCTGTCAGAGGTATGCGACCTTTTTTAAATCTGGAGGCGACTTTTAACCACACGATGAAGTGGCTTATTGATAGTAACCAGATCGTCTTATAGGCAAATTCAATAAAAAAATAAAGGCGACAAAAGCAATCATATATAGCTATGTAGCAGGGACATTGAAAACTAGACAGAGCCAAGTATACGGATAGCATAAGTAATGATAAGTGGTTACCAAAGACCAGGCGCGTTGGCAACTTTAAAATGTTGGAGGCGGTCACTAATAATAATACTTATATGTAAAGTAAATATGACTTTATTGCACACAACACATTTTTATTTAACATGATAAACAACAAAACGGTTGATAATATTTGACACGTGTCAGGGGCTATCTCTGAATGAATGTTGATGAATATTTAGAAGAGCTAAGGATAGCTCTTAGCGTAGAAAATGAACCTCGATGTTGCAACGTTTATAGAAGGAGTTGCCAGAATTTTCAACAAAGTCTTTATGACGTGTATGATTTGGGGGGGTCAGGGCCCCTGTCCCCCCCCCCCCTCCCGGACCGCGCCTGCCAAACACTATGTACACATTTAACAATAATGACGTAGCCAATGGACATTTGCAACAATAATGATATTACTATGTGTTGCTGATCTTGAAAGTGCCTTCGTAAATTTTTTTTGTAGACTCGACCTAGCTCAAAACTGTACATATATTTGGTGTTAGTTTTTTTTTATCAATAGCAACCAATTCGCTATGCGTAGTTTATTTCTGTCAAAGTTGCCTTGAATATTGAGAATTTTTATCAATAAATTAAGGGTGTTTGATGTTGTTTCAAGGATTCTGTAGAGAAGAGCAAAGTATTTCTTTATTTTTATATCAACACAACTTCACAATACAGTACAAAATGTTCAAGTAAGCTACGGCTGAAAGTAAAAACGTATACAAACATGTTAAATTTATAACCTTATTTTTGCCGTAGTCAGGTAAAAAGGATCACGACTTTCCGTCTTTGAAATATTTCGCCCGAAGCGAATTTTCCTCAGACAACGTTTCAGTCAGGTAGGAAAACTACAACTACATTGTTGAAAAGGAACGTGATTTGTGTTCCTAGACAATATTGCGTTTCGTTACACGTGCGAAATACACCCGTGTACGAGATAAATATAATACTTTGTTGTCTGACACGTCCGTCCGTACACGTTTTACTGAAAAATTTTTAGTATTTAACAATAGCGAATAAATTAATAGCGGTGGTAGCTCAATGGTAAGGACACGCGCCTCTTAACCGAGGAGTGCGGGTTCAAACCCGGGCACGTACCAATGGATTTTTAAAAATCTATGTACGTATTTATACCACTTGCTCGACGGTGAGGGAAAACATCGTGATGAAACCTGCAAATTCAAATAACTTTGGATTTGTAACCATGATCTAAAAATTGTCTGGTTCCCCTATCTTAGGGTTACCAAGGTCAGATCGGCAGTCGCTTCAATGTAATTACCAGACTCGCTAAATCCTGGATCATGGTCTAAGCGGACCCCGTCTAAGCACGGGACATAACGCTAGGAAGATGAATAGCGAATAAATTAAATTCCTAGACAATGGACGATAACGAGTGCGCATAATTACCTATCAGTTGATACGTGAACATTTTATTTCCCAGTAATTTACTAGGATACAAAGTATCTTTGCAAAGTTGGCTCAATATTTAGAAATTCCTAGAAGGCTAGGTTCGGGATGATTTTAAAAGGGTTTTGTTAGAAATATTTTTTCAGGATTTTTGCACGAAATTGCTGGAAAAAGTTAAAGACCACCCCTTATTTTTCTTTACCCTTTACTGGAATCTCATAAAGCAAAGCTAAATAAAGAATTTTATTTTATTATTTATTACTCGGAATTCTTTAGGTAAGATCAGCCTTTATTCTTTATTCCATTCCTTTATTCCATAGGGCGTTGATTGAAAATATTATGAGTGAAGTATTGGAATTGTTTACATCTCACGTCAATGACCTAAGTCCAAATTAACTATGAACTCTGTATGCTTGACTCTACTAGATTGTGGACGATAACGGTACGATTTAAACGCGTCTTAGCTTGAGTAGATCCCAGATGATATTGATACTATCTGAACTAGGAATTGCTGGATTCTGCTGAGCTAAATTTGTGCGAGACTCAGCCGCATTGAACCAGCACAGCTAAAATTATGCTGGGTGCACTTGCTGGATCCAATGCAATCCTTAATCTGAGCTCGTGGCTAAACCAACAAGTGGGTACAAACCTCGTCTCCATAATCGCCACAATATTCAGCCGCCACAGCCACGCAACACGCGGCAACAACACAAAACCGAACGGCTCCCAACATATCGCCCTAATTTATGACGCGACTTTTATGAACTCCCAACATATATGGGCAATTTATTTGGAAAAAATCTCGACATAGCTTCGCTATCGAAAAACTTTAACTACTTGGAAATAGGGTCGAAATTCGAGGGAACGCTTCTGTTGGATTGAAGGACTTCTAGAGTGTTGCCTACGTACATAGTGGCATGCGTTTATTTGAGGCTGCTAGGAAATTGGTGTGATGGCTTGTATTTGTCATTTTTGTTATATTGCAAAAATATCGTGTTACCCTATCTTGGATTTACATCCAATGTAAGTAGGTAAAGAGATGTATATGCTAATAGTAGCTGTGTCCGCGGTTTCACTCGCGTTAATTCAATGGTTAAAGGGTCATAGCGTGATGCTATGTAGCTTATTATAGCCACCATAAATAGACTATTACAACACAACATATTTTTAAGATTCGACTAGTTCGTAAGATTAGCGCGTTCTTCGACTCTATATAGTAAAGTATAAATAGTAGGTAAATATAAATTCTTAAGCTTTGAATTTAATTTAACAGTCAAGTCGAGTATCTTGTCGGTATCTACTCGGTAAAATCAGTCAGTCAGCAATCTGCTGTGCAGGAGATATTAACGTGCACAAGCGTTCGCGCAAACTCGTCCTCCAAACTTTGAACTGATATTAATTTTGCATCAGTACCTGCGATATATAAATTTAGGTACAACTTACCTTGTCACGAAATTTTATTCAAAGAAATTAATACATTAATAATTTTCTTTTTGATCGCGTTAAAATTATAAATAGTCGTTGAACATTATAAGAGACTGTGACTCTCTGTTCACAATACATATGAGCATTGAATGTATATAATTATTATTTCAAAATGACAGTACACGAAAAGCGTATTAATGACTCGATATAATATCCAAATCCAATTTATATTTTTGATAAAAGCAATGACGTGTAAATAAGGCCCGTTGGTCGAGTGGTCAGAGACCCTGGCCACGAAATCGAGGGTCGCGGGTTCGAATCCAAATGTTTCGTGTGATGCACATGGACATTTGTACTCGAGTCATATATGTTTATAAACGTATCTATATTTAAGTATGTCTATCCGTTCACCTAGTATTCATAGTACAAGCATAAGCTTGTACTATGAATATGACTATGAATACTAGGTGAAGAATAGGTATAAATCTATGCTTAGTTTGGAAGTAGGAATTGGTGTGTCAGTCTGGATAATTTATTTACATATATATTTTATAAAGCTGCACGTATATTTAAACCCAGTACACAATAATATACTGGTAGATAGGTAGGTAGATTTTATCCAAAATATTCTCTAGTCAAAATATTATATATTATTTAAACTATATTAAATTCTTGGCAACACTGTTAATCAATCAAGGATGTGAGGTGTAGAAGAGAAGGATTACAAACTCAGATAGAAGTGAAAACTATAAATATATTTAAAACATTATTTCTAAAATGAAAGCAATGGTTAGAGATTCATCTCGACATTGTTTTGTTTTAATTCTTTTGGATTTTGCTCAAAAAATATGATCCTATATTTATCGTCCAGCATGGTTAGCTACACAGTAGATGGGAAATTTTAATATTTATTTCACTGGGCACATGATTGAATATGTTTAATTACTCGTGTTTCTGGACCGCAGAATAGTACCACCTTTTTAATTCCATTAAATAATAAATACATTTCAGACAACATCACACACATTGAACTGGTTCTATCTAAACAACTTAAGTACTTGTACTATGGAAATAGGGATCAACGAATGTACCAAAAACTTACAAATCCGAGAACACCTGTTTTAACAACATCTGTTTGTTCACGAGCGAAAGGCAGAACCCGCGCACTTTATTTTTCATTCAAATTTAAAATGTATTTATTTGTGTAGGCTCCTAAAAGCACTTACGAGTTGTCAAATTCTACAAAAAAGATAAATATGGATCTACCACCTTCAAAGTGATGATGTGAAGTGTAGTACATTGCACCAATGGCACAGATTATATCCAACGGCGCCTTATGGCGGACATTATAATCCCGCAAAGTTTGTAATCCTCTCATTTACTCTCCATAGTCACAAATCGTATTTAGACGCCATTGGTGATTTTCAAACAACGGAATGAAGGTAACTGTGTCGCCTCTTTGTTAGACACAACAATGGCTTATTTTATTGGGGGCGAAAAAATGATATTGTATCCAAAGGCTGCGGCAGCCCTGATGTCAGAGATTTAGCCTGACAAAAGGAGTACTGCGCTTGATTGAAATAAGAAAAGGATACGACAGTGGAAAGGCACTGTGGGATTGTGAATCTTGCTTGAATTGTGTTTGTGCTCGAGTCTCTATTCAAAAAGGTACATTCTGCGAATTTGGAATTGTCAACTAAATATAAAATAAGATTAGGCCATGAAATAAAATGACGTTGCACAAATATTTTACTTTGTCTTGTTCAAGAATTTTGATATTGTTTATGGAGTAACATAACACATAACATAACATCACGCCCATAATCCCCGAAGGGGTAGGCAGATTCAAAGTGGCAGCAGGCCCCTTTAACCACATTCAGCCAAAAATAAAACGGGCCTGGGTTAGATGGAAAATTGTGAAAAAGTAGTGACAAGTGGCTAGCTCGTCGCCTACCCAATCACACACCCAAAACCCAATATACCATTAGTCGCCTTTTATGACATGCTAGGCAAAAACCATAGTTGGCACATTATTTTTAAGTCCCAGACCAAAATGGGACAATTCGTTAAAATTGTAGTTGATGGAGTATTCGTTAAAATTTACGTTGTCATGTGTATTTTAAAGTACATGGGTACCATACCCGCGCCCGCGTCAGACGTAGGTCCTTAAACATTTTTTTTTATTTGTCTCAGGATCTGGGCCTTTTTAAATTGGTACATTTTTTATTTGATTACAATTAAATACAAGTGCTTAAAATATTTTTTTAATAATTTTTAAAAACACAAAATATTGCTATACATAAGTATTAGAATATTGTATAAGTATCAAAATATTGCTATAGTAAGTAAAAGCCAGTTGCTTATTTAAAAAAAAATTCTTTATTGATATGATAGTTATACATACATACATAACATCACGCCCATAATCTTCGAAGGGGTATGCAGAGTCAATATGATATTATGTACGGTAAAATCATAATTATATTAGGTACGTTATAGAGATGTCCCATGTTGGCCTGGGACTTGGCCCATGCTGATCTGGGACAAAAAAAAAGAATGTGCCAACTGTGGTTCTTGCCTAGCATGTCGTAAAAGGCGACTAATGGTATGCCGGGTTTTGTGTGTGTGAGGTGTAGGCGACAGGTTAGCCGCTTTTTCACAATTTTCCATCTAACCCAGCCCGGCTTTATTTTTGGCTGAATGTGGTTGAAGGGGCATGCTGCCTCTTTGGCTCTGCCTACCCCTTCGGGGATTATGGGTGTCATGTTATGTATGTATGTACGTTATAGAGATTATATTCTAATATTTACAATGTTTTATAATTCTATATCTTAAATACTTCTTATATTTAAAAATCAAAAATCAAAATAAACATCACTTAAGTTGAGCTTCGCGGCGAAGCTCCCTGTTAATTATGGCTCCAGGTAAGTTACGTAGCTATCCTCAAACTTTCAGCTTAATTATGCAGCGTCATGTGACAGCAGTATCATAAGACTAATTTGAAAACTCAAAACTGACGGAGTTGTTCGTAAATAGTTATAACTCTAGCACTTATGCGCCTGTTACGCCCTTTGGGGCCTCTTAAGTGGCCTCAGACCAGGTTGGGGCCCCAAGAGGCTATTTCTACGAGTTGTAACTGCTTGTTATGAGGTCAGAAACCTTTTTATGGATGGGAAGGACTTTAATTTGTTTGTTTTTACCGGGTTTATAATTTGTCACCTAGTATCCATAGCATAAGCTTAGTTTGGAACTAGGGAATTGGGGTGTTAGTCTGGAGTTTTTTTTTAAATTTTTTATTATTATTCAATTACTAATAAGTACGCACAATAGTCGTGGTATACTTAGGCATCTAGGTTTTAATGTCTAATAAAAATAACCTGACCTATTAGGTAATGTTTTGTAATTTTTGAATTCTGGGTATATTAGATATATTTTCTATATAATACCCGAAATCGGTTACGGTCGCGGCAGCCAATTTCAATGAAGAATAGCTAACCCCGATGTTATAAAGTAGACAAGTTTCTACACAAACACGGATGCAATTCCGGTGAGACGGCAATCTGTAATGAACAGAGGTAGGTTAGGCTCATGATCAACGACTTAGGCTTCAAGTACATGACGCAGGAACCGCACCAGCGCTCCGGCGCCGGTGCGGTTCCAGCCGGTCCGCCGCATGTTTGTGTATACGAATGAAAACCGCGCCTACGCCGCACCGAGACCGCGTGTTTTATTTTGATGCTGAGTGAGCAACGATTACTGCGCGGCGCCGGCGCGGCGCAGGCGCGATATTCATTCGTATGTATATGTATTCGTATGTATGTGTATACATAAAAATGCGGTCCGGCGCCGGTGCGGTTCCGGCGTCATGTACTTGAAGCCATAACGTGCTGTCCCAGGCATGGGGCTAAAATACGCTCGACTTTTTGCCTCTACGCTGGTCCTTAGTAGTTTTAATAGAGGCACCCAACCACAAAATTTGACACTACCACTACTACGAGTCCTTTTTTAGGGTTCCCTACCCAAAGGGTAAAAACCCTATTATTAAGACTCCGCTGTCCGTCCGTCCGTCCGTCTGTCACCAGGTTGTATGTCATGAACCGTGATATTTTCAAATTTTGAAATGTTTTCTAATGATGTATTTCTGTTGCCCCTATAACAGCAAATATTAAAAACAGAATAAAATAAATATTTTTAGGTCCCGCTTGCAAATGGGTCAATGAGCTAATTGATTTTGAGGCCAGTATATTCTTTAAACATGAATAGTAATTATATTATTTGCCATACAACAAACAGTTATATAAATAGAAAAGGAAGGAACTAATTAAATATAATGACCAAACCACATGGCCGTCAGCTATAAACCTGAAGTAATCTTAATTTCTGCTAGGAGATTGTGACGTCATTACCCTTTCACGTGACGCTCTGTGGTAATTAAGGCAATGCTTTTAATGACGTCATCTAATAATCTCCGGCGTGAGATGAAGTGGTGACGTAATGTAGTAATTAATCAAGAAGAGCTATTTTAATCTAAAGTTGTGGCCAATGCCAGTAACTTGATAGATAAAATAAAGAGTTTTAGAAGTTGGGGGAACTTCTAAAAAAGTCGTAAATATCAACGGCCATTTACCTCTAGGGTAAAGATGGTTTAAAGGGGGTAATAATAGCCAAATTGTTTAGTGAATTGAATTAAAAAGTGTATTAAAACGATGAAGAAATATAGTTGCATGTCAGTATTCCACGCACACCGACATCAAGAATTATTAAATTAAAAAACATTGCTAGGACTATTATATACTTACCGACTTTAAAAAAATGTGCCAACTATGTTCCTGAGCATGTCGTAAAAGGCGACTAATGGTATATCGGGTTTTGGGTAGGTACTTGTGTGGGCGACGAGCTAGCTACTCGAAACTACTTTTTCACAAGTTTCCGTCTAACCCAGCCCAGATTTATTGGCTGAGTGTGGTTAAGGGGATAGTTGCCCCTTTCGCTCTGTCTGGAGAAATCCTTCGGGCGTGATATTATGTATGTACCTATGTATTATATAAACTGGAATAAGGGAAAGCTGTAAGGAATATAAAGATATAATATAACCAGTCCATGTGTATATTTGTATTTATCAACATGTGCTCCAGTCAGAATGAGGAGTTTATTATAGCACATCTCCGTTTCCATTTTAAACGACTTCAAAACAGCCGAAGGCAAAGCTGAGATTAAAATTAAGAACCGAGTTTTGCACGAGCTTGGTGTGATTTTTAACTAATTAATTAACTATCTTCACGCCATTACCTTAACGAGGTAGGCAGAACCAACCCCATATGACATGGTCCTTACACATTGCGATTTTTCTTATTTTAAGCCCAATTTAATCCAATGAATCCCTTGAAACTGGAAGGCAGTGCCCCTGATATTAACCCTAAGGAAAAGTAGCCTTCATTCCATCAATCTTGTTTCCAATTATCTCAACCGAAATTCTCTCTCTCATTGTTATTATGACGAGGCACTTACTATGTGCTAATTGACAATCATTGTCCTGTTATTTTTAGGGCTATTTTACAAGATAAAAAGTCTTTTGAATTCAAAATTTATGGAGCGCTTAGAAGGTTACAGCCCAATAATTGTATAAATAATGAATAAATAAAATAAGGTGTATATTGCTGTGGGACAATAAGCCGTTTGGCAACACAACGCGATAAAATCGAAAGAACGATGGGAAGTGGGATTGTACATGGATGTAAAACGTGCCTAATTTTCTTTGAAATTTTTTGAATTTTATTTACTTAATATAATGATTCTGGAATCATTTTTCATGAAGCAACAATCTGAAATTTTAGGTCAGTTAAAAAAATAAAATGCTTTTAATTTTTTTTTTTATCATACTAGTGAATGTTTTTGAGTAAATGAGTGGTTTTTCTTTTGGGTAATATTTTCGTGTAGTTAATGGTTTTTTTAATAAAAAAAAGAAATGCAATTATCTGGACGCACTCTGAGCTTATGTATTGTGTACCACCATCGGGTAAAAAAATAAAACTGGGCTGGGTTAGATGATAAACTGTGAAAAAGTAGTGACACTCAGAACCCGATGTACCATTAGTCGCCTTTTACGACATGCTAGGCAAGGAACACAGTTGGCACATACTTTTTAAGTCCCAGACCAACATTTTATTTAGATTGAAACCAGTATAACCCATACAGTGTAGGTACTTTTACACAAAAAGAGACTAGGATATATGGCTAAATATCTAGTTTATTTATAAAATGTCCTTTGTCTACGGCGCTTCTAGCATTCCCAAACATATTTGTTTCTTCTACTAAATATTTAATATTGAGTGATATTCTAAACGGCGGAAAGGAATCACTTGGAAGGTAAAACCACTTTATCATAGATTTCTCTTTTATCTCTAAGGGACGTTTCGCCGAGGCCCTTTCATTAATAAACCTTTTTATTCGAAACACTTTCCATTTTCTTTTCGTCAACCTCTTTTCACCTTTTTGTTTTTTCTTGTTGGTGTTTTTTGCAGCAATTTTGAAAAGTCATGCAGTTTTGTTTTGTTAGGGCTTTTTAAGTAGATATAATATGAAGTAGATATAATTTATAGATTAAAATTAATATGAGAGACATTTATTATTATGATCACGTTACATCACTTTAAAAAAGACACTAGTTTTGTAAACTCAAGTTATTGATCTTGCTTTTTGATAGCTGAATATGTCAGAATTAAATTGAATTTAATATTTTAATCAAATTAATAAATCCTTGTAGGTATATTGTAGTTTCAGGTATGAACATTTGTACCAGAAACATAATAAATAAAAGTATATTTTGTAAATTACTGAATCTGACAAACAAGCATAAGTAAGCTGTCATTTTAGAATTTGGATATTTGTGACGTCATTGCAAGTCAATCCCAAAAAAGACGCTGTTTTTGGACCCATTAGCTTATTGCCATCTTAAGTGGTGATTAAGTCCCGCAACCCTAAAACTCAGATTAGGCCCAATCTACAAATATCAAATCCCAAAAAGGCAATACCGGTAACTAAAGACACACTTAAAGTGGCACTTAGGGTCCAAATGGTCTATTAACTAATTCCCTCTAACATGAAAGGAGCCGCTTTACTCTGCTTTCCTTATCAACCTGGCTCTAAAAGAATATCGGATGAAAGAAAACTCAATGTTTAATAGTGAAACGGATAGTAGAAATACGATTGCTGTGATAGTTTTTCTAGGCGCTTCGTAAAAGTAATATTTTTCTGAGATTTTATTGCTTCAGACAAATTTTTAATTGTGATATTGTGAAATTGTGCAGATAGTGTGTTTTTTGTTTACTTACAAACAGAGAATCTTGGTTAACCTTTTTGATATTCAATTGACGCTGGCGACATCAAAAGAGTCTGTAATTTTTGATTCCCATTCATAAATTCATTACTTGTATAATGAATATATAAAGATGTTTATTGGTTTTTTTGTAAATGCGCTCATGATGTTTGATGGGATCATTATCATTATCGACAAGCTCGATGGCCCATTCGGTAGTGACCCTGCCCCATGCGCCAAGAGTTGTGGGTTCGCTCCCCACCCAGGACAAATATTCATATGATAAATACTTGTGTTTGTTTTGTATCTGGGTGTTAATATCCAATATTTAGGTACATATTTGTAATACTACTGTTGATTCTGATATCCGTAACACAAGTGCTTAAGCTTACCTCGGAGTCAGATCAATGTATATGATGTAGTGTGATATTTATTTATTTATTATACGCCATATAGGTACAAAGCATATTTTTAATCCTAACCTCGCGGTCACCTTTGCCCGCAATAATAACTGAGCTACGCCTTTCCGATCTCAATCTGTGATAAAACAATAACTACCGACTAATGACATTGTAACGCACCCCGATAACTTTTCGCATAAGAGGGTGCTAGGTGCCTATACCAAACAATATCGTTGTTTGCTGAAGTGTCTATTATCACTGGGGAGTTTTGTTGGCCGAGGGTCACGCGTGCTCAACTTGGGCAATTAGGCCCACAAACTTTGGGGGTTGGTGTCCTGCGTGTTCATGCGAACGGCTGATTTACGGGGGCAGACCAAGGGTGTGGCCCTCAAGCCTTTGCTTAAAGACAGGTGCTTTGTAATCTGCTTTTTGGTTTTCAACTTTTTAATCGCATGCTAAAATTTCAAAGGAATATAACCTAAAACATAATAAGGTTTTGACGAGTTGACTAACTTGTCCTTTTACACGTTTTTTTCTGGCTGGTAAGTACTAAAAATTATCTTCAAGGTCAACGCAATCAATAGCGGTCACATATTTCGATGCTTGCAAACCAGGTTTCTTCCTTCGCAATGAAAAAACATACATACATACATAACATCACGCACATAATCCCCGAAGGGGTAGGCAGAGTCGAAGGGCCAGCAAGCCCCTTTGACCACATTCAGCCAAAAACAAAGCCGGGCTGGGTTAGATGGAAAATTGTGAAAAAGCAGTGATAAGCGGCTAACCTGTCGCCTACGCATCACACAATGAAAAAAGTTTGCAAATATAATATCAAAAATTAAGATTCTAGGACGATTCCTGGAATCATAACATTGGCAAGAACACATTACAAATAGACATAAATTCCTCGGTCCGCAAGTTCTGAGTGGACTGTTTTTTTCCGTTTGCCTTTTGTGTTTTATCTACTAAGACTTGTTTGAAAACAAGTCATTATAGATGACAAAACAAAAGCAATATTACATTGCTGACAGGTCGTATATTATTTTTGTTCAATTATTTTATCGCTACTTCAGGGATGTAGTAAATTAGACTTTGATTAAAGTTTTTTCTCGGTCACTTAGCCAAATAAAAACCGTAGAGCTTGTATGAAAAAGATCATGAATGTTGAAGAGGCGAGGTGTGTAAGGATCGTGCCATATGGCGTTCGGTTCTCTCTGCCTACCTCGCTAGGGAAGTGGCGTGAAGTTTAGTTTAGTTTTTAGTTTACTAAGCAAAATTTGGAAGGAATAACAAATAAGGAACGCAGTTGTATTTTAAGTTCTAGAGAGTTTTTCGCATGTTTTTGTAGTTATGTTTTAGTTTAAGTTGGATAAAATGCACATACGTCCTTAGTATTAAATAATAATTATTTTAAATTATGTATCTACTACCATAATCACAATTGGACTATTTTCAATGTCCAAAAGCGTGTGATTTTTATCACCAAAGCACGATGTTGGTGGGACTTGGAAAAAAACTTCGAAAAAATTGCGCCAATTGTGTATTACTTACCATAGCACCGAAATGTGATTGTGTAGGCGACGAGTTTAGCAATTAACTTTTTAAAATTTTCCATCTAACCCAATTCAGTTTTTTTTTGTCTAAATGTGTTTAAAGGGAGCTGCCTAAAGCCTTTGACTGTGCCTACCCCTTCGCGGAATACGGGCGTGATGTTATATGTATGTAGCACCGAATTTTGTTAGATACGAATTCGAAAAGAAAATCGCGATGTTAAAGTCATTAGTTCTAGTTCTTTCTTAGGGCTAGGTTAGATGGTAGTCAATATTATAGCTAGACTTGTTAAATCAACGTTAATGATCATAACCGCCCCCGGGAAACAGGAAAAAACTCAAGGAAGAAGATTTTCAGAGAGCATAGACGGTAAGAAACAGACTATTGACGTCGACCTCGACACGAGATGTTGTCTCAAGTTTGGCAATTAGGCCCGTAAACTTTAACGAAGTTAGGCGTCGATCCATGTGCCGGGAAGGCTTTGATTTATTGATGCCAACCACTTTTAGGAGGTGACAATTCCGGAACCAGGGCTCAAATCATAATAAACACTTTTGGTTTTGTAATGTACTAATGAATTAAAGTAAAGAGCGGTGGTAGTTCAATGGTAAGGACACGTGCCTCTTAACCGAGGAGTGCGGGTTCAAACCTCTGGATTTTTCAAATGTATGTTCTCCATTTAGTGTATGCATGACAGTTAAGATTTACACGTATCCGCGTATTAAAATGCTACGTGGCAAAATGATGTCCGTGGTAGGACATTTTTTGGGTTTTGTAACCAAAAAATTTTGTTATTCATTGAATTATAAAATCATAAATTTATAGACATTAGCTGTTGCCCGCGTGAGGTTTGAAAATGTAACTCCCGTGGGAACTTTGAACTATGTTCTAATCCAAAGTATAAGCCGTGATAGCATTTCAACTTTTAGCCAAATCGGTTCGGCCGTTTTGCCGTGAAAGAGCAACAAACATTCAGACATCCAAACCTTTCAAAATTTCGTTATTTTTTTTTTTAAATGTCAGACCACATCACATACATTGATCTGACTCCGAGTTAAGTAGCTTAAGCACTTGTGTTACGGATATCAGAAACAACAGTGGTATTACAAATATATACTTAAATAACAGATATTAACATGGGTGGGGATCGAACCCACAAGTCTTGGGGCATAGGGTATGGTCGCTGCCAAATGCGCCATCGAGCCAGTCGACAAGTAAAGTGGTTTAGTTATGACATGTAACGGTATTTAAACACTCGCTTCTATGACAATAAATGAATGTAAACATAATTATCGTCATACAAACAATAAAAAAAAACATTTTCTTTGAAATTCGCCTTTTTTACTATATCTAAATAAGATTATTTCAGCAATGTAGTGTACTTACATGAAGTAAATAGTAGCGATAACTAATTAACGTTTCTTCTTTCAAAGTTCAGACGTTACACTTAGGAAAAGTTGCAACCAAATTTAATATTAAAGCGTCGTCTAAATTTTGCGAGGAATGGAAATCTGTCTATTTGTCAAATGCATCGAAACAAAATAGAGATCAAAGTCGACATTCGTGGTATTCCTGAGGATCCTCCAGATTCCAACAACAATCGAGTCTGGCAAGTTTGCGGAATACGCGAGGACGGCGAATGAAACTTCAGCTATTCAAAAGTCGTTACAGAACGCCAAACAACTTTCTGTTCAGATGATTATAAATTTATTTGCTCTGGAACTAATTAAGTTTCCTTGAAGAATAAGTTATTGTGTTTTGGAAAATAAGCTGCCGTTTCGACATTTTTGGCAACAAATGTTGGAACGGAGGCTTGGGGCAATATACTTTTTGTCTTTAATATTTACAACTTTAGGCACCGATATTAGATGATAATAATCAAAAACGAATAGACTATCATATGCTAGGTAATAAGAACTTTGTGAGTCAAAATCATAAAGTGAATATAATAAGATCCTTGTGCATACAAAGTGAGTCTATCTTTTGCGCTATTCTTCTCCGGAATCTAATATTTCTACGATTTATCAGATTCTTGCATATATTTCTAATGCATTTGTGGAAGAAGATTAAGATATTTATGACTTTGTTAGTTCCCTCTAAAGTTCGTTCTCTGAACGTATAATATAGCAAACGCTTATTTAGGAGCTTAGATTTATGGTCAGTAATCATCATTAATTAAAATGGACAAGATGCTGACATCAATTAACGTAAGCTATAGTAATATTGAGATGCATGCGTGTATGCAATTCACGCCTACATTTCAGTAATAGAATGTTAAAGAAAAACGTTTTGTCTAGTGATTTCAGCATTCTGGAAGCTGATCCACATGATGTATTTCCTGATCTAATATTACAATATTAATGATATTTTATATCACTCTCGATTCATTATCAATTACACCCCAAAACTTTCTAACAGGAATAAAGGAATAAAAGTTTTATTGCAAAAATAGTAGGACATGTGTGAACTGCATTAATGTAGGTTTTATTAATTATGCTGACTGAATTATCCTTTCTTAGGACAAACATTTGTGTGATTGTGTTTGCTCTGTGTCTGGGTGTTATATCCAATATTTAATTATATAATTGCAATTCGATCGTTGAATACTTGTACTACAGAATAGTTATGAGTCTGGATGTTAGTGTTTAATATTTAAGTATGTATTGGTAATACAAGGGCTTAAGCTACTTACTTCGCAGTCAGATATATGTATGTGATGTTGCCTAATATTTGTTTATTTTATTGATATCTAGTCGATACTCTATCGAGTACACATCAATAAAATAAAACAAATACACTTGATTGATCACTATATGGTATTTTCCTTATAGTGATCAATCATCTTTTATTTTAAGAATTGTTACACTGTCAAACTACTCCAGCTATGTTTGTGAGGATGTTTTGAGTAGGAAAATGAAATACATACATACATAACATCACGCCCATTCCCCGAAGGGGAAGGCAGAGTCAAAGGGGCAGCAGGCCCCTTTAAATAGCAGGACGTTATTACGTGATAGACCTCGCCCGTTTTTGCTGGTATCAATCACCATCGCTTATTCAGTTCTTCTGCATCCAATCCACTTGATTCAGTTTTTATCCAGTTCCATTACATCAAAGGAAAACCGACGAATCTATTTCGCTAAGATCCTTGTCAGTTTGGATGCGAGATTGTGTATTGTCTTTTAGCATGCAAATGATTGATGATTCGCTATTTTTGCTATCGTCAGATATGTCATACCTAATATCAAATCCTTTTAAATATAGCCACGGCGTTAAGTGTAATCTTGTTTTAAGATATTTAGCCATATTTGGAAAATTCCACTGTGCAAAACATTGTGATACTTATCTCAAATATCACAAGTGTGACTTTTTAAGTGCGGATCATGTATAAGTCTGTTTCAAATCCTTTTGAATAAACATTAACACGAGAAAACGATAGAGTGATGTTATGTTATAAGAAGATAAATAATGTTCATGATTTGATATTTATATACAACGTGATTAGTGTTAAATTTGATATTGGAATAGGGCAACCTTTATTTTTATCATAAATTTTCTTACTTGTTTGTCCCATATTAGTCTGGGACTTTAAAATAATAATAACGTTTATTAACATAACGAACATTACATAGATTCATGAGGCAATGACAATATTAGTTTCACATTTTTTTTTTTGTTGAATCAGGTCTTATGCTTGTGGTAGGAATATATACTTAAATATTGGATATTCGCCTTTTTAAATATAAGTATGATTATATCAGCAATGTAGTGTACATGAAGTAAATAGTAGCGGTAACTAATTAACATTTCTTTTTTAAAAGTATCCGCAGAATACCAGGGTCGTGGCACCCTCTGTCACGGCACATGCTGAGCGGACCCATTTGGTACTATATTGTTTGATTTTGTTGTTTGCATATTATTGTAAACTTATTGTATTTTAGTGCCAAATAAACGTTCATTCATTCATTCATTCATTCAATAATTCAAAAGTCTAGCCGTTCAACTTAGGAAAAGTTGCAACCACATTTAATATTAAAGCGTGCTCGAAATTTTGCGAGGAATGGAAATCTGTCTATTTGTCAAATGCATCGAAACTATATAGAGATCAAAGTCGACATTCGTGAAAACTTGTGTTACAAACATCAGGGCCTCGCGTATAGTAGTATTGATAACCCTTACTTTTGTGCATTCATGTTAACAGCGTTAAGAAGCTAGTTAATGAAATATCCTAAATATATTGAGTGGAAGTTCTAAATCATAATATAGAAGCAGCTCACCTTACCAATTAAAAATAATGTGCCAACTGTAAAAGGCGACTAATGGTACATCGGATTTTTGGTATGTGATTGTGTAGGCGACTAACTAACCACTTGTCATATAATAATACTACATTTTCACAAGTTTCCATCCAACCTAGCCCTGTTCTATTTTTATTTTTGGCTAAATGTGGTTAAAGGGGCCAGCTGCCCCTTTGACTGCCTACCCCTTCGGGGATTATGGGCATGATGTTGTGTATATATATATGTATGTGATTTTCTTACTAAAATTATATTCAGGGGTGTAAATACTACGTACGTTATGGTGGTTCGGCAGTGAAAACCTCGGAAGTCGCATTTTCTTTTTTTTTTATTTGTAGATTAGACTTATTTGGCTACGAGATATATCTTACGATTAAGGACCATTGACTACAATCATACATACATACATACATAATTTTACGCCTTTTTCCCATGGGGGTAAGCAGAGATCACGAACTTCCATTTGCTACGATCCTGACATAGGTGTAGAAAAGGCGAAACTTTTTCTACATTCATAAGTATTTTCATACACTTATTACAATCATTCTTAAAAATATAACAATAAACAGTACTATTCCGATCCTTTTTTTTCAGGAGACAGTTTTTTGTTCCTTCCTTTTGTCAAAAGCATTTACGACGTTTTTACTGCCGAACGCCGTTATGTAATGCTTAGGTACAGCTTGATGTTTCGACCGGGTTGCAATGACCATAAGTCATATATTATCTCATAGTTCTGTTACTATTGGTGGGTATAAAAAAACATCGGGTTATTCTTTGGCATAGGTATGTACTTTATTTAATATAACAGCAAAATTGCACATATTTCCTCCATTGACATTAATTACAAGGCCTTGCATGTAGATATACACAATAACTATCATTTACAATTACAAAAATAGTTTTACCATAGCTTATAAGTACTTAATACTAAATACTTAAAACAAAAAGTAATTTCATCAATGGGCTCATTGTTCTTTGAGAACTGTAATTGATGTTAATACTTTTTTCTAGCAAATGATACATTTATTTACAAACTTACGACTTTTAAAATTATCTTTTCTATATTATACAACAACGATACCTACCTACATAAATTGGTTAATAGTAACTAATTAATAAATACCTATTTACAATATTATTTGTGTCTACATTTACGATTTAGACATAACATTACAAGTCTTTGAATAAAAGAAATGATAACACAGTATGATAATAAATGTCCTATAAATTAACTTAACACAATGATATCGTTTTCATATTGATATTATATTACTTCGCTCCATGGACTAGTAAAAAAAAGAAGGACTCCGCGCCTTCATACTACAGCGTGAAACCACTAATATGCATGTTTGAGTGAGAATTTTTGAGTGCAGTTAGCGCGCTTTTTTAATTGTGTGGCACGCAACTTACAAGTTGCGTGTCACGCTGGAGCTCCACAGATGCCTAAACGTCTAGTTAGTGGCGCGGAGTCTTTCTTTTCTTACTAGTCCATGCTTCGCTCTTACCTTTTATATCATATAACTTTAACACAACTACGTGCGGCGATACTATTTAATATTCCATGCATTTAAAAAGGTCTATCTGAAACGCAATTTATGTACAAATGAACGCTTCATTAAGACATAAATTGGGCTTCACAAGCATCCGTTAATTATTCCTTTTAAAATATAAATTAAAATTATTCCTGTCACTGCTCGAACGGAAATGCCTGGAACAAACAAAATGTTGGATTAATCTTGGCGATCGTTCGCGCGAATTTAAATTATTGGGCTCTTGTGGGAAAAATAATGGTATGCGCCATTTAAATCGCTTTATTTACGGTATTTCAAGAAGCCATTGTGAGATTTGCAAGGGAATTCCGAGGAGGGAATGTTAAATTTAAGTATTTATTCGTAAACATTGTAGCGTTTCGTAATGACGTCCCATTCTTCTTCCCAAGTTTCGTTCAGTCTGGCTTGCGTAAATCTGGTTTAGTGGTTTACAATGAACTGCCATCTGTATTTCGTAACTCTTAGACAGGGAGACTAGACAAATTGTATCATGTATAGACACATCCACAGTTATTTGAATGTCAAAGTTTTTTCTGGGTGCTTTTCTTCACCACTCAGTTATTGAGTATTTCCTACTGAGATTTAAAAGAATATGTACACGCCAATTTTAACCTGACTTCATCTTTACTAAGCTACATATTAGTTATACCTTTATTCGCAGAAACCATTTAATTCCCGTGCAGCCTTTTTGTATACTGTCCTAAAAAAGAACTTAACATTTATAGAACGCTTTATTATGATTGCAAGAAAGTCATTCCAAAATGGTTACAATCTAAGAATTATCAGGAGATTGAAAAATGATTTGAAATGTTGTCCTAATATCTTGATACTTCCACATATGACACACACACACACACACACACTCAAATACGCACGCTTACATTTTACTATTCATTGTTTTGATTTTGCTAAAAAAAGGTACCTATTACTTATGTATGTACAGATAAGGAAGAGCGGTGCCCATGGCACCAGCTACAGTTAATTGTATATGTGCCTACCTATTTGGAAATAAAGAATTATTATTATTATTATGACCTCTATTTTCTACACTGTTAAAATAGTTTGAGATTTCGAAATAAATTTCAGGAGCATCAAAAGATTTGACTCATGCAAAGGCAATCGTATTCACTCTCAAAGATTTTGGTATGAATACCCCGTGAGTTTATAAAATAGTAATAAAAATAAAAGATCAATAACAGTCAGAGGTCGTAAAAGAGATCGCACATTGGAGAGCGTAAAACATAAAATGTGTTTCATACGTTTTCGCGCGAATTGAAGACTGCGAAGTGGGCTATGATAAATAAATTCATTCTTCACATAAACGCATATCCTAGCTACAAAATAAGTATTTGTGCTTGACCTATAGATACTTATTTACCAGATATCGCATATAAAAATATCTAAACTAATATTATAAAGAGGTGAAGTTTGTGAGGTTGTAGAGGGTAATATTTTACCATTAGAAAGCCACATTATTTGTAAGTGTCATAGAATATATATTAATCGGCAATTTTTTATCCCCATATTCCCACGGGAACGGGAGCAGCGCGGGTGAAACCGCGGGGCGCTGCTATTAAAGGGACAGCAGGCCCCTTTGACCACATTCAGCTATAAACAAAACTGGGCTGGGTTAGATAGAAAATTGTGAAAAAGTAGTGACAAGTGGCTAGCTCGTCGCTTTCACAATCACATATCAAAAACCCCATATACCATTAGTCGCCTTTTACGACATGCTAGGTGAGAAACACAGTTGGCTCATTCTGTTTCAGTCCCAGACCAACATGGGACAAAAATACATGCTCTTAAAGGTTTTAGAGTTGGATACTGTAAGTAAGAAGGGCCTCGCTGATGCTTATTCTCTTTTCAGAAGACTAGTCCACGATGTAGTACAAGCGAAAGGTTTGCGCCAGGATCGTTACAAATTGAAGGATGTAATCTCTGACCCCCATGGGAAAAAGGCGTGAGATTAAGTATGTAAAAGTCTACGATGGGTCACTGTCATGTCTGAATTGCCCCGGTAATCGAATTAGTGACTTACTGCGCCAAACATTAAACTTAAAAAAAGGAGTAGATATAAGCTATCCCTATAAGTTAAAAATGAACCGCTGAATTTGTTGCTAAACGCAAATCTCGAGAGCTAATTCTTTTTTAGCTCTGTTTTTTATTATCAGGTGAAGGTTCTTGTGAAAGAAAAAATTAAAAAGTTGCACGGGAAAACAAATGGGTATTGTAAATCCGAGAACGGGGTGTTACGAAGTGCGCCGGGTCTACTAGTTTAAAATAAGTATAAATAAATAAATAAATAAATAATAAATAAATAATAAATAAATAAATAAATTCTCAAGACTGACACACCAGTTCCCTAGTCCCAAACTAAGCTTATGCTTGTGCTATGAATACTAGGTGAACGGATAGACATACTTAAATACGTTTAAAAACATCCATGACTCGAGTACAAATGCTCATGTTCATCACACGAAACATTTGCCCCCAGCGGGATTCGAACCCGCGACCCTCGGTTTCGTGGCCAGGGTCTCTGACCACTCGACCATCGGGCCAGTCAAATGAAAAAATGTTATACATTAACAAAATGTATTAGTCTTTATACGTAGGTACGCCTCACTACTGAAACCAGATATCATATAATTACAGTTTTATATTGCATAATGATTATTGAATAACAAATACCCACCCATAAAATATTATCACACATTGCTCACATAACGGTAATGTCACAGCTCAATTTGGAAACCAAACGTTTCGTTAGAAATTATACTAATTTAAATACATACCACATAATCTATAATCAATATGTTTGTCACTAATTTCCTGGTCTGTTTCTACTCATTAATGCGTAATTAAAACGGATAGACAATACGCAGTCATCTAATTGTTTGTAATAGTATAGCCCGATGATTGAAACACCAATCGTTGTCATTAATCTGGTAGTTCCATTGTTGAGTAATTCCTTACAATAATATTATTAATACCAAAGTAAAAAACCTGCGTAACATCGAAACTATCAATTTTTTTTATTGCATAAACAGTCTATAGGAACCTTGCGTAACATCGGAACTATCAGATGTTTCATTGCATGAACAGTCTATAGGACAGGCCCGTTGGTCGAATGAGAGTCCCTAGCCACGAAACCAAAGGTCGCGGTTTTGAATCCCGCTAGAGACAAATGTTTCGGGTGATGGACATGGACATTTAGACTCGAGTCATGGATGTTTATAAACGTATTTAAAAATTTCTTTCCGTTACCTAGTACCCATAGTACAAGCTTATTTACTTAGTTTGGAACTAGGATATTGGTGTGTCAGTCTAGAGGTTTTATTTATGTTTTCTTAAGATTAAAACATTGTGTCAATCTCGTCTTTATCATAAGTAAATATAAATAAATATAAATATCCGACAACATACATCACATACATTGATCTGACTCCGAGGTAAGTAGCTTATGCACTTGTGTTATGGATATCAGAATCAACAGTGGTATTACAAATAGACACTTAAATATTAGATATTATCATCCAGACACAGAACAAACACAAGTAATCATCACACTAATGTTTACCATGGGTGGGGATCGAACCTACAACTCTTGGCGCATGGGGTATGGTCACTACCGAATGCGCCATCGAGCCAGTCAACAAGTAAAGTGGTTTAGGCATGAAATGTAACGGTCCTTACACACTCACTCGCTTCCATGACAATTAATAAATGTAAACAAAATTATCGTCATACATACAAAACATATTTTTTTGCATTTTTAATAATATTATTACTAACTAACTAAACTTCACGCCACTTCCCTAGCGGGGTAGGCAGAGAGAATTGAACGCCATATGGCACGATCCTTACACACCTCACTCGCTCAATAATATTATTAATAAGGACAAATGTTTATTTATGGGAGTGACGTGGGTCCCTGTATCAAATTATTTAATTATATTTCTAATCCCTTAAACTTCTGTAGTTTCTCATGGCGATTTGGTGAAGGGATTTTCCTTTTTAGTTGCTCAGATATTTATTGAACAGATGTACTTTCTCCTGCGCAATAAATCGTAGGATCATTTCATTTGATGTGCTTGGCAACAGGGTATAACTTCTCTTTGTAACTCTCATTAGACGGAAAATACGGCATGGCGATTTGTACTAACATTTCCGGAATTAACAGCCAATTAACAGAGATTACCGGAATTATACTAAAGAACGCCTTAGCCCAGCAGTAAGACATTAGTGCTTAATAATTAAAACAAATCTAAACAAGTGTTAGATTGTAATACGTATTAGACTTGTAATGTGTGTTATACATATTCTTTCTCTTTGTACATCTCATTAAGACGGTAAAAGACGGCATAGCAATTTGTACCAATATTTCCAGAATTAACAGCCAATTCGTTTGCAGTGTTTTTTTTTTATGTGACGCTAATACAATATGATTTTAGAAGAGTACCTCTCTTACCTCTTGTACCTCTCGATTAATTTGCTTCCTCTTTTTACATGAAGCTCAGAATTTGTCTTGGCTTAGCCACCATTTAAGTCTCGAAACTTTTCATACAATATCAAAATACGTTCGTTCTTATAGTTGAATCAATCCCAAATCTAATATGATATTATTCCAATAGCGGGATCTGTTTTGTGTTCCTAAGATTCTATGTATAAAAAAAACTTGTAGGTCTTGATTATATCAAAGATTATAACCACAATTTGCATCTAGGTAATAAGAAAAAAGTCTGCCAATGTTCACAGTCACTGTAAAAATTCGTATCAATCAAAATTAACTTGTGTTTTTTTTATATTAACAGGTATAATATTTCATTCCATTTGTCAAATTTATCATAACGACAAGTGTCAGTGTCAATCTGAACCTCTTTGTCGCTATCTAATCTATTTCTGATCAATATTTTCCACTGTTAAAAATATTACAATTTTCCCACTAGGATCCCCTTAACTTCAGATAAACCAGTTAAGATTAGTCGCTAACAAATTCACTTCTTGAAATGCAACTCGTTTTTTTTAAATTATACATTAATTCGAAAAAGAAAAGTTACATAACTGTATTAAAAAGTAAGTTTTAGGTATTTGCATACTTATTGAAACTAAACTTAACGCCACTTTCCTAGCGGGGTAGGCAGAGACAACCGAACGCTATACGCACGATACTAACACGCCTCACTCGCTTCTTCAACATTCATGATCCATTTCATACAAGCTCTACGATTTTTATAGCTTATAACATTCTGTTAACACACGACCAATCTGGTCGTGATAGGCGAGCTTGGGCCTTCCGCGGCTCTTACATCCTTCCACTTTTGCATTGTATATCTGTTTAGTCAATCTCTCGTCATTCATTCTTTCCACATGACGTTTATTCAGTGACACAAATTACACTTTCCAATTATTTATAACTTGATTCTAATAATACTACTGCTTTCGTACGTCCTTTCATACAAAAAAGTGATGATTCAATAAAGCTCCTGTATTGTTATAATTTTTACGTAGGTAGTAAAAATTATAACAAAACAGGAGCTTTATTGAATCATATTTATGCTCCGTTGGATGTGTCAAATCCATAACAAGCATAATAACTTCGAATGAAAATTAATATTTTCAGAGATAAGACCAAAAAGATTAAAATGGTGAATTCAAAGAGCCAGTGCTGACCGGTTCAGTACAATTTACTAGTTCACCAACACGCTCCAATGATATTAACTGGGAATCTCGCTTGTTTAATTTTACACTGAAACTTTTGGATTTGTACTTCTATTTAGGTTGCGTTATTAAAAGAAAACGGAAAGTTATTAGTTAGTCTCATGTCGTGGAATGTTTTATTAATATAAAGGTGCAGTTATCAGGTCGAAATTTATGTTAAAAAATAAAGGATGTTTGTTTCCTATAACTGCAATGTCTGTCATCGAAAATAAAAGATTCACAATTTTATTGCACATGTATCTACTACTCGTAAAATCGCAAATATGAATAGAAAATTAGCTGAATTAGTAATTTATTTTTCAGTAATTTTAATTCGATTCGATTTTCTATAAATTTGTTAGTAACGTAATTCAAACGTGAAAGTTTGTAGGTTGGGATTTTAGCGAAATTGAGTTATAGCAATTTCGCTGAAACGACTAATCAGAATTGAACTAATACGAGTACACAGGATACTTCTATATCGAAATAAAAAAAACAGTCGAATTGAGAACCTCCTCTTTTTTTTGGAAGTCGGTTATAAAGTGAGACGAGGATAAAACGAGATCACATAAACGAAGTTACGGATAGTTAACAATTTTAACTATTCAAAGACTGTTCGTAATAAAAATTAATCTCTTTATGATTTTAATTTTTGTCTACGAAATATCTCTTTTATTAATCCTACAACGAAAGCTATAAATATTGTAAGTTACTGTTTTTTGATTATTTATTAAAACGTTCAGATGGCCTTCTATAAGTATAGAGAATTTATTCACTTGAAATGAATGAAACATTATATTATCAGACTATCGTTTTGAATATTAGATGCCCGGCTCGCTTTGTCCTCAAATTAACTTTGTGACTGTTTTTATAAATTAATTTGTTACTTACCAATGAAGTTATAGTGCTGATACTATTGGTTCCTTATCCGACGTTAGAACAGATTTATCTACAAACATGTACATATTAACGCAGTCTTCATTGGGACTCGGCTTGCTTTCCGGCTTCTCGTCAGGACTTATATTCTCTATCCCTTCGTCATCGTACTCTTTAAGTTTATCGTCAAACTCGATTTTGTATCTAACTGAAGGCATTTTATTTACAGTTGAGGTCAACAGTGATTCCTGGACTGTGTCGTTGCCGTTGCACGTTTTTTCTGATCGGAACGCACCAGTTCTTTCGGATTGGTTAAATTTTCGCTTAGACTTTTTTGTTACTAACGCCCCTAAACAGGGTAGTATTTGCTTGAACTCTTTTCTGAAGTTCTCATTCAGCCATGCATACAAAAATGGGTTATAGCAAGTGGAAGACATAGCAATAAAATGTGCAATGAAAAATAACACCATGTAATAAGTCCAGTCTTCGGCAAACGAGTAGAAGTCACTACTGATGTTTATTAAGTTAAGGGGCAACCAAGATAAGCCGAATATGGCGACCATTGCTATAAGCATTCTGTTTGTTCTCCTCTTTCTTTCTCTCTCTGCGTCTTCCTTTTTACTGTTTTTACTACCTGGTCTGGACTTTAGTCGGTCGTTCAATTTTATACTGACGCATGTATAGCAAAATGCCATCACAATAAACGGAAGGACAAACTGCATTATAGTGGTGACAGCTCCGAAAGCTTTACGTATTTGGTCAGAAGGCCATTCCTCGGCACAGTAAATGTCTTGCATGGCCATATAGTAGCCGTAAGGGAAAGTGACTGATAGAGCAAAAACCCAAATGAAAATAATGAGGCCAATGCAAGTTTTTATCTTCATACGAGGTTTAAAAGGGTAGATAATGACAAAGAATCTATCTATTGCAATAGAGGTGAGAGTAAGTGTGGAGATATAGACACTACAACCTTGGGCATAAGGCATAATGTGGCATAATAAGCCACCGAAGACCCACCTGCCCAAGAAAGTGTATAAAGGTGTGAACGGTACCGCAAATACACACAGTAGTATATCCGATAATGCGAGATTCGTGATGAATAGGTTAGTAACAGTTTGCATGGCTCGGTTCCGGATTACAACGTAGCATACTATGGCATTGCCGAAGATGCCCACGATGAAGATGATTGTGTAGGCGACGCAGAACGCTGCCTGGATCGCTTTATCCTCAATTGGGTCCGTGGCATTGTTGGTTTGGTTACTTTGGTTGAAGCTGCCGAAAGTCTCATTGTAAAGCGGTTCCTCTGTTGTCCATGCTTCGGTCTGCATAATTTTGCTTTGCATTTAATTAGGCATCATAAACCAACCAGGTTTGCTACCATGTTTGAATAGTTGCTTTATTCTACGGTGTGGTCGTTCTTTTATGACTTCAATGTGTCTCATAGTGCCTTGCAGTTTCTACATAGTCTCTCAGCTGTGTCTTTGTCACATAACTAAAATTTTCGTGCAGAATAACATGACTTTGTTCATCGTTCATGCCATCATCGATTTGGAACTCTTTATTATCTGAAACAAAAGAAGGAAAAATATTAATTTTGCTATTAGAATTTGTGCCTAAATCTTTTAATTTATATTTTGCTTGTGGAATGCAAGGTTACTTCAGTTGTTCAAAACATTATGAGGGCTAACATCAACACAATTATTAAGTATCATATAATTATATTTTTCAATCAGTATTGTTTTACAGAACACTGCACTAAAACCAGTTAAAGGGGCCAATGAGCCATAAAGTTCCTGCGCAACTTTATCGATAGGAGTTCATGAAGTAAATCCAATTAGACTTTATCGCCAACACAAACCTGATAGCTAAATTATCCAAATATCTTTAAACGGTTGATACAATAATATGTACAATAAACTGCTTCTCAATTATGTTCTGTACTTCGTCATGATTACCACATAAATGAGAGTTATGAGGCTATTCTCATGTTTATTGGTGCAAACCGGAATAGTTGAGGAAACTAAACTAAACGGCTGAGGAGTTCGTGATGTTTCAATCATATTGCAGTCTGCTCGTGACAGACTTGTGAGTAGCAAAATAAATATTCAAGGGATATTGTGCAATTCAGAACACACACAGTTTAAATATAGACGTTATTTGTTATATCTCACCGGGAATGGGGTCGTTAGGCACATTTGACAGTTGGCTGAAGTCGGTGAAATATAATAGCTTCTAATTAGTCTGGAATTCTCTTTTGACTTTTGAAAACACCCATATATCACGGATAAATTAACGTTTATATCATCCTTAATGGCATTTATAAAATACTCAGATAGAAGTCAAAACTCGAATTCAGAGATGAAGAACTCATCAAATTCGTTAAATAGTATATTTTGTAATACCGTTCGCGGTTTAATCAAATCACCTCAACATTCATAGTAAATATGTACTATTGAAGAAAATGAAGATAAATCATGCTATTTGAACGTAATTAGATAATATTAGTCAATTACTATAACAAATAGAGGATACGTTATCTTAGTTGGCTCCCGTTTTGTAAAAAAACGGGATTTCCACCAAAATACAAATGTTCTTTACAAGACCGTTTTCAAAATAACAGTAAAAAGACGTTTTAGATTAGTCAAATTGGGTAGGTATAATACGAGAATCTTATTGTAACTATATTTATGACAGGCTTTTACCTAAAGTTAGTTGAATGTACATAAATCTATGAATAACGAGGTACTCCTGCTAATGTGAGACATCCATTACCCCGGGCTATTAATAAAATGATATAGATACAATCTGTTTCGAACATTACTGTGGCATAAATATGGTTTATTGTTGATAGTATTAATAGTTTGAGTCAATGTATAATTAAGAGTAATTGCATAGCGCAAGTACGTATATTGCCCACTAGATGTCACTGTGCCGAGCTCAATTCAGCATCTGTGTCTATGAACTGCGACAGACAGTGCATGTGTGTCTGTGGTTTGTTTTTATTAATATGAGGAATGTCAAAACAAAAGTCTCATTGAACATTTTGACATAAACTTTTTAGCCTACTTCCATAAAAGAGGATGTTATGAATTCATCGAAAACTTGTTCTTTTAATCAATATTCCGTAAAGCGTTTACTTTAATCTCTGTGTTTATTTTTCTAGATTACAAGATTGGCTTTAGAAATATAAACACTTGGGAACCGTTTACATAAAATAAAAATAAAAAATGTCTGGAAATTTTTAAATTGTTATTTCTTTTTCTTTTTTATTACGAAACCTCTCGCTTTTAAAAAGTATAATTAAAGAATTCACATATTAAAAGTACTCAAAATGTATAAATAACCGCATTCATTTGTTTTAGAATTTCATGAACATAATTACGGTCCCAGCTGTTAAATTAATCCTGAAGGTACTTTAAAGTCATACTGTCAGTTTCATTAAGTCCTTGGTTTCACTACTTTAAATGGGCGTTGGAATAATTTTGTGCAGAAACTTAGGTAAGGATTATGTATGAACAATATAGCTGTTTAAGCACATTATCACTGGATAAGATATGCTTAGAGGTAGCTTTGTGGTGGCATTAAAATTAATGCAGTATTTTATATTAAGGAATTCTCTATTCCCTGCGCTCCTATTTATTTTAACTCGCGATCATATCTAACAATGACACAACTTTTTTTTTGTAGTGTTTCAAGTGAAGTTTGTGTATAATACATAGGTATGTATGTATTACATACCTCATAGGGGTAGGCCGAGATCACGTACTTCCATTTTCCAACTTAAAAATTGCAAAAAAATTGGCTGTTCCATGAAAACCAATGTCTAAGTACTCCATCAATATTGTTGTTTTACGATTTCAATATCTACATATATATAAAAATTAAGCGTATCGATCATACTTAAAAATATATACTTACCTAAATATACGCGTCAAATTAAGAACCTCCCCCAGATTTAAAATAAAGTCGTGCTAGTTACATCATTCATAATTCTAGAACGGGTGGACCAATTTTAATGAATTTCGTGTTTTCGTCCGGATTAGGATAATGAGTATTACAATATGATATTCATCAATAATAACATTTACAGTTTTCAAGTGCAAAGTTCGATTATGTATCTCCTTAGGAGATAAGTGGAACGAAGATCGCCGGGTCAACTTATACTATATAATACACACTGAAATGGTTTTAGAAAATTAAAAAACTTCTAATATAATGAACTTTCCTTTAGAGAAACGTTTAAAATTAAAACATTGATCTTGTAAATATATATATATTTTTTAAAACATCGAAGAAAAAAATTTTCCTTCATAAAAATCAGTATATTGGGCAGCAGTACAGTGTGTATTTATGTTTATTGAAACAA
The DNA here is from genome assembly GCA_951394215.1 of Glyphodes perspectalis. Lineage (NCBI taxonomy): Eukaryota > Metazoa > Arthropoda > Insecta > Lepidoptera > Crambidae > Glyphodes > Glyphodes perspectalis. The sequence continues at coordinate 3,571,576 of OX596213.1, read as the reverse complement.
TTAAAAGTGTAAATGGGATAAGATAATTAATTTATTAAATCGCATAATAAAATAAAATTAGTAGTGGAAGGTTGATGCTAACATAATGCAGATTACACGTCTCACATTCCGGTTAAATTGAGATACATACTAAAATTGGGATATACGCTTGAATGTCCATATCTTTTTGGAAGATGACGAATACTGAAATTGATCAGCCATAGTGGAAGTTGTTTTTTCAATAACTTTTCAATATAGTTAAAAAACCGGTATTGCACTTTTATAAGGTAAAGTTCGAAATAGTTTATGTAAGTATATAAATATTTCAGTTTAATTTAAGAACGAAACTACTTTATAACTTTAATTTGTCTCAAACATTCATTGATTCTTCAATCCGTCTCAAATTATGTTGGTCACTATAATAACAGCTATGCTATCACAATTTCAACTCCATTACAAGTCAATAAGATCCAAACTCGAGAACATAAGCCACCCGACGGTAATGATCTGTTTTCATACAATCACGAATATTTATTCACTTGTTCACAAGGCGGCGCCGCAGAATGCCTGTGCTTATGTTAAGACTCGTATATCAAAGAAACATACAAAGCGATTTGCTACGTCACATTTTGATCTCGTTGAAGCTGCGAAAGGCTCTTGGTGTCAGTGTGTTTTCCTTCGTAATACATACATGACAGGATATTCCAAAGCTTTAGAGCACCGTAATGCGAACAGTCAAGTGTATATTTGATTTTAACTTAAGCTGAGGAATAGTTTGTACAAGATACATCCACTTGTGAGGCGCTTTGTCATTGCTAGACTAAGTACGCTTTGATCATACAATTTATATTTACTGTTTGTAATCTTTGTTAGCTTTGATCATGGTCTTAGTTTTGAACATTGAAGCATATGTTGCTTCAACATATGCTTCAATGTTCAAAATGTTGCTTCGTCCGAGCTTAGTTACCTATAATCAGGAACCATTTGTATTATGCATTTAAATCTCATCATCCTCTTGCCCTTCTCCCAGTTCATCTGGGATCGGCGCAGCACGTCTTTTGCTTCCATACGTCCCGGTCAGCCGTCATCAAGCTATCCACTCCCATTTCCAAAAGGCGTGAGATTATGTGTGTAATATTATTAGGTTATAGTTTTATATAGTTATCTAAATATTTATGAAATGGAATCTAAATAAAAATATATTTCCTATATTTACATTCATTTCGGCAGAATGACTAAACATGTTCTTTTTTAAATTAGTTATTCGAAATAATTTGTTTTGTTTCTTAAGTTTACAATAGCCTGCACTGTACAAAATGAAATATTTACCCGAAAGTACAATTCGTCTTCGGGATCAAACGCGACAGCTCCTCTCACGTTGAGCAGCAAACGTAAAGCAAACTAACGACCCAGTCCGAGGTTCCATTCGCATACAAGTCACTCACAATAAATCATAGAAGCTGGCACGTTCCCAAGTCCATTCATGACTAACGCACACCGAATACTAAGCCGATGAATGCGGATTGTATCACTACAGGTCACAAATCTTTTATCGGGAAACGAATACCGCACGCAATGAAGTACTTTGGAAATAGATGTTTGGATCGAACTAATGTTTTTGGACTGAGTCATGCGACTGTGTGCAGATCTAATTTGGAACAGCCAACATCGTCCTATGCTGGTCTGGGACTTATAATATTCCAACTGTGCTTTACAACTGAGTATTTTCATTTTATTGTTTTTAAAACATGATTAATGAATGTTGATAATAAAATCTTAGTTAATCTTAATAATTATGTTAAGTGATCCTATAAAAAATAAATAGCTATTATATTATTTTGTCCCATTTTGATTTTTTTGCGGACTCATTCAAAAAGACGAGTGTGGCAAATTTACTACACAAAAATAGAATTATGACGAATTAACTTTGTGGCAAATGTACAATAACCCCTTGCTTTGCATGTCGTAAGAGGTAGCTGAAAGTGTGTTAGATATTGAACTTGTGGTTGTAGCGATAACGAGCTAACCATTTTTCACAATTTTTCATCTTACCCAGCTCAATTTTAATTTTGACTAAAACTTATTAAGACCAACCCTTGGTCTCTTGCTTCTTGGAGTCTGTCTTCATCTTCCTTGTGCTTTAACCTGTTCCCATTCCAGGTCTGCTTTGAACATGACTTTTGATTTAGCGAGTCTAATTGTGATGCTGAAGCAGATGTGATTGTTAACTCTATGAGAACCAGACAAACTAGTTCAAGGATATATACTCATAGTTATTTGAATATTTTAAGTTTTTTACTGTTGGATATACTTTAAAAGATTTTTATTGCACTGACTCTGCCTACCAATTTGATGCTTAGTACGAGAAATTTCGGTTCGAATAGGTGTGTTCTTATCTATATAAACTGCCAACATTTCTTGTTTTAAGCAGCTTTATGTTTGTATAAATTGTAGGTATATACGGATAAGCATCAAATATATAAATAAATAAAATGAACAAATTGTCCATACTGATAAACCCTAATTCCCTAGTTCCACGCTTATGCTTGTCCTATGGATACTAGGTGAACGGATAGGCTTATAGATTATAGAGATACTTAAATACGTTTATAAACATCCATGATTCGAGTACCAATGTCCATGTTCGTCATACGAAACAATTCCCCCAGCGAGATTCGAATCCACGACCCTTGGTGTTGCGGCCACGGTCCCTGACCATCGACCAAATCCTGTCATATAAAACATAATAACAAGTATAGATACTACTATTTGCATGATAAATTAACTCATTAAGCGATCAACACAATTTAAAATGTATATTGGAAATATGGCGCCTTAATTGTAAGCAATAAAACGACAAATGAGTCCGTATGACGTGGTAATAAGGTTCATAATTGCATGGAAGTTGAACTATAAATGTTTTGGACCGAACCCACATACTAACTAAAACATTTGAACCATATATATCTATTAATTGGTTTGTATTTTAATGAGAACATATTGTAGTCACAAGAAATTAGCTTATTCAGCGAGAAAAGAGAATAATTTGCAAATATAGAGTTATTACTCATTAGTTATTACGCATGTATATATTTGGTTTACCAACCGTATGAACCAAATAATATTTTCATTAGTTGGTTTCAAACGAATAATAAAATTCAATAATATTGTTAATAATACTTTAGAAGTTTTTGATTAATTGTCGGAATAATATTCTTGGAAATATATTTTATTGGAAAAATATCCTTCCTATTTAGAACTGCAGAAAAATGTATATATAAGTATTAAAACATTACTCACAAATGATTATATACATACATAACATCACGCCCATAATCCCCGAAGGGGTAGGCAGAGTCAAAGGGGCACCATGCCTCTTCAACCACATTCAGCCAAAAATAAAGCCGGACTGGGTTAGATGGAAAATAGTGAAAAAGCAGTGACAAGTGGCTAACCTGTCGCCTACACAATCACACACCCAAAATCCGATATACCAATAGTCGCCTTTTACGACATGCTAGGCAAGAACCACAATTGGCACATTCTTTTTAAGTCCCAGACCAACTTGGGACAGTGGGCTGGGTTGGATGGAAAGCTGTGAAAAAGGAGTGACAAGTGGCTAGCTCGTCGCCTACTCAGTCACATACCCAAAAGCCCGTAAACCATTAGTCGCCTCTTACGACATGCTAGCAAGAACCACAGTTGGCACATTCATTTTCTTTTGTCCCAGATCAACATGGGCCAAGTCCCAGACCAACATAGGACTGGATTATATAAACATATATAATGAGTAACGTAAATAAGTACATATTCATATAATCGTTTACATACATATCATCACGCCCGTAACCCCAGAAGGGGTAGGCAGGGTCAAAAGGAGCCTTTGAGCCTGATAACCCAGCCCAGCTTTATTTTTTGGCTGAGGATGAGGGGGCTAAGTGACCTTTGGTTTCTGTCTGTCCCTTCGGTGATTGTGGGTGTGATGACATTGTATGTACCTATGTATGTATTTAAGGATACATTTTCTGTAATAAACTGGCATGCTTAGGCATATCATATTCGTTAGAGGTAGAATCTTTTCCTATTTCTAGTATTATAAAATGTAAAATTTGCATTTTTGATTAAATCACGCTTTAACAGCTTGTTATAATTTACTGAAAGGTACACTCGTACGAGTATTAAGGGCAGAGCTGGTAGAAAAAGTTTCACTGTAATAAAAAACGAAAAATTTTAATTTCGAATATCCACGACAAGGAAATCTGCAACTCGAATGCCAATAAAAGAAATGTGCCAAGTAAAAGATTGTCGCAAAATATTAGGTGCGTAGTGATTTATTCAAAAACAAACTTGTAATAAAGACTCAAGATTCATCGTTTTCCCGACCGATCCCGGTATTAGAAAGTTAAATTACGCGCCTAACGGGAGCATCCGTAGCCGACTCCTAAAATATTCTGTATAATATAAAAGGCAGGCATGGAGCGGTTGTAGCTCATTATCGAGGGGTGCGGGTTCAAACCCGAGCATGTACCTCTGGTTTTTTTCAACTCTATGTTCGTATTTATACCACTAGCTCGGGGGTAAGGGAAAAGCATTGTGATGAAACCTGCAAATTCAAACAACTTTGAATTTGTAACCATAGGCCATTCAATGTAATTACCAGACTCGCTAAATCCTGGACCATGGTCTAAGCGAACATCGTTTAACCACGAGACATAACGCTTACCTACTGACTAATCGATCAAAACACAGCTCTAACTACTTAACGAATTTGGCACGCAAATAGTTATTATGACGTAGACACTTGCTAAGAAAGGATTTTCCATAATCGACCTCCTAAAAACGTTGAAAAGGGGTCCAAGGTTTGTATGGAGAAACATGATTAGATCTGCCTTTTTTATTCGCAACTTGGCAGAAGTACTTTAGTAAATGGCCTCGTATTTAACGCGACCGAAGCTGATGGATAAGCTAGTAAAAAATAATTTTCGCTCGCTCAATTTACAACTATTGATTCATACGTGTAACAAAATGGGGAATCCATCTGCATGTTTATTGTGATTGATGCGAAGCTATGATGCTTTCGAAATATTCCTCGTTGAGAAAATATCTTGTTATTATCATTTATGTTTCATGCTCGTAACTCTGATAGCGTCTTATTTTTGCATGAAGGTGATGATTTCACTGCCGTTATTCTAAAAATGAATGCACAGCGTGATGCTATCGTTTTTAATAACATTTTTACTATGTTGTGAGATGTTATTTTACAAGGTGAGATTATCTTTTGGTCACGAGTCGATATAAGTTTTTTTAGTTTTGCAAAAAGTACTGGACTATGCTAGAAATAAGCAAGATAATTTAAAAAGAACATTACTTTCAATTTTTTTTTGTTTATCAATTCGTTTATTGTGTTTTATCTACTTGTTATTTATCTACTTGATGCCCAGCAAGTAGATAAACAAAGCGGTGGTAGCTCAATGGTAAGGACACGCGCCTCTTAACCGAGGAGTGCGGGGTTCAAACCCGGGCACGTACCTCTGGATTTTTCAATCTATATACGTATTTATACCACTAGCTCGACGGTGAGGGAAAACATCGTGATGAAACCAGCAAATTTAAACAACTTTTGATTTGTAACCATGATCCAAAAATTGTCTGGATCCCCTATCTTAGGGTTACTAAGGTCAGATCGGCAGTCGCTTCAATGTAATTACCAGACTCGCTAAATCCTGGATCATGGTCTAAGCGGACCCCGTCTAAGCACGGAACATAACGCTAGGAAGATGATGATAAAGTAGATAAAGATTACTTATTGCATTACGCTGTAATAAATGATAGTCAGGTTGAACCAAAAATTTGCTTCAAAATTATAAACTGAACTAGCTTCACGCAATTTCCCAACTGGGGTAGGCAGAGAAAACCGGAAGCGACTTTTGCCGAATTATACTTGCATAAATTTGGGAAATGTGCCCAAAATACGTTGCATCTTTTGTTGTATATTCCGAATTGCTATCTGCAGCCTGTGCCGTTTCGCAGAGTCCAATCAGTAGAATAGATTTTCGGTCGCGAAACCGAACACGCAGCAAACGTGTTCCAGCGAGTTTCCTAGCTGCATTGTTCAATGTCGTGACCGTGCCGAGTTTATGAACCGGACGGTCGTGAAAATAGATCTTAACTAGATTTTGACTCTGCATTTTTAGGTATCTTTACTAGAAATCAAAATGAAACAGAGATTGCGACGATATTATTTTTATTACCTAATCGGTAAATTGAACGAAAATTTACCAAACGACAGATTAGTGAAACTGATAGAACTTAAGGATAAAGTTTAAATACGGAGACTTAAAAAGTATGATAATTTCTTAACTAATTCCTATTATATCGTAAGTGTTGTTTGGAATTTGTTTAAAAACGCTCATAACAGGATCTGAAGACATCTTTTGCATTTGTCAAGGGTCTATTTATTAGGGTTTAAATATACCTACTGCTTTGTGACGTACAGCTGGACCGGATTCATATTGATGGGTCATATTGGTTCTCATCTTCTTAGGGCTACGTCTCAAGTCTATTGATTACGAGGCGACTGCCAATCTCACATAAATTTTTGTGACTCTTATTGACTGGAACCAGACAAATTGGAGGATGTAAGAATGTGAAGGTTTCATTAAGATGTTTTCTCCCACTGCCGAGTAAGTGGTATAAATCCGTACACACATTTGAGAACCCTAAGGCATGTGCCCGACTTTGGAACTAGCACCTCTTGCAGGAAAGACGAATGTCCTAATCATTGAGCTACATTGATTGGTACAGAGCGCTAAAGACAAACGAAGCATCACAAAAGGTTTTCACCACGATGAATATTCCCATGCTATCTATCAGGTCAACACCGCGTTTTCTATTCACGCGGGGGTAATTATTTTCAAACCTATCGCGTTATACACCCCAATAGACGATTGTCTAAAATGTTATTCACGTTCAATCGACTTGAATCTATTGTGTTTATTATTACTATCTTACCTGTAATGGAACGTGATCTATGTTATTGGAGTTTGAAAGTTTAACAGTTAATTATAATAAATTGAGTACTTAAAGCTAAATGGATCGTTTTAGATATTTAAAGGGAAGCTAAAGCAGAAGTCAAATAGGCACTACATTTTCATTAGAGATCACGGGACAACATAAAAATACATTATTCTGATTCCAAATTCAGTAACTTAACGACATAAAAAAGCGAATAGTGTATCACAAAGACTGAGTTACGGAATAAATAGCAGTTTCATCGTCAATTCATACCTCAGTGCGTATATTTTATGACAATTAATGTACACTACTAATATTATAAAGATGAAAGATTTGATTGTTTCTTTGAATTATTAGGCTCCGAAACTACGAGACCGATTTGAAAATTATTTCGCCAATGAAAAGCTACTATATCAGCGAGTAACATAGGCTATTTTTTATCCCCGTATTTCCACGGGACAGAAATTACGCGACTAAAACCGCAGAGCGCTGCTATTTATAATATTAGTTAAACACTATTTAGAACAAAAATTCTACTCTTTGAAGATGCTGCGGTTTTATTTATGAGAAGTGGCTGACCAGCAGACACGTCACGTGATGGTAAGTGATCACCTGAATCATGTTATGTTATGTTATGTGTTATTGCTAGTCTTTAAAGTAGATATAGGTATGATTATATCATGCTACCATTACAAGAGAACTCAAGACGTTTAAGGGCAACCGTTGAAAAGCTAATACCTATAATTTTAGACCCAAGCGCGCTCTGATAGATGTTCAAGGCTGACCTTTGGCAAAGTAAAATAAATGTCCCTCAATATCCGCCGAAGCTGCACATAGCAAATGGACAAATGGCCACTTAAGAGTCTATGGTTCCAGCGTGCCAGAGACAACATTACTCTTCTCTTTAGACCAATTTTATGCATAGGATTTAATAGTTATTTTGGCTATAGCGTTTGTATTAAGAATAAGTTGTATATTGTATAGACACAAAGAGATTGTTTAATCTTGGATTAATCTTCTAAAGAGAATAAATAATACGTAAATCTGTAGACAAACCAGCTATATTGAAATACAGAATTCCGGGTTTTATAGTATTCAAAGTAAATATATGATAATTGATTAGAAGAGTTTTAAAGGACTCCTTGGACTCATACCCCTTCAAGGATCACGGGCGCGTATGTATGTATATTATGCAATTTGTAAGGTGATTCAGTCATGTTTAAAAATGTGTTGTATAAACTTTTTAGCCAAGTTAATATTATGATGTCATCATCTTCCTAGCGTTATGTCCCGTGCTTAGACGGGGTCCGCTTAGACCATGATCCAGCGATTTAGCGAGTATGATAATTACATTGAAGCGACTGCCGATCTGACCTTCGTAACCCTTAGATAGGGTAAACTATATAACTTACTTATATAAAATCTTAAAATATCTTGTATAAATAAATAGAAGTAAAAATTTACATGCTTTCTATTTTAAGAGCTAGAAATGAAATTAGGATAAAGGAAATATATGCCGAATAGCTGAGTGGGTAAAACACATTTTAACATGGAGATACGATAGGCGAAGAAACGTAAGACGACAGAGGAGGTATTAAGATGACCTCACGATTTCTATGTCGGGTAGAAACTGATGATGAGATGTAGCCAACCTTCTAATGGCTAAAGCTGCAGAAAAAATGGAAATCACCTCCTTTAAATATTTGTTTACTAAATACAAAATTATCTCATTAACATCAAGTAGTTGCCTCATTAATTTGACCGACTAATATTAACCAATGTTATTTTCAAAAGGACTTTCCACTGCGTTAATTACTACTTGCATTGAACATAAAATATTCACGCTTAATCCTCTGATCTAGACAAAAGTAACGTAAGCCAGCACTTTGTTGGAATTGGTCGCTGAATTTATTATAAAATACCCGTCCATATCTTTAGTATTGTCGGATAAGCTGATTATTACACAAAGGTTGGTAATGCGTCACTTCATATCAGTCTAGTAAGAGCACTTAACGCGAGGATCAAATGTTCGGTGCTCTAAAACATTTGGTGTTATCGCCGAACGTTATCTCGCGATAAAACTGCAGCGGATACCTCATATCCGTGATCCGCGCAATCAGAATGATGGCCTATGAAAGTTATGAACAGATAGCTGCAGTGTTCTGGCAGCTTCGAAATTAGGAGATAACGTCGGCATTGCATTGATGTTGCATTCTAATTAAGGGGATTTTGTATGCCGCAATCATAAAGTGCAGGTTTGCTTTACAAAGTATTGTGCTTGCAGCATTAAAAAGTGGTTCGAGATATCGCCTTTCTCTAGTATGCTTTATTAAGGCTTCAAGCCGGCACAAGCCAGTCAATACTATAGTTCCAACAACCGTATCAAAAATGACGTTTATTAAAGAAGCGACGTTACGCCATACTTCGTATAATAATGTTAGACGTAGTTATCTTAGCAGCTGCTAAGTGTGTATTATACAAAAAACTAAAACGATATTTGAGACCTTGGACCCTGAGCGCACAGATTCTACTTTTTGGTGTACAATTTTTTTTTTATATAGATCAACTTTTTTGGACTTCATGAAATCTTTACAAATCATCTTTTACTTTCCCTGCTTTAGAAACAGCTTTTGTTATCAAAAATAACAAGTTTATCTGATAAAGGGAAACTAGTCACATGTTGGTCTGGGACTTAAAAAATAATATGCCATTTGTGTTTCTTGCTTAGCATATCATCATCATCATCCTAGCGTTATGTCCCGTGCTTAGACGGGGTCCGCTTAGACCATGATCCAGGATTTAGCGAGTCTGGTAATTACATTGAAGCGACTGCCGATCTGACCTTCGTAACCCTAAGATAGGGGAACCAGACAACTTTTGGATCATGGTTACAAATCCAAAGTTGTTTGAATTTGCAGGTTTCATCACGATGTTTTCCCTCACCGTCGAGCTAGTGGTATAAATACGTACATAGACTTGAAAAATCCAGAGGTACGTGCCCGGGTTTGAACCCGCACTCCTCGGTTAAGAAGCGCGTGTCCTTACCATTGAGCTACCACCGCTCTATTGCTTAGCATATCATAAAGGGTGATTAATGGTATATCGGGTTTTAGGTATGTGATTGTGTAGGCGACGAGATAGCCACTTGTCACTACTTTTTCTCAATTTCCTATCCTGACTCTTTACCTACCCTTTCGGGGATTACGGGCGTGATGTTAAGTTATATAAGGCAAAACCTCACGTTGGTTTTTATAATTCAAAGTAAGAAGTAGTTTAAGCAGTATGAGAATGTAATTGGTGGATTAAAGTTAAACATTAAAACGGTTTGAAAAACAGACCACGAAAAGCTTGTTCGTGTTTTTTTCAATACTAGACCATCTCACAATCGCCTATCGGTATAAAGACGGGTTATTACACTTTCAAATACTTCACTTCTAACATAGAATTTCAGTTTTATTAGTTTTGTGTTTCCGCACACACTTTTGCACTGTAATATATTCTGCGCAGTTGGCTAATCCTCGTTGAGATTGACCGCCGTGACCGATATCGGTTAGGAGGACATTATTAACATTTCAGTGATTTCATAACAGATCCTTCACTAACGGCAATAGCCCTGATAAGAACATACTCGTACCTAGGTACCCAATCGATTTCAACATGACATCATCGTTATTATCACTTTTTTATAGATCCATAAACTTTATATCCGCTATTAAAAACTGGCAAATGTAATTTGAATGTGCAAAATTAATATTTCGTATTCACATTCGAATCAATTCAATATTTTATTACCTACTAGCCCTAATGGGGTCTCAAAAATTACGACCCCCGGTTACGTTCGGGTCGGAATATAGAATGGAATGGCGATGCTGACGTTATGAGATTTGACATGGAAGAAATAATGAACAAGGGTTGCCAACTTTTTTTACAAGAAATAAAGTATATTCAGGTCTATGAAGAATATTAAACAGTATTTTAGAAAAATGCACAGTATTTTATTTATTTATTGTTTTAAATACATATTTTTTAGAGCTTCTCGCACTAAGTTTAACACATTATGTGTTTGTATTTTGAAGCTGAAAACAGTATTTTGTATACTTTATTTTTGTTCAACAGTAAAAAGTATAATTTAGTGAAAAACTGTTTAAAACAGTATAGTTGGCAACCAAGGGACAAGGGTCATTTTTGAATAACGTGTTTAGAAATGAATATAGGTCATGTTTGTAACTAACTCTTTTTCTTCTTTAATCGTGCTTGGTCAGGGTCATTAGGTTTTATTAAACGTTAGTAGGGGTTATAGTAGACCCAGTGAAAAATAGTAGAACAATTTGAAATGTACATAGCTGTAGATGCAAATAAAAGAATAGTGACATGAATATTTTAGAATTTTGCGTTATTTTATATTATTTTATATTTTATATTATTCTCTAATATATATAAAAACGCGAGCGGTGGTAGCTCAATGGTAAGGACACGCGCTTCTTAACCGAGGAGTGCTGGTTCAAGCCCGGCACGTACCTCTGGATTTTTCAAATCTATGTACGTATTTATACCACTAGCTCGGCGGTGAGGGAAAACATCGTGATGAAACCTGCAAATTCAAACAACTTTGGATTTGTAACCATGATCCAAAAATTGTCTGGTTCCCCTATCTTAGGGTTGCGAAGGTCAGATCGGCAGTCGCTTCAATGTAATTACCAGACTCGCTAAATCCTGGATCATGGCTAAGCGGACCCCGTCTAAACACGGGACATAACGCTAGGAAGATGATGATGATATATAAAAACGCAAAATATAACAAAAAATAAAACAAGGTTGTCCCATTTTGGTATGGGACTTAAAAATAATGTACCAACTGTGGTTCTTGCCTAGCATGTCGTAAAAGGCGACTGATGGTATATCGGGTTTTGGGTATGAGATGGTGTAGGCGACAAACTAGCCACTTGTCACGGGTTATTGTACATTTGCCACAAAGTTAATTCGCCACGTATATTTTGTAATAAAGCTGCGTGTGATTGCATTTCTCCCATTCATCTAGAGCAGTGTTTTTGAATCTTATTGAATACGCGACCCCTTTATAGAGTTGAAAAAATTTCGCGACCATCTTGGACCATAGACACAAAACAGTTTTTACTGATAGTGTGTAGAACATTTGCATTGAATAGGGTCTTAAACTGGGCCGATTTGAAAAATTCTTGCACCAATAGAAAGCTATTTCATTGGCGAGTAACATAGCTATTTTATACGAGTAAACGGAAACGGGAAAATGTGGCTATGCGGGTGAAACCGCGGGGCGCTGCTAGTAAGCAATAAACATACATTAAACTACCATGTTATTATATATTTATCGAGTGTATCGGAGGGTTTTAACCCGCGTATCGCTGACAAAGGTATGATAACGATACGATGCAAACACGAAAGCCGGGACAAATCTGATATTCTCTTTATTTTGTGTTGTAATGCCAAATAATGGATATTGGACGTTCTCGGAATTACGTGTTCAAAACCACCAGCTTTTACATAATAAGCTGAAAAGGGTAACTCTAATTTGTCCTCAAAAATAACCCCAGTTATAAGTACCACTACATTAGGCCCTTTTCCAGAAGGGCTTGGTCCCTAGGCTTTTAAAAAGATTGTTTTACCTAAATTAGTCCGACGGCTGGGCTTTTTAAAGACTAAGCATTGGACATTTTTAGGATCACATTAAGGTGTAAAGATTGAACATTAGTGTGATTAAAAATAGATTTTATTTCCAATAAAGGCCATTTCATACTTACATCTGATTATACGAGTATATCAGGGATGGTATGGATATACATATAATTTCGGATCCGGATATGGACACGGATATATGAAAAATATAATACAGGTTTCGGTTACGGTTATGGATATAAAATTATTTCGGATTATCCGATAGTTTCGGATAGTTTTGGTTACGGATATTAGATTTTTTAGAAAGTGTAAAAAAAAAAAATAGGAATATAAATGTTTTTTAAAGAATCCGTTATTGATAACTCTTTTTTACAGTCCTGTAATGGTGTCAGCTGTGGGGGGGTTGGTGGTTTTATGTGGGTTATCTTTTTCCAGCAGCAGCAGTTCTTCATACTTATTGTGTTGATATTTAAGATAATGTTGCAGCAAAGTAGTGCTACCTCCAATGGGTGATTTTTTTTACCACAGTGTTTACATTTCGCTTAATCTACATCCACTTAATCAAAAAAAAGAGAAAAGTCTACGTATACACACAGTTTATAAATGATACTAATTCCGACGGTAAAAATATCCAAATTATATTATATCAAAGAATCACTTAATATGAGCAGGATGAAGCACAGTTCCTACTTTAAACATTCAAGTATTAGGGTTCCCGAATTGGGCGGATTCCCATTTCAATCTTATTTAATTCCACAAATGTACTTCCATAAAACTGACCGTCCTTTAATACTCTTTGCAGCTGGTTTTGAACTAGCTATTTTAAAGTACGGTAGGGACCCTAATCTCTCTCGGCCGTTAAGTGACAGTCTCTTAGCCAGCTCGGTGCGTGACGGGAATCTGAACCAAAGTTGTTTTTATACTTCCAAGTTATCCTTGGAGTACAACTTTTAAAATCGTCAAGGAATTTTCAGAACGTGATTATTTTTCTGTTCGTTGGAGAATGGAGAAATGGTTTATGGGCAATTTTATATTTTTCGATGAAAACTTCGGTAGCGCGTATCTGATTTCCTGTCATTGAGTTTATTGCGAGGAACTTAATGCAATCTTAGGCTAGATTTGTGCTTAAATTTTTCCTATATAGAAACATAATGCATAGGTATTGAATGGCTATGAAAAGGAGGTTTTGTTTGATTCCACATGATTTTTTCCTTTAATATCGTTTTATAGATATCGTTAGTATTTTTTTGCTATTAGTATGTGTGGCAGGATACTTATAATTACAAAAACTAATGTGCACATGAATGTAGTAAATTATTTCCATTTAGGACAATTAAGTGTCCAGTACTAGTAGGTTTTGGACCAGAAACTCCGTAGAAAGCTACACGTAGGAGATTGTAAAGAAAATATATCAGGCATTGGCTTGAAGATGCCAGACTTCTCGAACAAACCACGTATTCGATTAAAAATTAAAATAATATTGCGGTTCAAAGACAAGACAGAAAAGAGACAAACTCGTAAAAGTACATTATCCAGCATTCGCAATTTTATTGAAAACGATTTAATTCCACCTGTTACGATTGGTGCCCAACGGTCCGGAAGGTAGATTGTCCTCGGTACCCAACTCTTGCCGTGGTCGACAGATTTATATGACATCTCGGACACCGGTCCACCCTCATCGACTTTGCTGGAATATCTTACAGCTTTCACATGATCGACCCTGCTATGAGATCCCGATACGAGATAAATGACAAAGGTTCCAATCTGTTTGCAGTTTTTTACTTAATTTACTGTGAAATAAACTTGAGAGCAACGGCAGACTGCTTCTGTTCTTATTTATCATTTATATTCTCAAAAGTTCTCGGTACTATAAGTACCAATTAGTGTACAGTTACTATAAAACTTTTTAATGGATTTCTGTATTTCATCTTGGCAGTGACAATACTTTCCGCTGTTGTATTTGGGACTTTATCATAAAATATTGGCCTTAAAAAATAAAAACTGATTCCCATATCTAATAGTGACGAACTGACCATCTGAAGATTGTCAGTAGCTTTATTATGAGACTTAGACTAATTCCTTAATCACGATCTAAGAGGACCCGACGAAGCACGGGACATTACTTAAGTTTATTAATGAGTGTACCACTGCTGAGCAAATGTCTTTTTTCATGTTTTGGGACTCGTAGCGGTGGCTAACTACCACTCCTCTCAGTTGGTGTGGAAGTCAGCCGACGCGATAGTCCAAGAGTTCTACCCCGGTTGAGCCGGTTAATCAAGCCGAAATCAGTGCGTTTGTTACAACTTCAAAGCTTTCCTCTCCCGCAACACTTGCCTAAAACATAGAATGAGTTTTCATGTTCCGAAAAGTTTAAAGAACAACCATCTACTTCTTTCACAGCTGTAACTTCAAGTAAACGGCAGTTACTGCCACGAAGTGTGTGCCGTAATTCTAATAGCATCACGTTGCGTCTGAAAAATAAACAGTGCCAGTAGTGATGAGATTCAGCTATCCTAAAACCGATTTTCAGGTGTTAAAAGCGGAATTACTGAACTGGACAATATATATACTTTACAAGTTTTGATTATTTTGAACTAGCTGTGCCAGCGGTGTCACCCGCGTTTATGGTTAATATTATAAAGACTATTTCCGTCATACATAATTTCTATGCAACTTTAACCATTAAGGCTGCACACGCGACGAAAGCTTAAAAAATGGAGTAACTTCTCCCGTTTTCCCAACATTTCCCTTCACTACTCTGCTCCTATTGATTGTAGCGTGATGAAAAGTATACGTTAAAATCCGTCGAGTAGTTTTTGTTTCTATAAGGAACATACAGACAGACAGACAGACAGACAAAAATTTTACTGATTGCATTTTTGACATCGGTATTGATCACTAATCACCCCCTGATAGTTATTTTGATAATATATTTCATGTACAGAATTGACCTCTCTACAGATTTATTATAAGTATAGATAGATTATTTAAATTGAAATTTGTATATTCTTTTACTGTCATATTTTGTCTTTCGTATTCCGTAAAATACCTAATATTAGGTTCATCAATGACGCATAAAAGCAGCACATAATACGTCATTTGATTAATGATTTAAGCGTTACTTACAATATCAATATTATAAGGTAGGTATAAGGTTTTAGTTTCATGACCTGAAATGGAATATCACCATGTTAAAAAAGAAGAAAGACTATAATATTATTACTGATGTTAGTGATAAGCGTTACTTTAAAGTTTTCCGCATGTAGAAAGTCAAAGCTGTCCCAACCAAAGTAAAAAGATGAATTTATTGTTAAGTATTGAATACATTTATGATTACTATTCTTTTAAGAATTACTCGCTACCTAGGGACCAAAAAGGCACACCTCTAGTTTTCAGCAAATAGTCCACTTTGAATTGCCTGTTCCACGTACACTAGCCGGTTTTCGCTGGCGACTAAACAAATATACTCAACACAAGTTGACTTACGTATGTAAAACAAATTTGGGTCAGACTGAAGGCTTACTAAATATACAAAACAACCTATTATATATTTATCCTAGATATACATATACGAGCCAGAGTTTGCGACAAGACATGAGTGCGGGCGCGAACTATGGCACGGTGTTTCAATGAACCGCGTTATTATAGTAATTCAATGAATTACTATATTATATATATATTGTCACAGTGCTTAGTTCTTCCTGAATTAGGCAGGACTTCTTTAGATACATATGTCAAGTGATAAATATAAGGGTCTAAAAATATGTTGAAGTCTAAATAAGCTCAGCGGCTTGCTGCCCCTTTGACTCTACCTACTACTTCGAGGATTATAATGTTATGTATGTATGTACATTTATAGTTTTCTTATTAACTTCATGTCCACATGCAAAGGAGTGGTAGATGAAAGCAAAGACCTTTGGTCAGCAATAGGATTGAAATGACCAGCAAAAAACATGCAAATAAAACAGACCACAAGCGCTTTCATTAGACCGCTGAGCTGTTTGTTCAGGGTGTGCAGTCCGAAGGCAATAAGTGAGCAAAACAAATGCACTTCTGTTGTGGATGCAGAATTGCACTTAAGGCCGTCTTTATTCAAATAGTCTTTGATGGCGGTTTGCTTGTAGTTGCGAGAATTAGTTTAAAGTCCTGGTATTCTTTTCTTTGTGTGGTCACCTACAAATACAACTGCACAACTTTGTTAAGTTATTTCTATGTACTTAGTGACAACAGTAAAAACTTTATATTTTTTATATTATAACCATACTCGCTAATTTATCGATTTAATTCCATTCACAATCGGGATCCGCTCGAAAAATAAACAACAAAAGAAAATATAAAGTTGAATCTAATTAAAATAAAAAGAAGCCTGACTAATTACTAACTACTTATATGTATAGTAATTCGACAGGATTTTTTGTCTCTATCTATCAGTTAAGTTTTCTTCTAAACGTATTATTAGAACAAAAATTAAAAAGCTTTAATTTTCACGGTTAAAAAAGCATGCCACTTTTATGGCGAAAAAAAATTTGGTGGCGCAAATTAGAGTCTCATACTTTATAACAGAGGTAGAGTCTACACGGGTGGAGCCGCGGGCGAAGACTAGTACTACACAACAGCAATACGAAATCGTTAACATGTGCGCGTGCACTAATTAATTAATGTGCAGTGCAATTGAGACGTTAATTAGACGGAACAGACGTAATCTATTGCATCCCGGTTGTTGTAAACACAATTTGTGTTCCAATGCGATGCGGTCGACAGTCGCCACCGAATACAATTTGCTTCGGCAAATGAGCTGTTTCATATAATCGTGGTCGTTAAATTGCCTACTCATTCCATGCAATTGTTTTTCAAATCAGATCACCAAAATGTGTTTAGTACGTACACAAGCGGGCTACTCCGGCTTCTCACAAGTGGACATTTATTTTTCTAACATACCTAACGTTTTTTAAAATGTTCTATAGCCTATAATTATCAAGTATAAGTAATGTAGCATTTTAATGGTGAAAGATTTTTTTAAATCGGTCCAGTAGTTTTTGAGTTTATTCTTTACATACATACAAATCTTTCCTCTTTATAATAATAGTGATAATAGATACAAAACATCTCGCCCATAGTCCCCGAAGAGGTAGGCTGAAAATAAAACTGGACTGGGTTAGATGGAAAATTGTGAAAAATTAGAGAGAAGTGTCTATCTCGTCGCCGACACACTCTGATGGTCAAAACCCGATATACCATTAGTCTCCTTATACTACATACTAGGTAAGGAACATAGTTGGCACATTATTTTTAAATCTCAGACCAACATGGGACCTATGGGTTTATAGGTCGTCAAGTTAATTAACAAAATCTTCAAAGCATTCTAAATCCAACTACCACTAATATAAAAACCATACTTTTCTTATTGATAATATAAAGTGCGGCAACATTCTTAATCAAATGACGTTAAAATGATAAGACCGTTGAATACATTATTCACGGGTAGGCGTTATATAGTACAGGTACTATATAACGCCTACCCGTGAATAATGTATTCATAATGACATAATATAATAGTACAGGTTAATCAGGATTAACTACAACTATCGCGTTGAGTCCCATTAGTTTTTAACTAACTTTTACTGTCATTTCGGTATTTTTTAATGCCGTGATTGTTAATTTTCTCAACTTGTAAAGTTAGTTACTTAATTGACTAAAACATTTACAGTATGCAATCATAATATCCTTTGCACACCTACTACCTATATTAACCATTAAATATATATATAATATGTTCCAGTACTCCGTATGCGTAAGATGGCGCAAGGGAGTTTCGCGGTCTTATCACTGTCACTATTGGCTCTTTGTTGACAGCACCCTTCATAATGTGACACGTATGTCAGTTTGTTCTGAATACTAACCAATGAGGGTGACAAGACCACAAGTCACAATTACGCCACCTTTTGGAAGTTTTAATTCAAAAAGCCCTCATTCCCTAAAATAACTTCGATCATAATTCCTTTTTCAAATTTAATAGTTTTCCTCCACAACTTCGCGAAGAATAGACACACCCCGTCAATAGTGAATGAATGAAAATAACTTATTCATTCATTTCCCCTTACCTCCGACCTTTCTTGCCGGAGCGGAGTGGTTGGCTGAATAATTGACAATTAGGTACATTGTGTGCTCTGCAGCACACCTGAATCTGTGCGGTCGAGATTGACGATTGGATATTTATCTTAGCTTCAACCCGAGATGTAATCGCCCAACGCGAGATGTGACCCGCTTTACTGTGTTCAAGTTTACTTAGTAATAGACATACTTAAGTGGATGTTCGTTTCATTTATTTCAAGGAAATTATTACGTTTATAATAAAGATACTGTAGTTTACATTTAAAGTGACGCTTAATTTGCACAAGTCTCGTAAAATGTATCCCTCTAATTCTGCGCAGCTGTTTCATTCAATTTCTTTTATGATCTCTCCCGACCTCGAATCTGCGAGGTCAATATAGCAACGCTCTGGTTACTTCTACTGAAGAAAAGTTAAACGTTAAACATACGTTTAGATTCAAGAAACGAATAGATAGATTTAAAATGAGACTATCTTAGCTTTATCTGACGTTACTTATCTAAAGCATTGATCTTACGTGATAACGCTAAAGACAATAAACAAGTCTATTCATCGATTTTGGTTATAAATGTAATACTTGCACTACATTTATCACCTAGTCCACTGTCCCGTGTTGGTCTGGGACTTAAAATAATATGCCAACTGTGGTTCTTGTCTAGCATGTCGTAAAAGGCGACTAATGGTATATCGGGTTTTGGGTGTGTGATTGTGTAGGCGACAGGTTAACCGCTTATCACTGCTTTTTCACAATTGTCCATCTAACCCAGCCCGGCTTTATTTTTGGCTGAATGTGGTTGAAGGGGCATGGTGCCACTTTGACTCTGCCTACCCCCTCGGGGATTATGGGCGTGATGTTATGTATGTATGTATGTATATATGTACATTACCACCTTCAGGGATTGATGGGGTGATAATATGTATGTAGAAGAGACAATCAGACGTCTTCTTTATATATAAAAATGAATCGCTGTTCGTTAGTCTCGCTAAAACTGGAGAACGGTTGGACTGATTTTGCCGATTTTGATTTTAAAATATTTGTAATCTTCCAGGGAAGGTTTGTAATAACACAGCGAAGAAAATAATAAAAGGAAATCCGAGAACGGGGCGTTCGGAGTGTGCCGGGACAGCTAGTTAGAAATATTTGCAGGATAAAATATTGGGGACACTGAAAATAAATTTGCAGGACACGTTTCGATAGTGTTTGCAATTGTTGTCTGTTTATTTGTGCAATTCGAAAGAAATGAAAACGGCAGTACAGATTTTATAAATAAATAAGTATTCAACGACATCACATACATTGGTTTGGTTGCATTTGGTTGCAGTCTTTATGAATTGGTTCAGAAAATCTACAGTGAAGTTTTTAAATTTGTACTAACCTACAATTTGATATACATGGTAGCTCACCCTAAATTCCTTGATATGTTAAGTTATGCAACTGTCTTTTCCTATAAAAACAGTATCCCAATTTTCGACCCTTTCCGTGATATTCAACCGACTTCAAAAAAGAAGGAGCTTCTCAATTCGACCGTTAATATATTTTTTTATTATTATTCAATAGGTTTTCTTTCCTACAAACCTCGTCCAGACGACACGCCTATATGTATTTATTTTAGCGATACATTTTAATTTATATAGATAGATAGATATAGATATAGATGAGATGCATGTGATTACTACTGAGCTATCACCGATCTTTTATATTTCTGTCCTATTCTCTAAACAAGTTTATCACCTTGAACGCCCCAGCTGGCTTATAGGTACAAACCTTTTCATAATCCCCGTGGTCTTTATACTATGAGTCATCATTCACCTCTTGTCTTCACCCTGGGCGACATAAATATGAACTAACGGTTAGCTGGGGTCCCCATCTATT
Organism: Glyphodes perspectalis; assembly: GCA_951394215.1. NCBI lineage: Eukaryota > Metazoa > Arthropoda > Insecta > Lepidoptera > Crambidae > Glyphodes > Glyphodes perspectalis. The sequence goes on along the minus strand of OX596213.1, from coordinate 3,550,949 downwards.
GTGGCTTACAACTCTTTTACGACTTGAGGGTTTCACCTTATATCAAAGTCTTAACCGTGGGTCAATGTGACAACGCCAGGATTTATTGGAATAGAATTTCAACTCGTCTAATAAAAAAGAAGAGGGTTATGTTGTTACGTTTCTAATTTTTATCGTCGTAGTCAAGTTTTTTAACTGAACCTATTCACAGAAAGGCTTTTGCTCGATTTTTAATAAAAAGCTAGGTAAAAATAAATGGATTCAATAGAGTTAAGTAACTACTTTATTCAATCAATGTTAATCTGGGACTTAAAAAATGTGTCAACTGTGTTCCTCACAGTCCTTTGTTGCATATCGTAAAAGACGAATGGTATATCGTGTTTTCGATGTGTGATTGTGTAGGCGACGAGCGAGCCACATAGCACTGCTTTTTCAAAATTTTCCATCGATCCCAGCCCAGTTTTGTTTCTTGGGCTGAATGTGGTTACGATGGTTAGATGTCCCTTTAACTCTGTCTACCTCTTTGGGAATTACGGGCATGATGAAATGTATGTATGTAACTACTTTTTTTTCAATAGAATATTTGCGTCACTCAACCACAATAAGAAACCGTCTATATATTGATGTACTATTACACCAGTCAACAATTTTTTTTTTTTAGTGCGCATGGGTTTTACTTAGTATATTCTGATTATATAGGCACATATTTAAAAAAAAAATGTGATTACAAATCGAAAATATTTGCTTTTTAAGAATTTAGAGCGATTTGACCATTTTTGATTTTTGAGCCCAATGAATAACGGTCTTTGCGCGCTATCGGTGTAGAAAGAGGAGGAAGAGGGCATGTAGTAGTGTTTCTTGCGTCGCTCGTTGTGTACGACAGTACGTGTTTGAACATTACAGAGGAATAACGTGTTTCATATCTTTTTTCGCTGTACCGACCTGTGCAAAATGGCTATGAGAAGTTGTAAACGAGACGTTGCCTCGTTTTGCTATATTTGCGGCAAATTTATTAAAGTGAGAGAGAAAAAGTATGATTTAAGTACAAATTTAAAGATTTGCGACGCATAACAAGCTTTTGAGAGAATTTGAGAGACGTAACTAAGGCCAGTATACTGAAAGCTTGACGGGAGACTATATTTGGGGGTTAATATGAGAAACTTCTAATGACTGTTTATCTTATGTGACATAATATATGACTGTAAATCAATGAACATGATAGGACAAGTAAAACTGTTCATTTTTAAATGTTTTAACTCTATTTTAAAACTTCTTTTTTAAGAAATAAATCATAAATTGATGTTTGGTATCTTTTGATAAATGATCTCTATGTACATTTTTTATGTATTTCCAATGATTTTAATTTTAAAATTTTTTACTCATATAAGCAAATCCAGAACGACTTTTTGTTCTTATTCTTATTTCTAAGTATAAAAGTAATAAAAATAAATTATCTATAACCCGTGCGCAAAAATCCTGTAGACCGGTGTTATTAATCGTAAGGCATGGATTTTTATGGAAATAGCATACCGTGTCGTATGGTAGTACATGACTAAATACTAAATTAAATAAAAAAATACCTACATTTGAAATCGAAAATGGCTTAATAATTATCTTTGAAGAACTTTTAACTTATTATTTTTTACCAGTTTGTTTTTAATATTTTTTCCATGTGTATACATACATACATACATAACATCACGCCCATAATCCCCGAAGGGGTAGGCATAATCAAAGGGGCAGCAGGATGTGTATACTTTAGCTAAAAGAAAAATCTGGATAATTGGAAAGTTATTTGCGTTATGTAATTAATATTAATATCTGTATATTTTAACAAATTTCAACTGACTTCACCAAAAACGCGATTAAGTACCCATTAATTACAAAATCAATGATGCGATTGAGTTTTGACAGCTTTTTATAAAGTATCTCAATTGAATTGCCAGTCGACATCCCTATTGTAGAACATAATCTTGTGATCGATGTACATAGTAGCAACGACATTGCATCAATGCACACGAGATACGGAAGATAACATAGCAAATGAACTTCATCCCACTTCCTACTAATCTCCGTTGACGGACTGTTGATGTTGGTGTAATGGTTTACGAACCAATTTAAAAGATTTTAGAAAATGAAATAAAAAAAATTCGGCTTTTGAAAAACATTTTTGCTAATTTTTAGAACAATGAGTAAAATAAGTATATAAGTAGTTTCAAATAAACTAAAAATAACCTTGTATACTTACGAAATTAAAAAAATAAAAACCGACTTCAAAAATAAAACCCGCAAAAAATTTTTATGAAAAAAATGCAAATAAGCCTATTTATTATTTATGCCTATTTAGGCAGGTTCTTATTTGCATTAAATTATTGTATCTGCATTGTCTTTTATATAAGAAATACGAAGACATTTACTCAAAAATGGGAAAAATTACCTGAAATAATTTCAGATGTGTTGTATGGTCCAGATTTCGCGGTAATTCTGAAACAAAGACAATTCAATTATTGCCGATGCCTAGCAAATGCACAAGAAATTATACTATTTTATCTATTTATTAACTAAGGTTTTTTAAGAAAATTCCCATTGATTATATTAATAGCTATTTAGCTATTTAAATATCTAAACACTAAAAAATATAATCCATTAGGCAGTATTTAACAGGTATTGGTTTGTTACCACTGTTGATTCTGATATCCGTAACACAAGTGCATAAGCTACTTACCTCGGAGTCAGATCAATGTAAGTGATGGAGTCAGATATTTATTTATTCATGTGACAGTCTTTCATTTCCAACGTAAATTAACCCTATATTACGCACGCCAAAGGGGAGGTTAGTTCAAACCTGCCTTTATTTAAAGCCTCGGCTTCAAGTTAAGACGGATTGTGTCTCTCACCTTCTACGCAGAGTGTCATAAATAGACGAGGGTCGTCATAAAGCGGACTAGCTGTAGTCGGTAATTCAGCCCAGTAGATGTTATTTGTTAGCGGGATAATGTAGGGATATAGGAGGGTAAGGTGGCGGTTATTATCATTCTGTATCTCATGCTACAGATATAACTGTATATGTATTTATACAGTTATATCTGTATATATATAGTATATATACATATACAGTTATATTTATATAACTTTATTACTAAACAGTCTTCTATTGGAGGTGAATAATCAGATTGTAAATTAAATTCTCCGAACTTACACACCAATTCCCTAGTTCCAAACTAAGCTATAAGCTTGTCCTATGGATACTAGGTGAACGGATAGACATACTTAAATATGTTTAAAAACATCCATGACTCGAGTACAAATATCCATATTCATCACACAAATCATTTGCCCTAGCGGGATTCGAACCCACGACCCTCGGTTTCGTGGCCAGGGTCTCTGATCACTCGACCAACGGGTCTGCCAATGCCTGCCTGCCTGCGAATATCACAACACTTATGTTATTTTGCTCTATAGATATACTATGATAAGTTAATAAATATTTTTTTTATTTACATGAGCAATGAATTAGTATACATTTAATAAAAAAAGTCTGTATCAAGAGACTTCGCTCTTCAATAACCGTAGGTTGTGGTAATAAACTATTTAAATTGGCAATGGACCATATTTTATTCGATATGCTAGTTCATCATCTTCCTAGCGTTATGTCCCGTGCTTAGACGGGGTCCGCTTAGACCATGATCCAGGATTTAGCGAGTCTGGTAATTACATTGAAGCGACTGCCGATCTGACCTTCGTAACCCTAAGATAGGGGAACCAGACAATTTTTGGATCATGGTTACAAATTCAAAGTTGTTTGAATTTGTAGGTTTCATCACGATGTTTTCCCACACCGTCGAGCTAGTGGTATAAATATGTACATAGATTTTTTAAAATCTAGAGGTACATGCCGGGGTTTGAACCCGCACTCCTCGGTTAAGAGGCGCGTGTCCTTACCATTGAGCTACCACCGCTGTTTATTCGATATGCTAGTTGTTTGAGTGTTTAAAGACCCTGGCCACTAAACTAAGGCCACAAGTTGAACACAATTATATTCGTTTGTACTCGAGCTATCCGTTACCTAGTACCTATCCATAACAAAAACATACATGCTTACTTAAAGTTAAAGTTAAAGTTGGTAAATCGCTACTGTCAGTGAAATAGCTTTTTTTCCACACAGTCTTCTGTGTGAAATTTCAATATAAAACGCAAAAATACCTACAATAAAATTGTGTTTATGAAAGTATCAAATTTCAATATACCTAGCTTAATATTTTACGTGCTATGAATAGATTAATACGTTACGAGTATTACTTAGGTAGCACGTAACTCTATTCAATATCAGACCCAAAAGCAAGGTATGCAATCATCTACCTCAGATCACAGAGTCCCGATTTCTTTAGTGAAAGCAAATTAGATAAAGCAATATTTCATGTCACGTACCTTAGTATCGGCTAGAAATGAAAGACTGTCAATTCCTTCTAGGTACAAAGCTAGCAGAAAGGTTTAATAGTAGGTATATTGTGAGTTAACATTTTCCATATTTCTTTTTTTTAATTGGATAACAACTTAAGTATTAGTTTAGAAAGTTATTATATATATATTTATTATATATTATTCGAATGTGGAATATTTGTAAAAAGGCAGTATTTTGATTTGAACAAATAACAATAATTACAAACTCAACAGCTGTTTAAGAGCCTAGCAAACTTTGTTAAACATACTTATAAGGAATCGTCCAAGAAAAGCTTTTAATTCGACAGAGTAAGGTTTATTTTAGTTTGTACATGGGACCATGGAAGCGAATTTTTTGTTTCCGGAATGTTTTCTTGTTTTAATACATTTAAATTGGATAAAGAGAGTCATTGAAGTGGATGGCGAAATTTCTTCATTTAGTTCGACAAAGTATGGGCGCCGTGGTAGCTTAAATAAGGATATATCGAAAAGTGGCGCCCAAAACCGGGGTGCGTAATTTTAGATGTTTCAAAGCTAAGTATAGATTAGTACAACTTGCTCAACAATGAGAGAAAAGTAACAAAAATCCTTAGGAACCCGCTATAACTGTTTTTTTAAATAAAAAAAACATACAGATATTCTAAGCCTACTTCGAAAAATCTGAATGACTAATACATCACATACATTGATCTGACTCCGACGTAAGCTTACACTTGTGTTACGGATATCAGAAACAATAGTAGTATTACAAATATACATATCAATAATAAATTATCAATAATATTTATTTGTTATTTTAAATACAGAAGTGATGAGGACATTTTGAATGATTTTGTCATTTACTAAGCTTTATTTTTTTTACCTAATTGTTGTAACGTCAACTTAGGAATATATTATATACCTATAATACCTACTAATGGGCCTAAAATTAATTAAGTAATTTAACGTAAATTCTACCGGCGAAAGAGTATGAATTTTTTTTTTAAATCATTCATTTTGTTCGAAGAAATTAAAATTGAGGCAACCTAAAGTCGTTCATAAGCCTCTACTAAACTTCCCTATCTATAAGTCGTTCTAATCAAACTCTTAAAGTATTTGATCTGCATTTTTTTTTTATATAAGAAATACGAAGACATTTACTCAAAAATGGGAAAAATTACCTGAAATAATTTCAGATGTGTTGTATGGTCCAGATTTCGCGGTAATTCTGAAACAAAGACAATTCAATTATTGCCGATGCCTAGCAAATGCACAAGAAATTATACTATTTTATCTATTTATTATCTAAGGTTTTTTAAGAAAACTCCCATTGATTCAATTAGGTAATCTTAATAAATTCTATACTAATATTATAAAGCTGAAGAGTTTGTTTGTTTGCTTGCGCTAATCTCAGAAACTACTGGTCCGATTTGAATAACTCTTTCTAAGTTAGATAGCCCATTTATCGAGGAAGGCTATAGGCTATAAATCATTAACCATAAATGTGGGTGAAACCGCGGGTGCAGCTAGTAAATTATAAGAGTTTGCTAAGACAACGAATACAAAATCCCTTGTAATCATCACCTTAACGTTTTCGCCATGCAATTTACATTTAGTTCATGAAACAATGTCGGATACGGCCATATTGAATCATAAAATGTGAAATTTTCCTTTAACCTTACGCTATAAAGCAGATGACATGTACCATTTTCCAACTGATGTATTTTATGAAACATTTCATATAGCCCAGATAACCAGAATAGATTTGCAAGGCAATAAAATCATCCCATAGTAAATTTTCAATAGAATATTGGATGTAATAAAAATCAGTTACCATAGTAAATAAAGATTAAAGGTATAAAGTGCATTCAATGGCACTTAATCGGAACCTAGGTCTCATAAATGGTCGTAGTTTATGATATGAGAGAGATTGAGTAGCCCATAAAGACAGCAAATATCTTCTTTTAATTTTAAAGCATTTTTGGAATGGCATAAAAGTGGAATCCGTAGAAATAAATTTTATTGCGTGTTTTAGCATGCACTTTAATGAACGATATATTTTTAAATTTATGCTAGCAATATTATTAACAGCTATCGAAATACTTTATAAGCCTATAACTAACCACAATTAAGTTAAACGATTTAATGTTAACCACTGCAATAAATGATTTCCAAATAATTTATATCATATGTAAACCAAATACCTACTTCATTTGGGAATTGAATAGACGTTAATTAATAATTAAATAAACCCACTTAATAAACATATAAAAGAGGAGATTGGTTACTGCCTGAAAGGTTGGTTTTATTTTTAAGTATTTGCAAAATAAGTTTTAATTATTAAAAAAAAATATAATCAAGCATAAAAATAAATAAACATAAAGAAATTAAGTACCTCCATACTAATTATATGGACAGAAAACCGTTTTTACAATCTCTCCAAATACACGTAATTCTATCTTGAATTATCTTAACAAATGGTACCTACCTAATTTAAATTCAATATTGCCTTGAATATATCACTCTAATGGAGTAAGCTAAAACCACAAAAAGTCTACTAAATTTTTAATGAAACAGCCATTAATTCCCGAGATGAGATAATAAATCTAGGTAATAGGTTTAATTACCGTTATTTCTTTGGTTTCTTTAATCTTTGCAAGTCTATTTGTTTCAATGTCGCGAAGAACTTTCGGTAATTCGTCAATAAAACACGAGTGTTGGTGTTTCATTGTTCTTTAAGGATTTCTTTGCCACTATTCAAAATAAAAATAATCAAGAATAAGAAAACTTTCACGGCTTGTCAAAGCTTGTACATTATAAATGTGTTATGCAAGTAAGTCCCATGTTGGTCTGGGGCTTAAAGAATGTGCCAACTGTATTCCTAGCAGGTCGTAAAAGGCGACTGATTGTATATTGAGTTTTGGGTAAGTGAATGTGTAGGCAACGAGCTAGCCACTTGACAATACTTTTTTAAAATTTTCCAACTAGCTACTCCCAGTTTTGTTTTTGGCTTAATGTGGTTAAGAGCTCGTTGTCCCATTTGACTTTGTCTTCCCCTTTGGGGATTGCGGGCGTGACGTATGTGGAGTCCGAGGTGCAGTAAGATCGTTTGTTTGTTCAAAATTAATTAATTCTCTTATCTTACTTTTGAAACAATTGTTTCAAAAGTAAGATTGAGCTGGGTTAGATGGAAAATTGTAAAAAAGTAGTTAATCTCATTGTACAAGTTCTCAAACCCATTTCAATCCCAGACCTCGGTTACAAGTAAATCGGTTTTTATGTAAAATATGACCAGCCGATATTGAATTGAAATGTCTTATTATCTTTCTAATCTAAATTCATCCACCCATAATTTTTAAATAAATCCATCCATACACACTTTCGCGTTTATAATTCTTATAAATACGAAAGTTTGTATGAATGGATGGATATGTGGATGTTTGATACTCTTTCACGCAAAAAGTACTGCATGTATTTTAATAAAACTTTACAATAGTATACTGATACATTAGAATTACACATAAGCTATGTTTCATCGATGTACCATACGAGCAAAGCCGCAAGCAATAGCTGGTATACCCAAATATGTAAAATTTTAGATCTATAAATACCGACAGCACTTCAAACGGAACAGCCATCGCCGAGTATTTTTCCGAATTCCATTACGAGTCAAATAAAACTCCTTATTCAGTATTCCATCTATTCTAAAGCAATTTTAGAGGCACGACTCAATAATTTCATCTCAATTCGCGGTCTGCCCATTCAGATGGGTGTGTGAGCGTCAATTTATATTCCTTTGTACGGTTCGAGAGGGCTCGATTATGGACATACACGAGGACAGGAATGACCGTTGCCGCGTCTCATTGTGCCTGAGTGCTCTTTTCAATCCTCGTTTGGGATCTGTGTCGTCGAATAATAGGCTGCTAATAAGATGTACGTGTCCTGAATGGTACAGATTTGGGTTTTTAAAAGTAAATACGATTGGAGGTATGATATTTGGGCGTTGGCGGCGCTTCTCAGTATTTTGTCTACATGACTCGTCAATTCATCTCTATAGATGTTATTTATATCAAAGCAAAGATGTTTCATAAATAAATTTCAGACTACATCACATACGTGAAGAATCCGTGGTAAGTAGCTTAAGCATTGGTGTTACGGATATCAGAAACAACAGTGGTATTACAAATATATACTTAAATATTGAATATTAACACCCAGACACAGAACAAACACAAGTATTCATCATACGAATATTTGTCCTGGGTGGGGATTGAACCCACAACTCGTGACGTATAGGGCAGGGTCACTACCGAATGCGCCATCAAACTTGATGTTTATTTGTTTATCGTGCTAATCTTGGCAACAATCGGTCGGATTTGAAAAGGTCTTCTGGTAGAACATAGTTCGTTTGTAGATGGATTCTGTAGGCTTTATTTTTTCTCAAGCCGCAATATGATCTGAAGCCGCAATATGATCGTGCATATTACTTATAACATAACATATTATATAGTATTTATTACCAAAGTCAATAATTACCTGACAAGCTTGAAAACCGGAGTCAAGGTAAGAAGAGGCAAAGAATGGATGACGAAAAATTTACTACAACAAATATACAGTGCGAAAGTGGAAGGATGTAGAAGCCGCGGAAGGCCCAGGCTCACGTCCTACCACGACCAGATTGGTCGTGTGTTAACAGAAGGTGATGTTAGGAGCTATAAAAACCGTAGAGCTTGTATGAAAAGTAGTGTTGCTGAAAAGTCTATAGTTTTGCAATCGAAAGTTTAACGGCCAAATCATCTACACAATGGATAAGACTATCGATACTATCGATAGTATTGTTGTTCACCGATAGTTTTCAGTAAAGATAGACCATCGATACTATCGATTGTCTTCATCTATCGATTGTCTTCATCTATCGATAGGGTATTGATAGACAATCGATATTGGCCTATCGAGCGGGAACGCTAATGAAAAGGATCTTGAATGTTGAAGAAGCAAGTGAGGTGTGTAAGGATCGTTCCATATGACGTTCGGTTCTCACTGCCTACCCCGCTAGGGTAGTGGCGTGAAGTTTAGTTAATAGTTAGTTAGTTAAATTTGAAAACCCGAGTAAGTATCTACCGGGTATCTACTTCTGGTTTTGAAGAGTTTTAGTTGGTTCTGTTTTATATCATTATCGGTGTTGAAAGATAATATCATAAGGAAAATTAGTATGAACGTATAAAAATAATACAATTTGTCTGGTTCGTCCGCCAAGTTTACTTAGATCAGATCGCTTTTCTAACCAGACTCGCTAAATCCAAGACCATGTTGGAATGCGACACAAGGCCAAGATATGATATGCCACAAAGGACCAAATAATAATGTGTTTTTGCACAAGCATAATTGAAGGGTTGGGAAGTGACAGACTGCACTTTTGTCTGGTAAAATATCATGTTTCCAAAGGACGGCATACGCTTTGTATGGACATCATGGGTATTACTATTAAAATATAATCCCTTTTTCGTTTCTGCATAATCAAGATTAAACAACGAAATATGTTGCTTTACGGATAAAACTAATTCTTTTATCTTAACAGAGTATAAAACAAGGTCGCCGTTTCTGTCTGTTCGCTTAAATCTCATGAACTACGCAAGGGTTATTGATGCGGATTTCACCAATAAATAGAGTGATTCAAGAGGATGCTTTATATGTATTATTTCATATTTTGTTTTATGCTCACCATGCGAAGCCGGCGCCTTTCGCTAGCATGATATAAAATATTAGACCAATTAATTAAAATAAATGTTTTATTCGTGCTAATGTATATTATAGCACAGACAAACAAACCTTTTTGTGTATTAAATATGGATCAAGTTATATATGTTATATTTGCCCCATGTTGGTCTGGGACTGAAAATAAGAATGTGCCAACAGTGTTTCTTGCCTAGCATGTCGTAAAAGATGACTAATAGTATATGGGGTTTTGTGTGTGTGATTGTGTAGGCGACGAGCTAGCCACGTGTCACTACTTTTTCACAATTTTCCATCTAACCCAGCCCAGATTTAATTTTGGCTGAATGTGGTTAAGGGGGCCAGCTAACCCTTTGACTCTGCCTACTATTTCAGGGATTATGGGCGTGATGCTATGTTTGTTACCAAGTTATAAAGTTTTATGATCGTCGGTTAAAATCGGTAAATAGCTAAATAAACATATACATATCACATGCCTAATATCCATGGGGTAGGCCGAGATCACATCCTTCCATTTACGAAGACCTGGCTCACATCTACAATATTTTTCAGGAATATATTATATAAAAAATAAACTTCTATCACGTAGTCATATCCGTGATGTGTTAATATAGATGAAACAATATTTACGATGCCAACATTTATGAACGTAAAGATCTTCATTATTTAGGTAATATTCTTAAATTAGTTTGTTTCTACGCACTAAAACGTGAGCACGTTTTTAAACAAACAAGTTATAAATTGTTAGTTTACAAAACAATTTTGGATATTTCGTATAAAATAGCCAAACAATCGATGATCTTTTGTTCGTTCTGAAGTCTGTTTATGAATTTAAAAATAAATATTTTGAATAGATTTTAAGCTTTATATATTTCGGACATAAAAAACAATACGTTTTGACTGGCCCGTTGGTCGAGTGGTCAGAGACCCTGGCCACGAAACCAAGGGTAGCGGGTTCGAATCGGTGTTCGAAGCGGTGTGATCAACATGGACATTTGTACTCGAGTCATGGATATTTATAAACGTATTTAAGTATGTCTATCTGTTCGCCTAGTATCCATAGTACAAGCATAAGCTTAGTTTTGAACTAGGGAATTGGTGTGTCAGTCTAGAGAATTTATTGATGAAGCTAAATATATTATAACGTGAATACATTTTTAGTAGCAAGTGTATTTAATAAATAAATAAATATCAGATTAGATCACAAGTACATTGATCTGACTACGAGGTAAGTTAAATTAGCTTAAGCACTTGTGTTACGGATATCAGAATTAACAGTGGTATTACAAATATATACCTAAATATTCAATATTAACACCAGACACAGAACAAACACAAGTATTCATCATACGAATGTTTGTCCTGGGTGAGGATCAAACCCACAACTATGGCGCATGGGGCAGGGTCACTACCGAATGCGCCATCGAGCTTGTAAAATTTTCCTTTGGTTTGATTCCCATGAGACAGGCCTAGTCTAATGTGGGTGTGACAGAACAATTTTATGTTTTGGCTGTATTATTGGTAAATAATAACATTTTTATTTATTTAGAGAAGTGGCGTGAAGTTTAGTTAATTTTAATTTGTACGTAGTATATTAGGTATTACTCTGCGGTTTTAATTATTTAATAGACAAACAAAAAATCCATATATTTCAGTATATGCCAGTTTTGGAAATCGACGCGAGGGCATATCATTATTTAAACGTGCAAGTTAAACTAAACTACAACACAAGTACAAGAAAAGACAAGTGGCTAGCTCGTCGCCTACACAATCACAAACCTAAACCCCATTTACCGTTAGTCGCCTTTTACGACATGCAAGGCAAGAAACACAGTTTGCACATGCTTTTATAGGTCTCAGACCAACATTGGCACCTTTACTCTCGTTCAGTGAAATTATAGAGATCTTGTGGATCTTCAATCCGAAAATATCTGACTGGTGAGTACTATTCAGTACTAGTTAATGGCAGGTCCCCATTTAAAATTCACTACTCGATCCCACCTGTTGATATAGTGCGATATTAATCATTTATGAATAAGGAAAATGTTTACTTAAAAAAACAAATGTGGGTGTGCGATCTTTTATTTACCTTTATTATCCCCAAATAAGGGTTAATCAGGTTTTGGAAAGGGTGGGTTGTGATTTTCCCTATAGTTTATTAATGTCCGGGGAAAATACAGGTAAAAGGTTTTCAATTTCATAGCGGTTCTTCGGACTTTGCTTGTGTAGCGAGTGGCCTTTAGAAAATCGCGCGTTTTATTGGGAAACAACGAAAGGACCTTTTTTCAAATAAATTAATATGACTAAATTATTCGCTTCAACACAACTATTCTCGATAAGTATTTGCTTGTATTGTGAATACTTGTACTATTAAACAGTGGACATATATCTCTAGTGGGTCGAGCAAATATTTGGATAATAAAAAAGGCATTTGTAATGCCTTTTTTATTATCCAAATATTTGCGTCTAACCTGATTCGAAGCAGCGGGCTTTTGTTTCGCCACTAAGATCTATTACAAAACCCCTTGATTAAGCGGCCCTTCCAAATCAGTCCTTCAATTTAATTTGCAAGTATTCTTTTCCTAGTTTTATTTACTTATAATATTCAAATACAAATTCGAAGTCTCTTTATTTATATACGCTTCAAAAAATCACTTATAAATATAGTCAATATGAACAGAAAAAAAAATTACCTCTGGTTCGGAAAGTAGATTAAGAAGAATTATTCAAAGTCAACATAATTAGAAAGCGTGTAATTTAATTCTAAGCTCCTCAAAATTGCTGAATAACATTCATTAATCTAACGGGACCCTTGCGTGCTACCATCTAGCCTGTAATTTCAGTTCTTAGCTTTCATTAAGTAGAATAAAATTAATAATCCTTACTTCATATTACGCCAACAGCTTAATAATACCTTGTTATTAACGTGCTGAATTAATTCTCTAAACGAAAATTTTGCTGTCGTATTCAAGTTTCTATTAAGTTAAGCATGTTTCTCGAAGTGAATATATTACGCTGTCTTTAGGTTCTTGCCAGATGGAAAGATAGGTAACGAAGTGATTTTATAAAGATTTTTTCTTTCGAAGGTCCGGGGCCCTGGAAGTTGTGGCCGTGTGATAAAAAGGAGATTATCTTGTATTTAGATCCACCAGGTTTAAGTTTTCTTCCTTAAGGTGAAAGTAACTATGTGTCTCTCTCTCTCTGTGTTACGATATCACTCTAAAATCATAAAACCAATTGAGATGTATTTCGGTAGCTCAAAAATACGAAGGTACTAAATTTACCTGAAAAAAATTACCAACCCTGCGGAATGCGTGATTAGAAATTCTGTAGCCGACTGCATTCCACTCGGACGGGGCTATGGGCAATAGCTATTTGTTTCTTATCCCATGTTAGTCTGGGACTTAAAAATAATGCGACAACTGTTTTCCTCGCCTAACTAACTAACTAACCTTCACGCCACTTCCCTAGCGGGGTAGGCAGAGAGAACCGAACGGCATATGGCACGATCCTTACACACCTCACTCGCCTCTTCAACATTCATAATCCTTTTCATACAAGCTCTAGCATGTCATAAAAGGCGACTAATGGTGTATCGGGTTTGGGGTGTATGATTGTTAAGGCGACGAGCTAGTAGACAATACAAGTGATTGACCACAATTTTTCATCTAACCCAGCCCAGTTTTATTTTGGCTGAATGTGGTTCAAAGGGCTTGCTGCTCCTTTGACTATGCCTACCCCTTCGGGGATTAAGGGCGTGATGTGATGTATTTATATTTACTCTACAACATTTCTATTAATGGACATCGTAGTATATGCTATGCTTTCGACCCGGCTTTGCACAGTCAGATAAAATGAAATTATAAAGCTCTATGGTACAGAAGTGATTGAAGAGGTTGACGCTGATTTTCAGTTAAACTACGGGTTAAAGGATTGAAGCGAATAGACAGAATCGGCGACTTTGTTTTATCCTGTGTAAAAAGCGTTCTGACGTCCTGGAGAGTACTTTGTGTGTTTTATGTCACCAACTAGTCCGCCGTTATAAGTTTGGACACACTATGAAAATATGTTTTCAAATTTAGTCTATTTTGTGATGTCCTTTCATGTTTTTAGAATTTTATTGAAAATTACTTCAGCAAATTAAAATTTAACTATTAAATTTTTTTATATAACTAAGAAATTAACATAAATCTACAGTTATTTAAATCTACATTATTAGTATTTTGCTCTCTTAAACATACTTTAAATAAAAAATTCCGATTCTTTATATTCTTAAAAACATATTTCTTGTGAACTGTACAAAATTTATTAATTTTTCCCGTGCCAGATTTAGAAGTTCGCGGAGTTTTTAATTACTTATTCAATTCTTCTTTTTGGCACCATATTTTTTTCGGGACTAAGTTAACGTCCCGATAAAATTGGGGGCTTAAGTCATTTACGTGTTTTCTTTGTTTATTTTCGCTTTAATTCAAGCTAATAAAGTTACGAACGAGACAGAATTGTAATTAAGTATTGTGTAGCAATTTAGCTTTCATAAATATTATGGTAGGTTGAAAGAGAAAACAATATTATTGTATATATCGACGATGAAGTGACAATACTTCCTAACTAATATTTTTTAAGAAATAGTCTTTTTTATTAAAATAGCCTTAAAATTCAATTTCGCTTGGACTTTTATTTTTATCTCGTATGTTATTAAATAATAAAGAAATCCTCTAAATATTACATTAAAAGTTGTATAAAAGTCCAATGATCATCATCTTCCTAGCGTTATGTCCCGTGCTTAGACGGGGTCCGCTTAGACCATGATCCAGGATTTAGCGAGTCTGGTAATTACATTGAAGCGACTGCCGATCTGACCTTCGTAACCCTAAGATAGGGGAACCAGACAATTTTTGGATCATGGTTACAAATTCAAAGTTGTTTGAATTTGCAGGTTTCATCACGATGTTTTCCCTCACCGTCGAGCTAGTGGTATAAATATGTACATAGATTTTTTAAAATCTAGAGGTACATGCCCGGGTTTGAACCCGCACTCCTCGGTTAAGAGGCGCGTGTCCTTACCATTGAGCTACCACCGCTCATAAAAGTCCAATGATCAAAACCTAAAAATTTGTTAGTTTTTTCACTCTCCTATAAAATAAGCATATCTACAGTTAGGAGATATTGTCACATCATCGTCGATATGTATTGTTTTATGAGGTACATGTTATGTGTATAATATATATCTATGTGATGATTTTATCTTTATGCCTTATTATCTATAGTTTTATAGCCTGTGACAATAAAATAGTGATTAATTGTATTTAGTAATTCCGTTTATACATGGACACATAATATGATTTTGAAATAAAAAAAAAAGATTCTGTGTGTCATATTTTAAAGCTAAATTGTTAAAATTATCTTAATATTGAATTAATTAATTTAGTATTTCTATGTGAAAGAAAGAAAAAAAAAGAAAAATGTTTATTAGGTAACACACATACACATTTGTGTAGATACACATAAAATAATATATAATACTATAGGTACACAATCTTTTTTTTTGGGATTTCCTTTTGAGAAAGGATTTCCCTAAAACATTATAGATTCCGTAAAACAGTAGTCTCAGATTTAATTATGCGCAATCGGAGCTAGAGTCAAAAGTTAGTTTCATATAAATAAACACAAAGTTCTTTACATACCTAATTTTCGTATATTTCTTATCAAATACAAAAACCAAAACAAATATTACTTACGCGTCAAATTGAGAACGGAGAACGTATTCTGTCATGAATAGTGAACAAAATATATTACTTACTTAGATACTTGCAAAGTCTTATATCGTATTACATCAAATTACTTATCTATACTTACCGCTTTTATTACAGGGCTATAAAGAGAGCTATAAGTGATTGTAACACAAATACCTACTTAGGACCATCTTGTTGAAATAGCTAAGTCTCTAAAGACGCGTGGTTGAATTTTATCATGTACCAGCTGATTCTAAAGTATACCTACACTAGATAAAATTAATTCTTTTGTAATCAAACCGTTATTGCTTCGTTGCGCAATTTTGGAGATTTCGGAGTCATACGTTGGTAATTGCAGCGTGAAGATAAAAAGAGTATCTAGTTGATTAAACTATTGTTGATCGGTTAAGAAAGGTAGGTATTTGGAGTTATGCTTCTTTGTTTTTATAGTTTCGATGAGATGACAACTTTATATGAATGCACGAAAGAGGGATGAATTAAATTTTAGTATGTTTTGCAATATTTTAAGAAATGAGATAATTACGTAATTGTTATTCTTTCTATCTCCAAACACATAAACAAACATATATAGCAATGTGTATACAAGTTTATATAAACAGTCTACATAGTATATAATATATACACATAAGATCAATCTCGGTATATAAAGGGTAACTGGTAATTCGGCCAATTCCTAAAAATGGTTGTTCTAGAGGTCATGTGCAACAAGTCGACCTCTATCAACTGGGTTTCCGTGATTTCGAAGATTTAATATTATATTGAAATTTTGTGAATTGTCACCAAAACCATTTAAAACAAAATACTAGCCATTTTCAGTAATAAGTCACAGAATTTCAATACAAACTTAATATCTTAGAAATCTCTCTGATAGGTCGATGTGTTGCAAATGACAATATAACATCTAACTAACTAACTAAACTTCACGCCACTTCCCTAGCGAGGTAGGCAGAGAGAACCGAACGCCATATGGCACGATCCTTACACACCTCACTCGCTTCTTCAACATTCATGATCCTTTTCATACAAGCTCTAACGGTTATACCTACTAATGGGTCTAGTAATGTAATGTGTATTGAAATTTATTTAAATGATGATTTCGGTCGACATATTGGTCGTGTATTAACAGAAGATAATGTTAGGAGTCATAAAAAACTCCTAACATCACCTTCTGTTAATACACGACCAATCTGTTCGTGGTAGATAAGCGTGGGTCTTCCGCGGCTCCTACATTCTTCTACTTTCGCATTTTAATATCAACCTCTTTTAAGGAATTGGCTGAAAAACCAGTTACCTGTATATAACATTATTTTTAAAGGTTAATAGGGACAGACAGGTTTAAAATCATAGATTTGTCTTTATCCATTTGGATTTGGGAACATTATAAACCTCACCCCAAAAAAATAT